>RJWH01002440.1:165852-232099 GCA_004363575.1 Solenodon paradoxus | reverse complement strand
TCCCCTCAATCACTGAGAAAAAACTGAGGCAGATAAAGTTTAAGCAACTTGCCTCTCTTTATCCAGTAAGTGGGCTTAGCACAAGTTCTGTTTGGTCAACCCAATGGTTGGGCCTCAGGTGCAGGACTGTGTTCCATTGTTTTCAAATGACCCAAATTATTTAATTCAGACTTTATTAGTTTCCTCACTTTGCATTTGAACCCTAAAATAGCTTTATACACCAAGCAAATATGCTGTTTAAAATGGAAGTCAATTAATTACCTGCCAGAGAATACAAGATCATAAATCTAAATTCATATGATCTTGCAACTATTCATACTTTTCTTAAATTTTTCCAAAGTTGACTTAATTTTTTTGTTCCTAAGAACAGAGAAGTTGATTTTTAATAATCAATATAGCACATGAACATAATTTCTTTACAAATAAGATAAATAGTACAGAAAAAGCTAATCTCATTTGACACTATCCTTCTACCTTCCCTACAAGGCCATCAGATTTGTTTTTGAGAGCACTCTGACACCTCTCTGTATTCTAATTGTGGTTCTGAATTAACATATAAATGTAAGGAAATTATAAGCCTCTCTTTTTCAAATAGCTTAGTCATTAAACTTGCCTATGGGTGTGCCTAGGAACGCTGATGTTTATTTGTCCCTCTGTAATAGCTTTAGTTTGCTTATAGTCTCCCATGCTAGTTTGTTTACAATCTCCTGTGGCTACAGACAACAGAAAGTTGATTCCTGTTATTCTGAAACTATTAGCATAAAGGCCACTTAGTTCTTGCTTATGACTATTGCTTCAAAAGTAGGCTGCTCATTAATATATGCCAGTTTATTCTTTGAAATGCAAATACTTAGTACTGGCATTCAAAGTATGCATGAACACTATTAGTTGGTGAAAAGAAATAAGTATTGAGAATTAAAAAGTATAAGTAAAAAAAAAGGTTTTAAGTCAAAATTTGGAAGAAAATTTTTTTAATTTTTTAATTTTACATCCAAGGGCCTGGGTCTCGAACCTGCATTCATAGGCTAAACATGGCTTGCACCTCAGCTACCTGAGTCACCAGTGTGTCTAAAATTTTATTTTTAAATTAGTTTTATCTAACTACTAGGGTTTTATATATAATATAAAAAGAGAGAAAGAACTCAACTACTTTGCACTTACTTTTATTCATATTTCCTAGACTCAGTAGAATTTCTGGAGCACTCAACTACATTTAATTTCAAATATACACTGTTTGGAAATTTTTCACTTTTATGTTTAAATTTACAGTTCTTATCTTATCATAATGACTTACCATTTATCAAGTAAAAAAAATTTTTTTAATACTTTTGACTATATGAAAATTAGACCTGTAGGCATGTCCTAGTGGCCTAGCACACCCCTAGTACACCCCCGGACAGTCCCACATACGTACCAAGGTCCCAAGTTCAAGACCCCAGAGCCAGGCGTGGGGTGGTGGGGTGGTGAAATGATGGGGGAAAACAAACAATGTGAATAACTAAATTCAAAAATAAAGTGCTTCTTTCACCTCTTCCTGCAAGCCTACTTTCCTTTAAAAAGAAAGAAAAAGAAAGAAAGAAAGAAAGAAAGAAAGAAAGAAAGAAAGAAAGAAAGAAAGAAAGAAAGAAAGAAAAAGAAAATAAGACCTGAATCCTTGCCTTCTAAGAAATTCAAGGAATTGGAAGTCTGTTCCAGAAAATAGATTATAAACTGATGTTATGATCCTTTCCAAGTAAGAAAAACATGTTTCAGTATTTTGTTTGCAGTTGTGCTTGGATGCAGTGCATATTGCCAAAAATCACTTAGGCTCATTTTACTGTCTTATAATGAAGTTGTAGTTGACAATCCAACTACAGTGAATATTTGTATTTGAATTTAGAATTTTTAGACAGTTTCAGAGTAAAAAACTAATCAATCATGTAAAACTCTCATAGATTTTGTTCTATCCTGAAATTAATGGGGAAAACTGGTCTAGAGAGTCCTAGAGAGAAATACTGTTTCTCTCTCTACATACATATTATTTGGATTTAACTTTAGTAATGGTAGAAAATAATGTCTTTTGAAAATATTATGATTATTCTAATTTCATGAATAAAAATAAAACAAAATAATAATTGTCAAGACCTTGTTGGTGCAGATAAGGTGGCTAAGCTAAAGTGCAGGTCATATAAAGTCCTAGGACCTAGGTTTAAGACCTGGGCCTAGGGGCTGGGGGAAACAAAAACAAAAAACTTGTAGACCTATTTATATGTATTCTTCTATTCTTTTAATGCACACTTAAAAATGCATGCTTGTAAGAAAACAGATATAGTCTCTATTCATATATATGAATATTCATATATATATATGTGTGTATATATGCCTATGAATTCTTTTTGTTTTTCAATCCCATAAATATTTAGTGAGTGCCCTCTGTGTGAGATACTGGTCTAAGTACTTGGGACACTATAGCAAAACAAAGATCCCTGCCCTCTTGGAACTTACAGTCTAGTGTTTCTTACCACTTCACAGGTCTGTGAATCTGGGTGAGTAACTGCACCTCTCTGCAGTTGTCCTCGGCCACCCAATGTGAAAATAAGTAGGCCTGGCTCAGACATAGGTAATGTGTCCAGTGCAATGTAGATGCTAAAGAGGACACTGTCCCCAACCATCACATGAGATAAGGTTGAAAGTTGACTATTTAAAACAAGACTTTCCTTCTTTCCTCTAAGAAGTTCAAGGGGTTGGAAATCTACTCTGCAATTATCTAATTTGAGGATGATCATCAACTTAAAACCAAAAGCCAAATTTCTGTAAGCACGCAAATGCCTTCAAGATCTAGTTCCACTTACTCCCATTTTTTTATTTCACAATGTTCCAACTACTTAAGAGTTTGCACTTCAACCAAGTTATTTTCTGCCTCCTTGCTTTGGATCTCACAATGTCCTCAATCTTAAATACGTTTTTCTGTCTTTCAGAGTCCAAGCAAATTTTACTTCTCTAACTTTTAGCTCAAGAGCTGTCTCCTGTAGAAAGTTTTTCTGAAGCCCCGTGTTGTGCTAATGCTCTCTATTCTCTGTGCTCCCTGAGCACTCTGTACTTACACTATCTTATCACTTGTTATAATTTCATATACATTTTCTATTTAATGGAATGTTTCTATACAGATTCACTTGATGTACATGTAATTTTTTTTCACTAAAACATACGTAAAACTAAACCTACATAGAATTCAGTAAAGCCCTCAAATCAATTCAGTTTTATTAATAGCAACCACATCTATCTGTTTGGAAAAATAGCAGTTACATTACGTGTGAAATGTTTATTCTGTTTGCAGATGATACTCAGTTTTCATGAGTTCACAGATTTCCCTGGAATAATTGTCTGCCTCACAACACATGTTTTGGGCACTGTCCTTACAAAAACAAACAAGCAAAACACCAAAACCAAAACATTAAATTCGCTATTGAAATGAGTTTAATAGGAATACACCACATTAACAATGACACAGCAAAACACACATGAAACAAAAAGGGATTAGAATTATTACTATTTGACTATTAATCTCTACTATATCATCTCTAGTACCTAACATCATCTACTAATAGCCCATTTTAGAGATTAAAAAACAGGTTCAGAAAAGTTAAGCTAATTGCCCCAGAATCCAATAGCTGGTAGGTAAGTATCAAAACTGGGGTTGGAATCTGTCTGATTCTTGGATAATGAAGACAATATAAGTGTTGTCATTGATTTTCTTTGTAAATTCTAGACTTGTAATTTATCTCCTGGTTCTATTTCTTGATCTATTAAAAAAAAAAAAAAAACACTTTACTAGACTGTGGTAAAAATCATTTGCTTATCCCTGTATGACCATCATTGCTTGTAAAATGAGAGACATTGGTACATATATAATTATAATTTTATATAGACATATATATGTATATGTACACTTGTGCTTTTACATGGACTGCACCTTAAGCTGCTTCAACTGCCTGAGCCACAAGGGTGTGACTGAAACCTGTTTTTATCTCTCAGAAACTTAAAATCAATTACAGGGAGAAGTGATTTGTTACTCTATTACATGTACTGTATTTTCTAAGTTATTAATCTGCTTTGACACATGCAAAGTAGTACATTAATTTGATTTAAATCCCTTAAATAATTATCTTTTGGGTACTCTGGAGTTTCCATTTGTCTACTTAATATACTGTTATTAAAACTGGATTAAATCTTTTGGTTACTTAGTTCCGGAATGAACACTTAGAGGACAAAGAAACAAAAGAGTAAAAGTACTAGTGTTAACTGTGTAATGAAGCTTTGACATGAGAAATAATTCTGAATCATGACAAGGAAGGTCATTGCTTTCTGAAGACAGTAAACATAAGAATGAGCTTTTCCACAGAACTTAGATTTAGTGTTCATAAGGTATTAACTACCTTAATTAGGTAAACTAGAATCTTATTTGTGGGTTTTGTTATTTTTAGCTAATTTGCTTTTCAAATAGTCAAAAAAGATGATAATCCTGTTGTTGTCTTATTTTAGAATGCCATTGGGGGTATGTGAATAACTATCTTAACCAATTTTTAGTTAATGTGCTTTTCCTCTGCTCAAAGGAATGCAATCTCTTTCAATTTCTCTTTCTCTCTTGCCCTGCATGGAATTTTCCTCTCCTTTTCATCCTGGTGGTGTAATACATGATCACATGTCTGTTGTCTTGTTTTCCTCTGGGTGGTGTGGGTACTTATATTTCCTTCTCCTTTTTCATCTTTTCTCTCATTATGGCCTCTAACAAGATGCTCTCCGAGGTCCCTCTGATCCTCTATACTAATAAGAAAGCACTGAAATAAGTGAAAGGTAGACAAAGAAGAAAAAAAATCCCAAAAGCTGCTTTGAGTCCTCAGCTCTAACCATCTCTATGGAAACAATTCCACAGAGATCAATCTGGAAGCAATTCACTAAGGATCACCACAGCAATGGTGAGCCAACCTTACCAAGCCTTACTTAGAAGGTTCAACTTGCAAATGTAATAGTCGATAGACCTTCTTTTTGAGAAAATAAAATAAGAAGCCAAATAAAAATTAAGTTTATCCCTATATGGTGCATTTTTAACTCAAAACTACCAACTTGCTATAATAATAAAAAGGCAAAAAAAAATGCATGTACTAATTTCAAGTCCTTTCTAAGCATTCATATTGAGAAACAGCAATGCCCAATATAAAGAAACTGAGACCAAAAAACTAAGGCATCGAAGTTTGGTGGTGACAATCATTAGAATGATTTTAGGATTGTGGCCCAAATCCAGAGAAGGTAAGTATGTGGAAAGAATGCCAAATTCAATCAGGTAATAAATAGATTTAATTCAGGAAAAAAATGAAAAGGATTACAGAATTCCATCTTCTAAATCAGGTGGAAAGACCTGATACAGTAGCAATGTTAACTTGAACCCCTGGAATGGAAGGATCCCATCATAGTTGTGAGAGTTCGGAATCTTACTAATATTACTTTTTTTAAAAAGGGCGGAAAGGTGTGACTCTGTCAATGACACCAGGGCTATCAACACATTTAAAAGTGTCCAGGTATAAAACAGCAGGTTTCCTCAGATGGTAACTTCAATGTTTGTTAGGTGAAGTAGCTACAACTTGCCTAAAATGATGTTTGATCCCTTAATGAGTAGAGATAGTTATTTGCAATCCAAGGAAACTCCATAGTGCTTTAACACCCTGGCCCCTAGAATTTGGATTCAAGTCTGGTTTCAACCAAGAGGTTTGTGACCTTGGGCAACTTTTTTTCACTTAACTAGGACTCAGGCATCCCATCTGTAAAATAAGGGTGATGATAATTACCTTTCAGGATTATAGACAGTAAATTCAGCACGGCATCTAGCTCAAGCAGGCTCTCAACAAATGCGAGCTACTGTTATCCTGGTTTGCTTTTGTTTTTGTATTTCTGCTGGTGTTGACCACACTATTCCCTTTTCTCTTCCTCTCAGGGGAGTTTTGAAGGAGTGGTCTCAAGGAAAGAGGTAAAGTCAATATGACCTAATTCTTACTGTTCCACACTTAAGCAGGCTTGAGAATGAATTAAAGCTATGAAATGGAAGTTTCCATTACATGAAGGTAACTAGTCTCCTGGCTCCATTTTACACATGACAGGTCTCAGGGGGGAAATTTTCCACTGCTAACAACCTTACCCTGTGCCCATTCGTCACATTTCCCAATGTCTATAGCACAATTTCTCAAGACTTCTGGACAACAAGGGCTGCGACCTAGTTTTCCAACCTACCTGAATAGCAGACTGTGCTCAAACTCATCGCTCACGTGCGTTCCTACTTTTGCCCCCCACCCCCGCCGTTTTTTTCCCCTTTTACCCCCAGGTCCCGAAGCCAGGTCCGTCGGACCTACGAGGTTACCCTAGCTGCCTGAGCCACAGGGGTGCGCCACTACTTTGGCGCTTTAATTCGTACTGACCTCTTTTTATTTACTACGACTGCCTTCCACCCGCCACGGAAATTCGACTTGCCCCCTACCCCACGCCAATTTAAACTTAAAAAGGGCAATAAGATATCACTAAGAACCTTGGTAAGTGTAACAGCACAACCAAAAAGTATTTATTAGATATCGTTTGTACAGGCAATTTTCAAGGCTGCAAAGCTCTATTTTGAAAACAAACACTTAGTCGGCTGCCGTAAGCGTGAAAGTCCCTGGTGTTATAAAAGTGGGAGAGACGAAAGGAAAGAAAGGATGCAAAGGCGAGAGAAGGCAGGTGAGGAGGAAGAGAAAAACAGTGTAGAGAAGAAGTCAAGAAATAACTCGGACCCTGGCAGGAAGGCGGGGAAAATGAGCGCCAGGACCAGAAAAGTGCCCCAACCAGACCGGAAATCAAGGTTTAATGGATACTTTTGTATCTTTGCTGCAGAAAACGCTTTTCTTCTTACTGCACAATGCAAGCATGGTGGATAAGCTAAGTCCTACCCGTTTTTGCCCGCCGAACCAGTCGGCGCCCTTTCCAAGTAAGTGACGCTGTGGTCAGGCCGGGACCTTTAAGGAATTTTTGTTCTTGGTGGGGCGGAGTACTGGCAGAATTTTTCCATGGTTACTTCAAAACACGATGGCAGGACAACTACAGCCACCTCACAACCTCCCCGAAAGAGCAGAGATGGGCTCAGAATTTGACGGCTTTACTGCGAGCCAGAAAAGACCGTACTGCGTCTCATCCTCTAACTGCACCTGCCTCCACTGCCCATTACCTGCCCTCTTCGACACCGCAGCAACATAACAACACATCACTACACAAGCGACCTCTCGACACCGCGCCAAGGCGGAACTGACTCTCTAGTGTCGCGAGAGTAGGGCTGGCCGGTCTTAGCTGCTCTCGCCCCACCCCCTACTTCTCGTTCGCTCTCTCCCATCCCCCAAGCCAGTCGCTGTGCTGCGCAGCTCCCTTAGCGGTTGCTACCGCCGGGGACGGTTGGAAGAACCGTTGTGAGGAGCGCCACACGAGGCGAGCGACTTCTTTCTCCTCACCCCCGGCCCCGCGAGTACCGGAGTCGGCGGTACTGTTGCCCGGCAGGGTATCTGAAGTAGAAGGGGGTAGGTTGGGCTGGTGGTTTCGAGAACGGAATCGGGAGAAGGACGAAGGAGACCTGGGAGGGCTGGGGTGGGGGGGAAGTGTGGAGGTCGCAGCTCGGAGGCAGCCTGGCTGCCTCTCTCGGGCGATCTCCCACTTCGAGGAGGGCAGCCTGCCGCGGGGGAGGACTTGCTCGGGTGGAATTCAGTGGACGAAGCCGAAGTCCGGAGCGGGGTTCGTCCAGCCTTTCCTCTCATTCCCTGTTGGTTTGGCCTCCGCCATTTTGGGCACGGTGGCGCGGCCCCCTCGGCTTCCCGCCCTTCCTCTCGGCTTCCCGCCCTTCCCCTCTTTCTGTTTTTTGCCTCTCGGCTCTTGAAAACTGACTTAAGAAAGCCAGGGGGTGGGGGAAGTGTCCGGAAGGGACGAGGGTGGGGACTGGAGCGAGGACGAAAGGCCGGGCGCTCGGGTGGAGCTGGGCTGTCGGGCACGCTCCGGGTGGAAATGGCGCCGAAAGGCCCTGGCCTCCCACCGCGGCCTCCCTTCCTCCGCAGTCTCGGCTGGGCTACCAGTCCTGGCGGGACTGCGAACGACTTCTGACGCAGATTCCGGAGGTGAGAGAGGCTGGAGCTGGGGGAGGAGAGGTAATGGCGACGAAGGCGCTCAACTCCCAAATCCAGGACAAAGGAGGCATAGGACCTCCTTTGTAATTCCGCCGCCCGGTGGCGAAGGTTTTTAAGTCCGGTTTGGCTACTGGACGGGGAGGGGGAAGGGGCGTACTCTTCCTAGCCTCTTTGGTCTCTAGGGCAGCTAGATAAACAGAAATCTTCGGGGAGAAATAAAGGACGCTTAGCCTATATTGCAGATTTGGAACTTCGAAAAGAGTACGTACTCATTTTCCAGAAGATCCACCCCCCACCCCACCCCACGCTTAAACGTGTTTGAAAAGACTTGCTGGGTTACAAACGGTTGCCGTCAAATAAGAATGTGAAATGAATGTATTTCATATAGGTCATCTGGGTCCAATGAACTATGATATAGATTTGGGGCATTTGGCACATGTTGGGTTAGAACTTAAGTATGTTTTCTTACTTTGGGGAAGCTGTTAAAACAACCAGTGATGGCACAATTTGTGTGTACACATGTATATATATAGGAACTGAGTTAGAGTCTGAACATTAAATCTCCAACGGTTGTGTTTTGTACAGAGGTTATATTGTTAACATTAAGGTTGTAGAAGTAAAATATTTATGTACATTTAGGGCTTACTTTCTTTTGTTAGCTAAGTATTTGCTTTAGTTTTAGGACTGATAACATTGACCCAGCAAACCACTTCAACGGGAAGACAAAATTGTAATCACGGTCGTACGTTGGTGTGATCATTTTTGATTCTTAGAGCTGTATGGATTATTTTTACTGATGATGATGCAGAATGGGGACGAGCAAGGCCTGAGAGTTTGTAATGTGTATGGACCTTTACAAGAAGTCTGTTAACTGCTTTGTCACTTTTAAAAACAAAAATGTTTTCCTATCATTGATGTTCTATGATTTTAGTGGACCTTAAAAATACAGCTTAGTTTCCTATAGTTTTACGTGATATAACAGCTTTCTTAATTGGTTTACCTAGAAACCTTTTTTCTGCCCTCTTTTATCTTCATCATCCGGAAATTCATTTAATTGCTTTTGTATTTTTAGTAACCTGTTTTTATTTGATGGTGTTCTGGTAAACAAGTGACTGAACTGCAGTGGGGTGGTAAAGAAGTCATCCTTTAAGTATAGTGTTGATTCTACTTTTTTTAATTTAAAACTAAGGCACCGAGAGCACTGCAAAGGGGCAATGGTGTAAAGTTTTCATTTTAGTTAAATTTTTACCACCTTTTTTTGCCCCAAAATGAAGTTTATTATTTTTAAGACCAGAGAATTACCATCTAGAAAGTTACTGGTGCACTATACGCTTACATTTTGTATTATACTTATAAAAGTATAGACCTCCGTTAAATACTTTTTTAAACATTTTTAATTAATTCACATGTCAAACTTCATTTAAAAATCATACAAATGTGGTCTTTTGTGACTGGCTTTTTCATTTAGTATAATTTTTAAGTCTCTTACAAAGCTAAAATTTCAACTGCTGGTGTATGTATTTGGTGCTAACTCTTGGAATTCTTAAAGCAGAATTATGATTAGCCATGACACTGATACAAAGACACTGAGACAGATTATCCTGAATAATTAGTAAACTCTGGGTAGTTCCTGAGACTGCTTTATTAAGGTATTAGTACAGGTTGTCTTTTTGTATGCCTTAAGAGTTCATTTTGGTTACGCAAGTAGAATTCTAGACTGACAGTTTTGAAGAGATAGTGAGGCTTGCTTTTTCTGTGTACTTCTCATACACATGGGATATGGAGATTCACACTATCTGGTTAACTTTTCCTTCCGTTTAAAATTGTTAGTAGTTTTAGTGGTTTTTTTATAGACTTTATTGTAGTTTTTGTTTTTTAATGTAAAAGCACAGGCAGAAATAAAGGCAAGCAGAGGCAGGCGGGCAGGAAGAGAGATGAGAAGGAAGCATTTTATTTTATTTAGCTGTTCACCTTGGTTGTTCCCACCAGCCCTGGGATTCGAATCCTGGAACTTCGGGTGTATGTGAACTGTACACCACAGGGCACACCATATTTTGTTGTTTTTATATAGGTTTTGTTGGGTTGATGCAACATGCAAAGCCAGTTTGCTTGCTAGTATTTCTTAGAGAATACTGAATTACAGCAAAGATAAATCAATTTACATCTTTTTTTTTGTATGTTTTTGTGACACTTTTTTACATTGAAATGCATAATGATAAAGGTACCACTTAGGGCTTTTCACAGCAGACAAGTATAAGTTTGCAAAGATCTTAATTTTTCCATTCTCCTTATCCTTAGTTTGGTGTTTTGCTTTAAGTTTTTCAGAAAATGGTAGAGATTCAAAGTGTCTTTTTTTTCTCAAAATAATTTGTAGGGTCTACTTCCTTACTCTAGAACAGTATTTTTAAATTGTCTTGCTAACATACATAATGTAAATATTGTTAGAACACTCCCACCCCACTTCTGCACTTTCCTGCAGAACTGAAAATGTGTTTGCCCTTTGCTGGCTTTGGAAAAGACAGAACCATCTTTAATTTCCTTTCAAGAAGAGGAGTAATTTTCAATTTAAGTTTCATTTATTTTTTTGGTTATTTCATTAGTTTCACAGGGCCCCTTAAAATTTAAAAACAGTGGCCACCACTGAATAACCATGCTGCAGACCAAGCACTGTGAGTCATTCTTTAAAACAGTGAGTTATAGGCAACATTGCTTTTTTGCAGTTGAACAGAGGCTGGATAGTTTGCTTAAATAGTCAGTGGCAGAATAAGAATTCAAACCCCAAGTTTCTTTTCTCTTCAAAGTTAATACCAATCGCTTGTATGTATAAGAATTAGTTGTACTGTTAGATAAAAATTCACTTTCTCACTTGATTGTTTTAAAAAACAAATACCAAAGATGATTCATTTGAGGCGGTAGTTGATCGATGTCCACATTTGGAAATTTTTTATATTGCTTTTTTTTAATGCATGGTTACAGGGGGGAAATTTTTGCTCTTTTTAGATGATCTCCCCAACAGTTGCACTGACAATTAGATCATGAAATTAAATATTTGTGACTGCTGTTGATATGAAATATAATTCTCCAAGCCTAAAGGAATCGAGTGAACAAATTGTTTTGTTTACAGGGGAGGAAGTAGTAGGGGAAAGGTTTGAAATACTCAGGTGAGTAGGATTCCTGCAGCTGCATAGTGAAATTTATAATGTTATGGTTCTGGTAAGTTTCAGCAGCTGAAGGACTTCTGCATTAGCCTCTTAAATGTTACAGAATTTTTAAAATATGGTTGTCTCTTGGGAAGGGAACAGGGTGGAGGGATTATTTTTGGAGAGGAAAAAGCATTTCTCACTACACCCTTTTTAATACTTACTGAATATATGTAAACTTTTTATGCTTACAAGTAAAGGAGTTAGTAGTAAATTGGTGTTTAATATACTGTCCTTTCAAACAGGTAGCTTCAGAAAACATGCTCTGATGGTAGGCATTCACTTTTTCAGTCACTTTTTGCCTTGTTTTTAAAACAATCTAATGTATTTTAGAACTCGCTCTTGCATGTTTAAACAAGATTTAGTTAAAATACAGATGGGATATTTTTTCCTCCAAAAACAATTTGATCTGTTCAAAATTGTAGAGCATCTGTCTAATGTGTAGGCTGATTTTAGTACCATTTTTCCAATATTAAAGAAGTACTTTTGATTTAAGCTCTAATGTGAGTGAAGGTTGGTACTATATGCAACTTGTACTAATTAAGCATTAAGGAAATTGCATAACTATGCAAGTGATGGTAAAACCTGGAAAATGAATCAAAATTTGAGGAATGAGAAAGACAGAAGTTGACATGAAGATGACAAGGAGAGTTTGTGATAGTGGAACTGTGTTTATTTTCTTAAAATCAGACAATGTATAATAATTTGATCCATAGAAATTCCATTTTGGGGGTAGGAGAAGTTAGGTTTTGCTAATTTTTCGCAGTCTTTTTGCTTACTCCAAAATAAAAAGGTGGTGTACCATTGTATTATGACATTGTCACTGGAGTCACCAGTGAGGTGTTTCTTCAGTACCTCTGGCAAGAGTATATTTTGATTAACTGCTTTATGTGCTTGTTTATTTTTTATAGCATTTAAATCAAACGGTATTGAGATGGATTGGGTTATGAAACATAATGGTCCAAATGACGCTAGTGATGGGACAGTACGACTTCGTGGACTGCCATTTGGTTGCAGCAAAGAGGAAATAGTTCAGTTCTTTCAAGGTACCTCTAGTATTAGTCAAAGTTTAGTATTTTAATTTTTATATTTAAAATTTTAAATTTGTAAAATTCATTTGTTTGGGCAGATTTTTAACTTGATATCTTGGTAACTATCAAGTTTATGAAATGTGCTCCAGTTAGTTTACAATATAGAATGTGTGGACTATGTAAAACCTAACTAATGTTCAGTAAACTTAATTGAGTAATTATGTGTGATAAAATGAACCATATGGAGCATAGTTAAATATTTAATTTATATTTTTTGTTTTTGTTTTTTTCATGTAATACAGGTAGACTTTGAGTGTGTGTGATTTTAAGACACTGGTCACAGTTTTTTTATGTAATCCAATAATATTTTTAAAAAAAATCTTCCGTTTGTCTTATGGGGTGATGGGAAATTAAGCTTTTTGTTTTGTTTTGTTTTGTTTAGACTTGTTTTAAATATTTGATTCAGATGGGAATGTTTCAGCCTTTAACACTGTTCCCCTTGATGGGGTTATTTGTCCTTGGGTTAAAGGGTTGGAAATCGTGCCAAATGGGATAACATTGACGATGGACTACCAGGGGAGAAGCACAGGGGAGGCCTTCGTGCAGTTTGCTTCAAAGGAGATAGCAGAAAATGCTCTGGGGAAACACAAGGAAAGAATAGGGCACAGGTGGGGATGGAGAGTTTGGGATGGTGTTAAATTTTTATTTTTGGGGGTTGTGGGTCACTATTGCTTAAATGGGGGGGTAACAACATTTTTTCTGGGGTAGTTTTAAAAGAATTGATAATTATCTAAATTTAACTTGGAAACTACAGATTTGGGTGGGGAATTAATGCTAATAGTTTACTAAAATTAAAATTAGATTGTTTCCATTTCTCTATAGGATATTGTTGATACATGCTTTTGTATAATCAATATTTTTTCTAAACACTTGTCATGTACTAAAGGAAACAAGCTAAAATTATTTTTATGAATTGTTTTCAAATGAATAATTTGTCTATGTAAAACTTAAATACTAATTATTTAAGTTTGTAAGTGTAAAAATGTTAATTTATGGTGTATTTAGGCAATTTAAATTGGGTTTATGTATCTAGATGTAGAAAAACTTACTGCATTTTGCCCAGTATCTTTTTTACTCTAATACATTTGTGCTGAAACGTGTGCCTTAAACCATTTTTAAATAGGTATATTGAGATCTTCAGAAGTAGCAGGAGTGAAATCAAAGGATTTTATGATCCTCCAAGAAGATTGCTGGGACAGCGACCGGGACCATATGATAGACCAATAGGAGGAAGAGGGGGTTATTATGCAGCTGGGCGTGGAAGTATGTATGACAGAATGCGACGAGGAGGTGATGGATATGATGGTGGTATGTGTGTCTAATGAACAAGGTTCTGTTGTCATTTTCTTAATGTTCCTGACACTTTGTCAAGAAATACAGAAATGGCAGTAATTTCAGTACCTACTAGGTTTTAAAACCTGTTCATGAAAATATGGGTTCCCATGGCCAGCTATGGGACTTGATTGATGCACATATTGGCACCTATATAACTGAGAAATTAAAATGAATATTGGCTTATTTTGACATTTTCTGTTTGGCATCAGGACAAAAATAAAATTCGATGTCTAAAAATATCCTTTGGAGATTTTTAATTTCCACCAAGTGTAATTTTGTTTTATATAATGCACTAAATTTGGAATTTCGAATTTGTAATCAGTAAGTTTACCAGACTACTTACCACAAAGTATGCTTTTGTAAATTGTAAAATTTATTTCTTGAAAGTATATTCATGTATATCTCCTTAAATTATACAGGTTATGGAGGTTTTGATGACTATGGTGGCTATAATAATTATGGCTATGGGAATGATGGCTTTGATGACAGAATGAGAGATGGAAGAGGTAAAATTAATGTTAAAGACATTATGTTAAGGTGAATTTTAATATTTGCTTTACAACCACTTGCTGGTAATATAGGTAGGTGACATAAAAATTCAGGCATATTTCAATGTATTTCTATATAGAACTTCATGTGGCTACATACTTACAGGTAAATATTCCATTTGATCTTTAGAACTTGGTATTTCTTGAGGTTGTCAGAGAAGTAGGAAATAAGTAACAGACATTTTGCTGAGATGCTTTTCTGCAGTTATCCATTTACAATCTTTGGCAATTGTATTCCTTAGGTATGGGAGGACATGGCTATGGTGGAGCTGGTGATGCAAGTTCAGGTTTTCATGGTGGTCATTTTGTACATATGAGAGGATTACCTTTTCGAGCAACTGAAAATGACATTGCTAATGTGAGTGATTTTTAATAGATTATTGGTTTTATTTTAACCCTGGTGTCCAAATTTTGAAGGATTCTTAATGTTCTCATCTTTTTTCTTTACAATTTTATTGTGAAAACCCTCTAAATATGAAAATGTATATACTTCTCTTCAGTAGTTGGATATTTTTGTGTCCATTGTGTGTTGACTTAAATAGGATTCAAGCAAGTGAAAGCTGTATTCATAAAATCAGCTTTAAGAATTTAGTGAAAAAAACATATCCGCATAGAGTGATGATGACTGGGAGATTATTTCCCTTGTCTCAACTTTGAAAGTTAATATGTAATAAAGTTGAGTGCATTTTAGTAGTTTGGTTGTGCTTTCTAGGCTATATAGTGATTAGAAATTAAGGAACTTAAAATATTGGTAGTAGGTACTACTATTATCGATTTGAAACTGATTAGCTTCAAACTGAATTGGCAAAACTTCAGCCCAAGAGCCAAATACAATCACATTGAGTAGTTGGAAAACTGGTGGCTTTACAGAAACAAAGACTATGAGCTAGCTTTTAAGAAAAACTTTGCTCTAGATTTTACTGGGAACCAGTTGATCCGAAGCTTCGTAAGTGCCTTTCAGAGTAATTTAAAAACCTAGTTACTTGTGATCAGAATGAAATGATAAAATTTTGGAAGCCATCCTTGGTAGGTACATCAAAAGCTCCATGTTCTGAATCATATTACTGATTTCGTCTACATACATTTCTAAGTCTCAGTGACTTAGAACAACAGGGGTTGTTTTTGTTTTGTTTTGCTTTTCTTAAAGGAAAGTTACAGTTGGGGAACCTAGGCAGGCAGGCAGAGAGTGATGGAAGCAGCATTTCATTTTATTTAGTTTTCATTGGTGGTTTCCTCTTCCTCCACCCCCACACACTTACCACCTGGGACTTGGGTTCCTTTAGCAGGCACTACTTTTCCAAGGCACACCCAAGCAAGTTTTTTGTTTGTGTTTTGTACCTTTCTTGGGAGAGGAAGCGGAGACTTTTGTCCATCTCAGTAATAGGATATGAGAACTTTTCATTAATTCTCTAGGTTAGAAATGTTTTTCTTTTTAAATTTTAATACTACCAGAGTGCCCTGGTCACCTAGTGGTTGATTTATTCCAGTGGATATAGTCCACATATGCGTTAGGATCTGCAGTTCAAGACTGGGCTAATAGAAAATGACCAAGATGAACAACTAAATAAAATGCTGCTTCTTCCTTTGTGTGTCTACCTCTCCTGCATGCTCATCTTTATTCCTGCCTCTACCTTTCCTTTAAAAAAATTTTGGCGTTACCTTATTTTAAAAAGAGATTGTTTCTTTGAATTTTCCTTAACTCTTAAGTTTTCTTTTATTTAGTTCTTTTCACCACTCAATCCAATACGAGTTCATATTGATATTGGAGCCGATGGCAGAGCAACAGGAGAAGCAGATGTAGAATTTGTGACACATGAAGATGCAGTAGCTGCCATGTCTAAAGATAAGAATAACATGCGTAAGTGGTATTCTTAGCATACTACCTTGTGATGTGAACTAATCTGTAATTCCTCAAATGTAAGAGGTTCTAGAATATGTAGGCTAAGTCTTGGTAATAATTGGGAACTAAAACCATATGACCATACTTTGTGGGTTTGAGGTCACTTGAGGTCAGACAGGAGCAGCAAGTAATCAAGTTGGGGGTTTATTAGCGGGGAGAGAGAGAATGGAACCAGCCAAAAGAGGCTGACTCAGATTGATTGTTTCAGGGGCAGAGATTTTAAGTGCAAAAACTGTAAGATGGGGAGAGGGTCATTAGGTTGTGGTATCACTTTCTGGTTAGATGAGTCAAGTTAACCTTTATGCTGATAGGTGTTAGCTGTTGCTGAGGCTGACCATTGCCGGTGAGGTGACCCTTACTGTTCTTGGTTTATCTGTACATCTGGGGCAGCTGCATTTTGTTGTGCAGGTAGGGAGACTGCAAGCTTATCTTGGGTCACCCTTGCTTCCTTGCCATTTCTACTGAGATTCCAAACCAGTCTGGATCAGGATGAACTTGCTACATTCTGTCAACCTCTAATATGTTCAGATTTTAATGACTTTCTAACGGGGCTTTTATTGACTTCATTTGGATTCAATATTTGACAGATTATTAGAGCTTGAATTACTAAAGGGAGGAAATAGGTATGTTACTTGCCTAAGTTCCCATGCCATTTGCAAATTGATAGCACTTTGTTATGCATAAATCAGCTTGGTTAAGTTATTCCTATATGTCTAGTCAGCTTTTAAACCATTTATATTTCACCTCAAGTAGTGATTCCCACATTTAACTACATGGTCACTCAGGTACTTAATAAATACTGGGTTTTCCTGGATATTTACCCTCAAGATTCTTATAATTAAGCTTGGAATTTTTTTTTAATTGGGGTTACTGATTTACATAATACAAATTTAGATGTGCAGATTAAATATTTGATGTGGTCATGTGTAACACCATCCCCACCACCAAATTCGTAATAGTCTTCCACCACTGTCTAGTGGACCCTCACTCTCCTTTGCTCCCGCACCCCAAGTCCCTGCCTGGTGACTTCAGTTTTGTTATCAGAATCCAAGTGTTTCTTTTGTCTTTTTGCTTTGCTTCTCTGTATTCCATGTATGAGTGAAATAATTTCATTTGCCTAATCCCTCTAGTGCCATCCATATTGACACAGATGGCAAGATTTCATCTTTTTATGTATAGCTTGAGTGGTGTATGTGTGTTTGTATATTTATATATGTATATGTAAATGTGTGTGTGCTGCATTTTATCCAGTCATTTGTCACTGTTCTTCCATTTCTTGTTTGTAAATAGTGCCAAGTCAGCCCTTTTAATTAAGAAACCGGGGCTCTGCTTGCTCAAGGTTGTGTAGTTTGAACGAAACCTAGATATTTTTGGCCCTTTGTGGCATTCATTTTATCATTCCCCTGATAAATTTCTAAGTATAACTTCAGCAAATGTTAGTGAACTTTAAAGCTTTTATTGAGAAATATCCATCATTCTTTTCTCTGACTCTTTTTCCTAAAGAACATCGATACATTGAACTCTTCTTGAATTCTACTCCCGGAGGCGGCTCTGGAATGGGAGGTTCTGGAATGGGAGGCTATGGCAGAGATGGAATGGGTATGTAAAGTTTTCTTTAATAAGCAGAATTAGAGACTTTTAACAGTCAAATTCTCACACTTTTTATTTATTTTTAAGATAATCAAGGTGCATATGGGTCAGTTGGACGAATGGGAATGGGGAACAATTACAGTGGTGGATATGGCACTCCCGATGGCTTGGGTGGTTATGGTAAGTATCATTGATTATTCTGATTCTCATTCAGTTTGTTGGTCCCCAGATGTGATGTAGTTTTTTTAAGTTCATTTATATTTACTATTGCATGCTATTGAAAAATTTCTAAATAACTGTCTCTTTTCCTAAGGTCGTGGTGGAGGCGGCAGTGGAGGTTACTATGGTCAAGGTGGTATGAGTGGAGGTGGATGGCGTGGGATGTACTAAAGCAAAACCACCAACATAAAAGTCCTGACAAACAGCATCTGGTCTACTAGACTTTCTTACAGATTTAATTTCTTTTGTATTTTAAGAACTTTATAATGACTGAAGGAATGTGTTTTCAAAATATTATTTGGTGAAGCAACAGATTGTGATGGGAGAAAATCTGTTTTCTGTAGGTTTTATTTGTTGCATACTTTGACTTAAAAATAAATTTTTATATTCAAACCACTGATGTTGATACTTTTTATACACTAGTTACTCCTAAGGTTGTGTTGCTTTCATAAGGTTTGGATTGTTGTGTTTCACAATTAGCTCTACAAGTAGTGATTTTAGAGGACATGATACACCTCTGCATAAACTACAAGTCTTAATTAATAAGCAGAGACAGAATAGACATTCGAAAATGGTATTAACTTTTTAATTTCTCCTGGATAATACTGTAAATATAAAACCTAAGGATGAGTTTTTAGGTGGCTTCAGTAGTATAAATTCATCAAATTCTATTAGTCATTTTCAAATGTCATGTACCAGGCATAGCTCTGAAAAAGTACAAAAGTATTTACTGTGGAGTATAAAATTCAGATTTTTTTGTTTCCTGACCAATAAAGAATATGGTTTGAAATAACTATAAATGACTATTTAAAATTGTTGAGACAAGTCCATGTCATAATCTCAAATAAAATGAGAGTCCTGCATTTGATATCTTTCCAGTTTTTAGAGCTTATTGTGTTTAAAAATATATGTAGCAAGGAAAAAGGTGCTTTTTACTTTTAAATCCCTTTGATCAATATGGCTTTTCTCCAGATTGGCTAATGGAGCAAAATAAAACCTGTTAATGTGAAATTGAGTTATTAAATCTTGTTGACTTGTTTTTGCTAGAAATGTTCTTAATGTAATAAATATCAATATGGGAGATAACAGCATGGTGTCTGTCATAGAATGCTTTTGTGTCAGTTACTGATTATATATCAAATTCTGGGAGAAGGCTATGATAATCTAAAGATTAAAGTAACTTCTCCAGAGTGATTTCTGCTGTTTTACAGAAAGCAGCTCTGGTAAACTAGAGCCTGTCAACTCTAGCAGTGATTCATCTTGATGCCTATATCCACTCCCTTTAACCATTTAAAATATGGTCGTACCATGACCTTTTTGAAAGACCACATAGGCTTTTCTCCCCCCACCCTCCATTACCCTATTAAAATCTTCACATAACAGTATAAAATGTTATAAATAAAACTTCATTCTAAAGCAAGTTTAATTTTTTGAAACTTTTATTTGGTTTATAAAATTCACATTTTAAAACATTGCAGAATAGAATTATCACAATTCCTTGGCACCATGATACAGCATTTTTGTAGTTCTGGCTAGATGGAGGGAATGGTGTGTGAAGTTTAAGATTAATGCTATGATGAGAGCAAATCAAGTTTAATGTTCACAATCACAATGTAAATTAGGAGTCTTTAAAATCCAAAAATTAGTATGAGCCCAAACTAAACATTAAGTGGTATTGCTGTCATAAAAACTTGCCTCCCAAAAGCCAAATCAATAGTAATACATGAGTTGAATGACAGAATTTAAATGGGCTAAAAATCATGCTTTGTGATGTTAGTCACATTTAAAATTTTAAATACAGTAATACCCATTTGAAATTTCAGTTTTGCTTATTTGCGATAACCACAAAAGTGTTGATTCATTCCATCAATACAAGGTTCAAACATATAATACCTATTTCTTGAGAACACTTCTATCAGAACTCAAGAAAGACCCTGGAAATCTGTTGCTTCTCAGTAACATCTCAAAAGCTGGATTCAGGAGAAAATCTTCAAGTAAGAATTGTTTGCATGTTTTGGCAATTAAGAAAATTTTAAATTTTATTGAAGATAACTTTGAGGGAAGGATCTGCAGAACAAGTAACCCCATTCTAGGGGTAAGGCATGGGATGTGGCCATGATAAATACAAATCTTACAAATGTAAGATTCCAAGATACGACATGTCTGAAAGTTTACAGACAATCCAAAAAGCATTGTAGGTGATCCTGTTTACAAATTAAATTACTGTTAATGCAATAAGCAATCTTAACAGGATTAGTGTTTATTGAATCATGCTTGAAACAGTTCAATTCTGTATTTCTAAGCATGTATTTCTTGGCATAGAAGTGCTTGGTATATGTGGTCTTACGCTACCAGTACAATGTAATGCTTCTGAAAAGTTGCTGTGATAGAAATAGCAAAGCAAATTTTTACTGCACTTTATCTGTCTCCTTTAATGCTTAAAGGAAAACCTATCAGGAGCTTATATTATCCACTGCCACTGTACACACTTTTTTCTGGGGAAGGATTTATATTTTCAAAAGGAATGTGGGCCCTCCCTAAAAAAAGTCAAGTAGCATATGGGATTATCTGCAAGTAACTTACAATTTCCTTTTAAGACAAGGAAAAATTGAGGCAAAATAATGCCTTTTAAACCCAACTGTATCTGAAAGGTTATTGGCCTTTTCTAATGTAAAGTATGATGCAAAGGAAAGGAGAAATAGGATTAAGTTGAAATTTAACCAAGCTCTAATGAATAATTGGATTGGAATATTAATACTAAAAAAATTTTATGCATTTCAAATCTTTTTCTGAGAACTGTGAAGCTTTTAAAGTGCATTAAAGTTCCAGGCACCATCAAATACCAAAATGACAATCTGAAGAGAAACAATCTGAAGCCCTATTTTTAAGAAGGGCTTTACAAAATAAGGCAAATGTGTATTAGCTATGCTATTTGGTCTTTTAATGACATTAAGTAGTTACATGACTATATCAATGAGGAATTAGGCTGAAGTTATTTTAACGTAGGCCCTGCTGAAAATTCTTTTTGAGTAAGGAGGAAGGAAATACCAAATTATACTAGAAATTCTATGAGTTGAATATGTAGAAGATAAACATCCCAAATACTGTCTGGAAACTGCCTAAAAAGGGCTATCGGAATACACAGTATACACATTTACACATAACATTCATTATAATTCCAATACATAAAGGACTTAGTTCTGAGTTCTGGAGTCTTACGGCAAATTAGATGAGCATCTCTGAATCAGCAAGGCATGACAGGAATCACAAACCCGCACTGGCTTTGGTGAAGAAGGTAAAGGCAGTTCGTTGTCAGAACATGCGTTACAGAAAATTTCCCCACAGTTTCTACAGTGGTGCTATTAAATAGAAAAATCAAAAAAATATGAGTAAAATTAGCTGCCTTTGCACCAGAACCTTTGGGTTTACTTTCGACCTCCCTTACCTTACGCTTGGAGAGTGAGAATTCCTTTTCACAAAGCTTACAATGTGTGGCTTCTTTGTCTTTCAACCAAACCAGACCCTAGTAGCAGAGTATGAACATTAATGTGGTAACACTAAAAGTTACATGTGAAAACACTGTCAACATTATAAGGTTTATATATATATATATATATATATGAATTAAAAATTAGTCATTTGAGAGATGTATATTGAAATATGGATTAAATAAGTGGAATTTGCTTCAAGGTGATCTAGGTAGGTGTAGGGGAGAAAGGACACAGGCTGAATCTAAGACTGGAAGGATATTTAAGGATAAATTTTCACTACATATGTTTGGCATTATATACACCTTAAATATTATGTATAACTTAGAAAATTTAGAAATCAGGTATTTGAGTTCACTATTTTAGGTTAAGACCACCTTAAATTCAACTTTACATACTTATTTCCTAACCTCCTGTAATAACTACTGAGTTAGAAACTTTAGAAAATGTCTGTAAACAGTCTTAAGCAGAAGTAACTTGATAAAATTTCTAACAACTCATTCTTCACCAAGACCTTGATTAGAAAAAGCATTTTCCCTCTGAAATTAACTGAGATCATTTTAGAATAAGAAAAGCTGGGTGGGTACTCAATGGTGGAGTAGTGGTTAGATCTGCCACCTCCCCTAAGCAGTTCACATACATCTCAAGGACCCAGGTCTACATTCTTGGGACCAGGGGAACCAACCAAGATGAAAAACTAAGTGAAAAATGTTTCTTCCTCTCTCTTCCTTACTGCTTGCCTACTCACCTTCATTCCTGCTGTACCTTTTCTTTAAAAAAATAAAAGACAAAACAAAAAACCATCTGGGTGAAGACAGTCAAACTTTCTGGTTAATCTCATTACATTTCCTTTTTAAAAACAGCCTAAACCAAACCACATTACCAATTGTAATTGACTCCAACTTGTAAGATGGACAATGTCCCACCTATTAAATACCTAAGGATAGAGACCTTTATCACCTAATGAGAGTAAAATTCTCCATGCAAAAAGCCCATAGATACATTGCCCAGAGTTTCTTTTCCTGAGTTTTCTTGAGCCCTCTCTGACAGAATTCCTTGAAGTGGAAAAAAGTACTCAACAACAGATCAAGATAACAGTTAATTTCAGTTATTTTTATTTCAGTCTTAATAACTAGGACCTATCATATAGCAGAGGTGAGGGAAAGGGTATTTGGTTACTGCAGATGCAGTGAAGATTCTAGAACACAGGACTAAGATAGAAAGGCTTTAAAAACTTATCAGTCCATTCAGCAAAGAACCAGATGCCTTGAATCATGGGATATTTCTTTTTTTAAAGCCAGATGGGATCTTAAGGATTAGCCAATACAAATAGGTGAACACCAGAGAAAGTAAAGTGACTTGCAAAATGTTCCAAAACTACCTGGTGGAAGCACCTTTGCTTCCTGGAGAGCCTAATGTGAAGCAGATTTCCAAAAGCATCATTAGGTTCAGAAGTAACCTTTCTGATATCAGGGCTGGGCCTTCCGGAATTTTTAATTTGAATTTATCCTATCCCTTTCCCAAAAAGAAAAGTTACACACTGAAGAGGAAACTAATTTGTCAGCTAGAAGGCCCTGAGAGATCAGCATCTATACCTCTCTTTTTACAGATAGGAAAACTTCAGGTCCAAAGACTTGAAATTTCTTAAGGAAACGTCACTTACTTACAAACAGAACACAATAAAGTAGCAAACTACTGCTCTGTAAACAAATGGCTATTTTTCTCTTGGGCAGAGAATGTCAGCCACTGAATATGTACCTCCCAGACAGGATATTAGAGGATCCTAAGAAACAACTGCCCCAGGAACAAGTCTTACAGATAACTAGCATTATTTCGAGAGGGTACCTAGTTATAATAGTTTGTTAGTTAAAAGATTTCTCTATGGTAAGACCCACCCCCATTCACCCGACCAACGTAGGAACTTGAAGATTTTTGTGCCTTTTTTTGAAATTAGGAGATTATTCAATATTTTAGGAATGATTTGGTCATGAGGTCCTTCAGACAAACTAACTCAAGAAAGAACCAGAATGTCAGTAGTAAAAGAAATCTTTAAAGAAATTATCATGAATACCTTCATAGAGAAAATAGCAGAATGCTATTTTAAAAAGGAAAGCAAATAAGCACCTACTCAACCACAAAAAAAAATATGATAGCAAAATAAAAAGTCCCACAGAAGGTTCTACTGGAATGTGAACAAGGCTTTAGTTTTAACTTCCAATTTACAGGCAATAGGGGAACAGAGAAACAAGTTTAAGAATACTACAAGTAATCAGGTAAAATCCAGAATGTGAGAAACTCTTTAGTACAGCTTCTCAGACCCAGCAATTAGTCAACAACAAAAAGGAAAAAAAAGTCACATGTCAACCCATTTTCATACATACATAAACAAAATTTAGATATTTTATTAAATATAAATGAATGATAAACTCAAGAAGACTGATTTATTATTACTATAGAGAGGATTATTACTATAGGAATGAGAACGCAACCATAAAACACACATGGGGGCTTCTAAGGTATTGGTCACATTCTATTATAAGCTAAAGCAGAGATGCCAGTGTTTTTAATTGTACTATTGTGTACTCTTGTATACATAATATACTTAACAATGAAAAAAAATTAGAGTTTGAATGACAGGTAGGCAGACATCCATACTTATGTCCTAAAAATGTATGACAATAGAATAAAGGCATATGCAGATGTACATAGTCCTTATCATCTTTATGTTCATTCATCCTATGTTCGAGATTACTGAACAAAACAAGAGAGGAAACCAAGAAGTTACAGGGTTCAGGTAACAGGCGCTCTAACATAAGGAAAAGGTAAAGAAAGTTCTAAGAATGGCAGCAAAGGCAGGCGCTGAAGCAGGCCCTCTGAGGCTGGCGGCTTCAGTGCTAATGCCCTGAAGCCTGCGCCTGCAGGGCCAGAGCTGTCAGCAACAGCCTGCCTCTGTTACAAAGAGGGTTATGATCATTATGAAAATCCCAAGAATGTGAGTTCCCTTGACGAAACCTCTAAAAATGTTGGAACTGGATTAGTGGCACTCCAACATGCAGTTTTGTGATGAAATCATGGATTCAAGTAGATGAAAAAGGGACGATTGTGGATGCCAGATTTTAAAAATTTGGCTGTGGATCTACAATTAGCTCATTAGCCACTGAATGGGTAAAAGGGTAAATGGTGGAGGAAGCTTCGATTATCAAAAACAGATAGAGCCAAGGAACTCAGCCTTCCTTCCGTGAAACTGCACTATTTCATGCCGTCTGAAGACGCAATCAAGGCTCCTCTGGCTGACTGCAAGCTAAACCAAAAACCAAGAAAGGAGAGGCAGAGAAGAAAAGAGCCCCCAGGAAGCCCCCTGCCTACCCACTGTGCACTCGCCATTGATGTCCAGGAGCCACTCACTACAGTGAGAGTTATGAGATATGCACAACATTTGCTGTTCACTTATGACTTTAATGCAAGCAAAATATACAGTTTAATAGTTCTGAATCCTGTGGTTTCTTTCAGCCCGCTTTTATTGCCTTATTAATCCAGTTTGTGTATATTTTGAATTGTGTGTATGGCTTCAAAAGTTAAATGATTAATGAAGTCTCAAGTTCTGAGAGTCCATGAGGTACACAAATAACTGATTTTACCTGAATCTGTTTGGGGGAAGATTATCAACTGAATGTATGAGTATGATTATTTGATAGGACCAATAATTGTACATAAAACAGATCTGTAGATATGATAAGGAATATGAGACAAAAAAATAGAATAGCAGCAAAGGGAAATGTCAGGACAGAGGAAACCAAACCAGGCAGAAGCAGGAGAGCAGTGACCCCCAGGAGCGATGACTTCAAGGAAAAGACATTTTAATTTTAGGCCCACCTCTGTGACTCAGATGACTAAGGTGCAGGCCATGTAAAGCCCATGGACAAGGATTCTGATCTGGGGCTGTGGGTTAAAAAAAAAAAAAAAAAAAAAAAGAGGCAGCATTTTATAGGGTTTTTGAAGGTATAAGAAAACTCAGATGTATTAACTTCAAAGGAAATAACAAGTTGTTCAAGAAATAAAATGTAATCTGTACCGGTTGGGCTTACGAAAGGTCAACACTGCCTTTGACTAGAAATTTGCTACTTCCATACTTTGAGATGAAAAAACAAAAAGAAGCCAGGGTCACACCCTGGTGAAGCAGTGGATAGGTCAGCCACCTCTGTCTAAACGCAGTCCACATATATCCCAAGGACTTGGGTTAGGCATCTGGGGATTGGGGGAACAAGCAAATATAAACAACTAAATAAAAATAGGTAAAGTGCTTCTTCCTCCTCTCTCTTCCTGCCTGTCTGCCTATTCACCTTCATCCTGCCTGTACCTGTCCTTAATAAATAAATAAATAAACAAATATGTGATAAGGTCAGACCTACTGACGGATGTTCATTTAGAAAAGAGCATTAATGATGCATACAACTTTCTGAATTTGTGTTCTAGAAAGCTTTGTGAGTTCAGGAATTTAATCTACCAAGATAATGTATTGTTTAATTTTGTAAGGTATACAACAGCGATCTCCTGTTTTGATATGAGCTTTTCAATAGTTTTGATTATGAGAGAAAAAAGAAAGAAAATATAATCACAATGTGTTACTTGGAACAGCAATGAACAATATTTATTTAAATTTAAATAGTCATAGTAAAAGAATATACAATAAATAAAAGCTTTCCTAGCAATAGTTAATTTTTTTCTTTCTATATAATAACTGATAAAAAATGAAAATGGCTAGTTTGTGCAATAAGAAGCTAGCTGTCATTAAACTACTAGCACAGAGACTGTATTTTCTCCTATGTATTACAAAGGATTTGAATATTCAGAAACATTCAAAACCAGATACTGATAACTTGTACCAATCATTTTCACATGTATTAACCCACACAAATCATAAACCGATGTCATAAAAGAAAATTGAGACTCCAAGAAGACATGTAAATTGCTGAAGTTCAAAAACAAGTAATACACTGGTAAAGTAATCCAGATTCTCAAATTCAAAGGCAATTTCAATCATGCCAAACACTGTATGAAAACATATTCTCTAACAAAATGGTACATACTATTGGCTCAGGTGTTAAGCCTATGACTGGGATGCTGCCCAAACACAACCTAAAGACCTGGGTTTTACACTGGGAACCAGTGGAACAACTGAAATGAACAACTAAATAAATGCTTCTCCTCTCTGCCTGCCTTCCTCTTATTAAAAAAAAAAAGGGCGGGGGGGTAGGGAAACATTATTAGTAATGTTATTCTAGAGATATAAGAAAGAGCTGGATCCATATCATCCAAGCTCCCCATTTAGTACTTCAGCCTCTATACATCCTAGGATTCAGTAATAAAACTTATTTATTGTTGGTTCACCCTGCCCTTCCCAGCTCCAGGTCATGAACCTGAGTCTTTATATAGTCTGCACCTTACCCATCTTAGCTGCCTGAGCCACAAGGGTGCATCATAATACCTTATTTAACTTAAAAAAAAAAAGGAAACGTGCAGGCAAGAATAAAGGCAAGTAGATAGGCAGGCAGGCAGGCAGGCAGGCCGAGAGAGGAGGAAGCAGCACTTTTATTTTTAATTGTTCATCATAGTTGTTTCCCCAGGCCTGGGTCTTTCTTGAACATGGGACCTTGGGATGTATGGGGACTATGCCCATTATGCCACCAGGGTATGCCCAATACCTTATATAGGACTTTACCTTCTACTGGAGACTTTCCTATCTATACCTTTATGCTTGAGAAGAAAAGACTTTATACTCACCTGCAATGCTTTGTTGGCTTCTTTTATATCTTCTATTTTAAGTTTTGATCTAAAAAAATTACAAATAAGTCCAAAATTTAACATACACATTTAAATACTAAACATTTAATAGTTCACTAGAAAAGTATTATTTTTTCATAGGATATAAAATTATACATACTACATGATTCTAATCTTCTTTGGCTAGTGGGATTACATCTTCCTATAGTTTCTAAATGTCCTAAAGGGAAATTATACTTTAAAAAAATTGTAAATGCTTTCTAATATTGGCATTTCAATGAGAGTATGACAATATTAATAGCTATCATTTATGTGCTAGATACTAGGCTATACATTTTGCATGCATAATATCATTTAATCTTAAAACTATTTTAAAAGATGAAGAAAGTGAGGCCTGATAAGGTTCAGTCACTTATAATAGGTCACAGAGGTTGCAACTGGGAAAGCCAGGATTCAAACCTTGGTCTATGTAACCCCAATGCCCAATGGTAACCATTATGTTTACTATTTGTCTAGAATATATAAAAGATTGTTAACAGTGGAAATACTGAGTTAGATATAACTGATAATTTTCTACTTTTTGAAAATATGTTAATCAACATACAGATCATAAAGAGCAATACTTAATTACCTGGGATACCAATACCTAGAGATATTACCTACCTGTCTAAGAATGTATGTGCATGTATTTGTGAATTTAAAATGGAGTCGTTTTATCATAGTTTTCCATAACCAGTATTTTATTCATAATGTATGTATCTCGAAAGGCAGAGAGCTGACTTGTTATTAAGCATCTGCCACATCACTATATTGTGTTTATGACTATGAAAAGTAATATAATTTATATCATTTCTTACTGCTAAACTTCCAATTTGTTTCAAACTTTTCACCACAAAAACTGTTCATCAAAAGTGGAATAAAATTTGTATTATTTCTATTAGGATAACAGTGTAGATATGAAATTACAGGATTAAAAGCTTCATAAATTACTAAAGTTTCTGTTACCACAAGGGAAAAGCAGGAACTTGCTTCACTCCACAATGTTCTTTGTTCTAAGACATAAAAACAGTCTTTTATCCAGCTCACACTAAATCTTACAGTGGAAACAATCAATGTAAAATTACACAATGTCAATGTAAATATTTTAACAGAACAATGAAATTTTCCTGACTATATCTACAAAATATGCCCTGGGAGAAATTGGTGGTGGGAATAATGGCCAGAAAACTATCTGTGTTATACAGAAAAATTAAATATGGAATTAAAGTTGCCTATAATGGAATTGACTTCAGAAATACTTTCTTTATGGATTCTTAAAGAGATTTCCCCCTCTGATAAAAACTACAAAGTATTCTTTACAAAGATGCTATCAATTACAGTTCTAATTAACATAATGTACCTTTCTCCCTGACCTAGACTGGAAGCTAACAGATATCTTTATTATTAATTTTAATTAGCTTTTACTTAAGAACATGTATTTAAGTGTGTCAAAGTATTTGACTAAGGCATGCAAACAGCATTCAGGAGGGTCAAAATAAAATAATTAAATAATGTAAAAAATTATAGGGAATTGCCAATAAATTACACAAGCCTCTACTAATCCTGAAATTCTTTACTTGTAAGGGAAACAAACTTTTGTTTCTTTATTCTGAAAGAAGATTTTACATAACACTGTATTTGAAAGAGCTCTCTCTCTCATGGTTTTGTGTATGGGAAGAAACAATATAAATTCTAAACTTACAGATAAAGTTTAGCATTATCACTGATCTCTTTCAAAAGTTTATATGGACATCACTCAAAATCAACAGAGTATTCTACCTTGAAATGTCATCTATATGAATTTCCAAGTGGACCACAGTCCTATACACTCAGAATGTCCTCAGAATGCTATTTCTTTGATCAGGTTAACAGAGTAAAAATCCCAGAATCCTTTCTTCTAAACAGAAGAGGAAAAGTCAGAGGGATAGAAGAAACTCCCTGGTGGAGAAGCAGTTAGGTCTGCTGACTCTGGCTGAGCACAATTCACATAAATCTCAAGAGTGGGTGGAGAGTTAGTGGGGAGAAACAACCAAGATGAACAACTAAATAAAAATAAAAGACTTCTTCCTCCTCTCCTTGCCTGCCTGCCTGCTTGCCTTCATTCCTGCCTGTACTCTTCCTTTAAAAAAAAAAAAAAGTATATTAAGATAATATCAATATACACATGTAAGGATGTTCACAGCTGTTTACAGAAGGAAAAAAATGTATACAGTTTGGTGCCCCCTGGTGGAACAGGGTTAGGTCCTCGCCTCTGAAGGAGCAAGACACATGCCCCTGGGTTCGAATCCTGGGTCTGGGATGAAACAACCAGTGTGAACAACTAAATAAAGATGCTTCTTCCTTAAAAAAAAAAAACTAAAAATGTATATAGAGTTTAAATTATAGCACATACATCCTATGGAATATCTCTGTATACTGATATGGAAAAACCTCTAATGTATATTCTTAAGTAAAAATAAAAACTCCAGAAGAACACATATACAGTAGAGTTACACAAGGAATACATAGGCAGTCAGCATACAAGGGAAAAATTTAGTAGTCAGAGTAACTCTTGAAAATTGTTTAGCCCATAAAAAGTCAGTATAGATTATCAAGTCTATCCAAACTTGAGCGATGATTTCCATACAAACTAAAATCTGAGAAACAATGAACTAAAGGAAAAAAGAAAAAAGTTTGAATTCAGCTATCTGGACATTCAAATGATCTCGCCTTTACTACAACTATAAAGTCTCTACATTGACAGGAGATGAGTGAAAAATGAAACACATTCCTTTCTATTTTTTTAATATTCAAACCTAAGGGTTCTACTCCAGTCTAAGATTTTAATATTAAAGTTTTATGATTTATATTTATTTTAAAGAAATTAAAGAATCACAATAAAAAAGGAAGAAGGCGCACCCTGGTGGACTGGAGGAGTACGGTCCACATACATCCCAAGGAACCAGTAAACGTGCTGGAGCCAAGGGTAACAACCAAGATGAACAATTAAACAAAAACAAAAATGCTTCTTCCTCCTCTCTCTTTCTTCCTGCCTGCCTACTCACCTTCATTCCTGCCTGTACCTTTCATTTAAAAAAAAAAAAATAGAAAAAGAAAAAGAAGCATCTTTTGATGCCCTTAGCCATCAAAACTACAGGTGCACACTAAATATAAATATTTTACTTTTTGTTTAAGGATTGCTCACTGTTGAGTCCCCTACCACTTAGAATAGTACCTAATATACAGAAGTTCAATAAGAATTTGTCAAATTAAAAAATGGTAATAAGCAGCACCAGATCTGGCTTAAAGTGCTAAATAAACGGTATCAGAATAGATTAGAAATCTTGCTTATCAGGATCACAATGAAAATTGTTCTATAAATTTTTAGAAACAAAAGCAGTTTTAAATTTCTGAGAGTTGGTATTTCTTTTCATGGTCTTAGTGAACTACTCTTTTCTATGCCCTTGGAATTTGGTCCCAAAACTTCTTAATGGCATATTATCTTTAATAATTGACTCTTAATTCTAGTATGATTTCTTCTGAGTTTGTTTTACAACATTTATATGTATATATATAAACACATACACACATATATGTAATCATACCTATATATATGATGAGAAGCACATATACTTATTTTTCCTGAGGTTACCTAACTTTGAAGACACTTGGGAGGAAGGAGGTAATTGTTTTTAATTTTTATAATTTTTGTGCTATTTGAATTTTCTAGCCATATAAAACCACAAAGGGATTTAAAAAGGTTATAGGATTATGAGTTATTGTAGTTTATTTTTACTTATTTTTATTAAAAAAGTGACACTACTTTTTAAACTATAACAGTAATATATTCAATACTAAATTAAACCTTCCAGAGTTTATCCCAGATACTTGACAATATGTTCAGCCAGGGCACAAGGATGAAGCTGCTAATCCAAAACACAGACCACTAGGTACAAGCAGGAAAACGTAAGAAAGACAAAATACCATTTCTACTTCTTGTTACAGGAACCCAATAACACACTCACTGCAATAGAACCACATTGTATGAAGTGAAGTCCCATTTGACTTCCATTGTTCTGAGAAAAATATAGTGAATGAATTTCTGAATTATTTGATTTGAAGAAATTGGTCTTAGCTTTCATCTACTAGAAAATGTTTAGATTTTAGATCTACTGTAATAAACATTACTTTTAATAAAATCTTTCTAATTTATTAATCTTTACAGTTTTTGTTTGGCTTTGTTTTTCTTGAATAGCTCATGCCTTTATTTCCTATATTTAGCCACTTTTTCCTATTTGGCTTGGCACACTTATACCTTTAAAAAGTCAATGGCTACTTAGTTGAAGGAGAAAAGGGAAATTACTCGCTAAGTTTGTTGCCGAGTTCTTGAAGAGCTTGCTCCTGTTCATGATATATTTTTTTCAACTGCTGATTTTCATCCTGGAGATGAATGAACTCCTTCAAAGCAACAGAGAGAAAACACAATTTAAAAGAGATTAGAAGCTCCACATTGTGTATATACCATTAATTAGGAATACCTATGCTTTAGTTTTTTGATAAAAAAAATAGAACTATATGTTCAAAGTTCTTTCATAGCTTCTCTATCAATTATTTTCAATATATTTAATTTCTTTTTTTAAGATGACAAAGTATATTGGCTCCTTGGTATAAATGTAATTATGATATATCATCTCTATTAATAACTTTCATCAAGATGTAATGTTTAGTTTTACCAGCATTTACTTTTTTAAGACTAATGATTTGTTGGGTCTCATTTCTAAGATGAGATAAGGCATCCTTCTCCTTTTGAAGATCTTCCTGCAAAGTCTGCCTCCATTCCTTCTCAATCTTCAAATCAGTTTCCAGTTGTACCCTTGAATGAGAAATAATAAACTCAGTGCTATTTCTCACATGACAGTTGTGTGTATTCTTTAATAAGAGCATCTTTTTGGTTGATTGTTTTTACCTTTGTAATGCATTTATTTCTTCAGTGATTTTCTTTCATAAATATTTCTGGTAAACAAGCTCAGCAGCACAGGCTTTCCTGATTCCAAAGTGCCAACTTGTTTGACAAACACAAAAACTTCTTGCAAAGCAATAATTTATATAACTGATTAACTCTGCACATATAAATGTTGTATAAGCATAAAAATGCCTGGAAGGGTACACCATACCATTAAAGCTGGTTACATCTTGCGTATAGAACCAAGGAGAGCTATATGGGGTTTAATTATTTACATTTTTGTGCCATGCGAAAAATTTTACACAAACTAATGAAAAGTATTATTCTGATATAAGAATTATAGCCACCACTAAATCAATTCAATATCAGTAACAGAAATAACAGGCCTGGCATGAAAAACAGTGCTACTTGGCAGATTACTGTTGGAACGGACCAATCAGAAGACCAAAGAAGACGCTGCGGGGCGCACTCTTGAGGTCTGGGTGGCTGAGATGGGAGGGGTGTGGATGATGCAAAGTCCAAGGACCCAGGTTCATGACCTGGAGTCAGGGTAGGTGGGGTGGGTGGTGGCGGCAGGGCAAGGGGAGCAACAGGAACTGGCTAAAATACGCAAGTAAATAAAAATGTTCCTTCCTCTTCGTTAAAAAAAAAAAAAAAAAAGGTATACCCCAGTGGCTTAGCTGCCAAGCTGAGTGAGGCTGGAGTGTAGATACATTAAGCCCAAGGACCCAGGGGTGAACAATAAATAAATAAATAGCTTTCTCCTGCTCTTCCTTCCTTCCTTAAAAATGCTTCTTCCTGTGTGTCCTGGTAGCATAGGGGTTGGGCACGTCCACATACATCCCAAGGTCCTTGGCTGTTACAGCGGAAACAACCAAGATGAGCAACTAAATCAAATAAAATGCTTCCTCCTCTTTCTTCCTGCCAGGCTGCCTCTGTGCTTTCCATTCCCATCTGCACCTTTCCTTCAAAAAACAAAAAACAACCTTCTTCCTCCTCTCCCTTTCTTCCTCTCTACAAAAATCCACACTGCCTGGAAATGGAAGCTCACGTTTGAATGCACTACTATATCATTCTAACAAGAGGTGCTAACTGACAAAACAAAAGTAGTCGAATTCCTACATTTTAGGCTGACCAAAAAGCCACTTCAATAACTATTGCTCATAAGCAGACATAAAAGCTGAGGCCTACAATGCTACAGTTTCTAATACTTTATATTTTAATTACAATATTATATCATACATTGAACATATCACACAGTTTTACATAATTTTAAATATTTTTGTGATAATATTTTGATTATTTCTTACTGTTTCCTCACAAAATTAGCATTTCCATCTAGTCACATTATTTTTCACTGAGTACATTTTAGATTTTATAATTTAGGTTGAAGAGAAACGATACTCCAAAATGGAATTTATAAACTGAGAATAAAAAGTATTTCAGAACATATTTAGAAGGAATACAGAGCAACAAGTTTTTCTTAGTAACAATGAAGTAACCGAAGTACAGCGTGTGTGGTTTGTTTGCCTTTTAAACTCCTTTTTTTTAAGAGGGAAGGAAGGAAGAAGAGAAGGAAGGGAGGAGAAAGAAGTATTTTTATTTAGTTAGATGTTTATTTTGGTTTTATCCCACCCCCACTGCAAATCTGAAAGTTGCTAAGACAGGATAGTAAACAGACTAATTGTGATGATCATTTCACAAAGATCATTTTTGTAAATGTCAAGTCACGTTATTTAACTGAAACAAAAATAAAATCGTATGTCATATACTTCAGTAAAAAATTAGGCATACATGTGAACTTAAGTTCATCTCAAACTTTCAAACAAGCTAACCCTTCAGAATTTTTGCAGATTTTGAATCTTTTAAAATGCTTTTTTTTTTATCAATTACAAATAAGTCTTTCTTTGAGAAAACTTGGAAAATAGAAGCATAACAGGAAAAAAAAGTCCCAGAGGCATTCTTTCATACCATATTACATACATCACACCATCATACCATCTCTTACATGGTATAATGAAACAATGTATTTCCTCCTATTATGTCTTTTTGTGGAGCTAGATAAATCTTTTAATTTTTTATTGTGTTTAAACACGTATAATAAAATTTATCATTTTAGCTACTTTTAAGTGTATAATTCATTGGCAGGAAGCATATTTATAATGTTGTACTACCATTATCTATTTCTAAAATATTTTATTGTTCTCAACAGAAACTCTGTACCATTAAACAACTCTCCATTCCTCCCCTTCCATCCCTGGTAACTTCTACAGGTATGTGGCACCTAAAGATGTTTTAGTTAATTACAAACCAAAACATGATGGTGGTCCCAATAGGCGAAGCCAAAGAGTCTAGGTGTTTTGTAAGCTATACCAGCTAGGTTTAAACAATTCCACTTTATAAGAATGTTTATACAACAATGTATGTATGATACATGACTATGTTCTGCTTCCTCTCTGAATTTGATTATTCTGGGTACCTCATATAAGTGGAACCATATACTATTTGTCCTTTTGTGTTTGGCTTTATTTCATTTAATATAATTTTTAAAAGTTCATCCAAGTAGCATGTATCGGTACTTCATTCCTTATTATGGTTGAGTATACCACATACCTTTTCATGTATACACATACCACATTTTGTATATCCATTCATCCGTGATGGGTTGTTTCCACCTTTGGGCAATTATGTATGTGAACATTCATGCACGCCCCAAAAATTATGCATACATGACCCACCCTGGTGGCTTAATGGGTTAGTCCACTGCCGCACAGTCCACACACATACTAAGGTCTCTGGTTCAAGACCTGGCACTGAAGGAGACAACCAAGATGAACAACTAATAAGATAAAATACTTTTAAAAATTATGCATAAACATGAGGATATTCATCAAAATATTTTTCAAAGGTTAACTCTGATTTTTATTTTCTTTCCTTTTTTTATATTTTCTTAGGTTTTGGCCAAAAGCATGTAACACTGTCATAATCAGAAACCAATAAAGAGAAAAAATGGAATTTGTTTGTCATGGACAAAGTCCCAACTGTCCCTCTCTAGGAAATAGTTCCAATTTTCCTGAGCTATCAGAGATCCTCTTAATCTACAAATTGTTAACATGTTCATATTCTACCAAAATGTCACCAATTCAGAGACCAAATTTTAATTGCTCTAGCAAAGAAAAACAATATATCTCTGCAGGTACACAGAAAGGCCAGGCCCTACAGCATTATTTGGGTCATACTTCGGCAGCGATCAAATAGCTGCATCACGGCAAAATAAATATCAGATGTCTTAGCTACACTTCAGTCTAGAAAAGTGATTCAGTAACACAGAGTACTAGGTTTTCAAGACTGTACTGACTAGTAAAGTGTCCCAGCATTGCTTTTTACATTTTTCATTTATCAGGGCACAGCAAAGCCCTTGGCACCATAAATAAACCTGAAGATTTACATGCCCCTTGTATTTTTGTTGCCAGAGGAAGTTCTGGAAAGTGCTGACTTTCCTTTTGTGAATGTCTTAATATTAAAAGAATATGTTTGCTGAGTGTTTTTGTTTTAGGGGGTGAATTTTAGTTTCACAATGTACAAATGATAGAAGTGTTCAACCAATGTAATATTCCATGGCTTAAAGACTTATTCTATATACTAATTTCTCTAAATAATATTTTCTTCTCCTTTAAGGAAAGTATAGATAAGAATGAAGGCGAGCAGAGGCAGCCAGGTAGGAAGAGAGAGGAGGAAGAAGCACTTTATTTTATTTAGTTGCTCCTTTTGGTTGTTCCCGCTGGCTCCAGGACACAAATCTAGGACCTTGGGATGTATGTGAACTGCACCAAACCCCTTATTCCATGAGGGCATGCCTCTAAATATTATTATTATTATTATTTTAAAGGAAAGGTGCAGGCAGGAATGAAGGCAAGTACGCAGGCAGGAAGAGAAAGGAGGAAGGATGAGGATGCTCTCCCATTTTATTTCTATTTAAAATAGTTGTCTACACTGGCTGCCTCCCTGCTAGATCCAGGACTCGAACCCAGGGGTACATGAACTATGTCCTTTCAGAGGCGACTGACCTAATTGCTGCTCTACCAGAGCATGTCTAAATATTATTTTTATGATAGATTATAAACGTATTTAAAATTCTGGTTTTGAACAAGTTGGAGTAAATATCTTTCTTTCTACCCCTCCAACTAGGTCTAGTTAAAAACTCAGTAATGTATAAATAAACCTAAGAAGATTCTCATAGAGGAAGAAAAGGCAGATCAACTGGGAACCCCAGGACTCAAGGAATAGACTGGTGATGAGTTCCCTAAGGTTTCTTTTTACCTCCATTTTTTTAAATATATTTTTTATTGAGATAATATTTTTTACAATACTACATAAGTTTTGGGTATGTAAGTAAATACTTCATCAAGTATATGATAACACATATGTCCACCAGCAAATTTCTAATATCCTCTGCCTCTGTCTACTGGATACCCATTACTCTTTCCTCCTACTTGCTCCCCCTACCCCTCTGGCAACTCTGTTCTGTTGTCAGAATCCAAAGGTATTTTTGCCTCTTATGTAGGTCAGACTGAGTGTTGAGGAAGTCTGCAACTTACAAATAGCAATAGACACAGATGACAAAAGTCCCATGAAAAGTCTGTTCTCTTTTGCCAAAAAGCTGGGAAGAGACAGTTGAGCATAGTAGAAATCTATTCGATCTATTCCAGAAAAATATCTTAGGCCATATATCATACATAAAAGCCAAGTGGGGAATTGAGGATTTTATCCTCACCTGGCAATAATAAGGTGTCTCTATCAATCTCCACTGTGACATTCTTATCAGAGAAAGCCAAGTAGGGAACTGAGCTTCCACTACCCAGCAGTAATAACTTACCTCTCCCCATCTAACCCTATGGTATTAGTGGAGGCCGCATGGGGAAACTAGTTTATCCCCACATATCAATAACAAGGCATTCGTCATCGTCCTCACAGAATTAGCAAAGGTGAAATGAGGAGCCTAGATTTCTACCCCTGTCCTGGGGTAATGAGGGATCTCTTCCAGGACTGGTTCAGCAGAGACCAAGAAAGGAAGCCTGGACTTTCCACTCCACTTGATGGTAAGAAGGCACCATCCTCTCCACACTGCCAGTGGAGGCCAAGTGCAAAGCACAGAGTGGAAGCCCTGCCCAACAGGATGGTCCTCGGATTTAATCCCCAGCTGGTATAAAGGGTCACTGTCTACTTTCCCCAGTGTAGTTGCAGCAGAGGACTACTACAACATAAGATTTAAATACGATGCAATCTCATAACATAATCTCTAAAACATCCAAAACACAGTGAAAAACATACTTCTCATGCAAAACCAAGGGGGCGGGAATCTCTTGAACGAGCAGAAAACATGCAAGCTGAAATTGTAAGAATTTTAAGTAAGCCATCATAAAAATGCTTCCACGATCGATTAATAAAATGCTTGAAACAAATGAAAGAATAGTTAGAGTCAATAAAAAAGAAAGAAAAAGAGAGGAGGAGGGTGAAAGGAAGGAAGGAAGGAAATCAAAGAGTCAAATGGAAATCTTAGAACTGAAAAACAGAAAAATGTCATGGAAAAAACTCTGTAAGAGAATGAGTGAACTTCAAAACAGAAAAACAGAAATTAACCAGCCTGAACAAGAAAAAAATATACTAGAAAAAAAAAAAAAAGAAAAGAAAAAATATAACAGAGTGTCAGGAACCTGTGGGACTACAAAAAATTCTAGCATTCGTATTATCAGAGCCTCAGAAAGAAAGGATAAAGCAGGGGGGAGTGAAAAAATATCTAAAGAAATGGTTAAAAACAAAAAAAATTTGGCATGCCCTGGTGGCTCAGGTGCTGAGCAGGCACTAATAAAAAAGTGCTTATTCCTCCTCTCCAATCTCCCCCCCCACCCAAAAAAGCCACATTTGGCAAAGATAATGATTCAAAAAGTGGACCAAGTGCACCCCTGTGGCTCAGCAGCTAAGGTGCAGGCCAGGTTCAAGATCCAGGGCCCAAGGAAAGAAAAAAAGAAAAAAGAAACCCAAAGAAAGAATTTTGAGAGTACAGGAACAATGAGTCACATGACAGTATTTTTCATCAGAAACTATGAAAACCAAAAGAAAGTGGCAAAAACAACTTTCAAGTGCTGAACAAAAACTGTCAACTCAGAATCTAAGGATATTCTGAAAAGATCCTTCAGCAATGAAAGTTAAGAAGAAAGAACAATAAAACTTGTTTTCTAAATTATGTTAATTAAGTGTCTGAGGTACAAACTATAACACTGTCTGATGTGGTTCTCAGTATGATGTAGGGGAAATATTTAAGCAAATTATATAAAAAGGGAGAGGGTAAAAAGACCAAAGTGGAGCTAAGGTTTCTATGCTTACTCCAAGTAGTAAAAATGTTCATACCAGTAGACTATGAAAAGCTGAAAAAATACAATACAAAATCTACAGCAACCACTAAAATATCTGTATAAAGAGACACAGTCCAGGACACTAAAAAGTAAGTCAAAGGGAATTTTAAATAATGTTCAAGTAACCAGAGGAAGGCAGGAAAAATGAAACACTAATATAAAAAACAAATAATGGCAGACTTAAGCTCTAAGATATCAATAATTACATTAAATGTAAATAAGCTAAATACATCATTAAAAGAGATCAGAAGAATAGGAAAAAGCCATGAATTATAATAAATTAACTTCAAATAAAATGATAGTTTAGACTGAAAGTAAAAGAAATATGCAAAGTTTTTTTTAACGAAATGAAAACATTAAGAAAGAAAAAGCAATGGTTATATTAGCATCAGCTAGTATAGACTTCAAAGCAAAGAAAACTATCAGAGACAAAGAGGTACATTATTTTTAAAAAGTCAACTCATCACAATACTAAATGTGTGAACAACAAAAATGGGAACTTCAAATACAAGAAGCAAACTAGATAGAATTGAAAGTAGAAATATATATATATTCACAATTATAGCTGGAATAGTTCAACAAACACTGTTTTTTCTGTTTGTTTGTTTGAAAGAAATGAAGGTGAACAGAGGCAGGCAAGCAGGCAGGGTGAGACAGGAGGAAGAAGCACCTTTATTTTATTTAGTTATTCATATCTTGGTTGTTCATCCCACTTCCAGGTGTTGAACCAGGAACCTTGGGATGTGTTTGGACTATGCCTCAGTGAACTAAACTGCTAGAACATGCCACAAATACTTTCTTAACAATTGAAAGAATAGGTAAATAATAGAAAGAAAAACTCCTCAATCGGTAGATCTAAAGGCAGTTTAGCAAGTTCTTCATCATACATGGCATGTGATCTTATTAGATGATCTCTTGGCTGTAAAACTTAACTTTATTTTCTAGCTATTTTCTTTTAATAACAAAATGGTACATATTTAACCCAATAAATGCTTAAAAAGTAAAACTAAAATAATCTTGTCAATCTGCCATTACTCCCTGAGATAACCACTCCCCAGAATCTGTGTTCTCTAAGCTCTTTTCTGTGTCTATGTATATATACACATATGCAGTTTTAATTCATGAAAAAAAAAACGGGGTCATGTTTAACACACTAGCTACAATTTTCTTTTTTTTTCAAATCATGACATACGCTTACAACCTTCCTAGTTGTTGATATATACATCTACCATATGAACTACTGATAAATATGTTTTCAAAAATACCGGTTGCTTTGATAATATAAATTCCTTGGAATTACAAATGCCTAATTATACTAGTATCTAGACACTTAACTGTCATCAGATTACAGTTAAACAACAGTAGAAAGAATAAAACTCTCGTTGAGTAAAACTGACTCGAAAGTGCTCTGTAATAATCAAGGGGATAAAAACAAATTTTTTCCTAATTACATTTTCTATTGTTTTGCAATTTTTAAGAATTCCACAGTCGAGCTGGCATCATTAAATAAATAAAAAATACACGCATTTTATCACTATGTGTAAAAAAGAGAGGAATTCTGTTAATACAAATATTTGTTTCCAGATTGAAATACTTACAGCTGTTTCTCTTTCTGGGAGATTTGTTTCTGCAGATTATCGGATTTACTCTGACATTCTAGTAGATATTTCTTGTCTTCATCTTCAGCTTCCATTTGCGCCTTCTCTGCTTGCTGCAATCTGGTGTAATTCAAATCAACTTTGGGTAAAACTGAGGCTAGAACTAGGGTGTAAAAGGGTGAAGAAGACAAATAAAAGAAAAATGGGGAAATAGAAACATTTCTAAATGAAAACAAAGTTTGGGGGGAAAAATCACAAACTCAAATGTGAAAGAGCTACACAATGTTTCGGAACTGTTTTGTGATTCCTTTTTCCAATATAACATATAATATGCCCAGAATATTATCTTCAAATTTGTTTTATTTCTTGTTTATAATTAACAATTTAAATACAGCCTTTATCACTTTTGCAGAGCATAATGAATCAACGATCAACATATAACAGGTGCGTGACTGCCTTTTTACAAAACCATGAAAAGCATAGTATTTATGTCTACACTAGGTGAAGAAGCCACAGTTATATATTATGCTGTTTATGCCAGGAATCAAGTGTGCTACAAGGCCAAGAGCAAAGACCTGCATTACTTCAGATAATAGCCAAGTTCTCCCTATAGGACCTTTGCACATTTACTGAATCATGCCAAAGCTATATTTGTCTGGGTATTTTTTAAGATTCAAATGAATTTGGTACTAGTTGGCAACATTCCCTAGAGATCATTTCCTGTTTAGCATCACTAAATTTTAAAATTAGCTTAAGATGTGATTTTCATTTTTCACTTATTTATTTGTAAGTCATTGCTTCTCCCTTTGCTTAGCTCCACTCCCTGTCTCCCTTTGCCACCTAAAATATCTTAGATTCAACTTCAATATTTTCATAAGACAATATTTCCCAGTATTCAAGGGACATTAACTCCTTGCAGGAAATTCTAAGAAAAATTTCTATTCAACTAATCAAAAAAAACTGCCTTTTCATTTCCTCCTTAAATCATACCAATGGGGCAACTTTCATGCCTTTAAGAAAAATAAATGCCACTTTCAAGGACACTAGAGTAACATTCAAGTTATCTCTAAATCTAAATTTAAATTAAAAACATTACTGCAGAGGAATGGGGTCCCAGCTCTTCTTTAAGCTACAGAAACTTAAATAAAAGTCAGAGTGAGGTAGGCCTTGAAGTTGTGCTATTATAGAAAAGGGCAAAGGAGAATTGGAAAACGGAAGTGCAAAAGCACAAGACAATGGCCAATCTGGGTTATAAACTATTTTAAAATGTATCTAAATATCAGTAGAGGAGCCATTAGGCAAAGAGTGGGCCAACAGGGAGCAAAAAAATCTGTGCCAACACAGTCAAACCAAAGGTTAACTTATTTTTAAACAAATTTTATTTATTTTGATGAAACAAATTTTATCAAAAAGTAGCTAAAAAGATAAAACTGTATTTGAAAAGCCTGACCTCCAAAGGGTCAATACTCAAATCAGTCCTTGTGCACAAGTTTGAGGAATGTGTTTTTGGAAATCCAAGTGCACCTACTTTGCTTTATGGCAGTGTATTACCACAGCAGCTGATCAAGAACTGTACAGAGTTCCTAGTGCCCTTATAGAATACTTAACAGCATAAATTCTTTTCTATTTAATATATTATAAAAATGCTGATTCTCTTTTAGCCTGTTTAAATGCAAGTGGTTTTCAGAAAGATATATCTTTGACCAGCTTGTACTGGTCCTGAGTGTCGCTGCTGGCACATTTCACCAATGACATTGCAATTGTCCTAGTTTGAGTTAACAAATCGTTGTCACTTCATAATGGAATGGACAGAAATCAAAGACAGAAAAAGGTAATAAAGATGTCCAAAATGTAAAAATGGGGATAAAGAAAAAAAAAAAAAAGAAAGAAAAAAGAAGAAAGAGGATGTCAATAAAAGAATATTCATGTCAATAAAGCATTAATAGTTATGTTTTTCATAAGTAGATTCAAAGAAAGCAATGATAAGACATATGTTGACACTAACATGACAGGTCAATGGAAATACATTACATTTTCCAACAATAAAAGTGAAAAATGCCAATATAAAACAATTCAGTTTAAACAAAATTATTTTTTGGGTTGAGTTGAGGGTCCTAGTTCAAAAAACACAACTAAACAGCCAACTTAGAAAGCTTGATTTCAGATTAAAGATGGTGAATGATACAAGATATGACAATCAATATGCATGGAAATCAATCAGGAATTATTCCACCATGGTTTTTGCTCATTTTCTTGTTTTATTCAATGTTTTTGTTTGTGTATTTGTTTCATGTTATAAATTGGACCACAAGAAATTGCTGATATTAGGCCTTTTAAAGAAAATCTACAAAATGGCAAATTCAAATGAATTGGCCTAATATAAAGCAACTTGATTCCATGCAACAACCAAAACAAAAAAAGGCAAAATTTTGCTGGGCGTAAAATATAATTATGTCCTAATCTAAGTTTCTCACTGGTTTTTGTGGCAGGTGTCAAGAGTAGAATAAAGAAAAGGTGGGGAATAAAGTAAAAAAATAGGAACTAAGTCTGGAAATGCTGTACCTTTGTTCCAGCTGCCTCATGGCTTCAGTAATTTTATTGGTTTTTTCTTCTAGTTGGGCAATTATTTCATTTTTTTCTTTCAGACCATCTTCGGAACCCTATTTATAAAATACACAAAAGCTATAGCAGTTTTGATTTTTACACATGAATATTTTTAGGTATGTGTATGATTTTACTATAGGATTATTAGTTTGAAATAAGCAGAACTAATTTGTAGATTTAAATACTCCAAAATAAAACAGTAGTACTGCTAAGTCATCATTCAAAATGTAATAAAGGAAATAAAAACCCCAAACCCATAGAATTCAATGTTTTGGAAAACAATGGAATAAACTCATGTAAAATATGCTATTTTTGAAATTAAATTACAAAGGGTTTTTGACAACAGGTCTGTTTGTGAATAATGTCAGTTTACTAGAAAATTCAAAACACTGCATAATAAAGCATTTCAGTGAAAATGAAATCTCAGAATTACACTGCATAAAACATTTACAAAAATATCTTGCAAGTTTAAACTGAAAGCTGTTCTAAAAGACTTGCTTTTATACTATTAACCCATCAGCATTAAGAAACAAATTCAGGGAATGCCCTGGTAGCTCAGGTGCTAAGCCAGAGGCTGGGGCACAGCCCATGTAAAGCCCAAGGACATGGGTTTGAGACTCTGGGCTTGAGTGACAAACAAAAGGAACAAATAAGTAAATAAAATGCTTTTTCTTCCACTCTTCCTACCTGCTTGCCTTCATTTCTGCCTGCTTGTCATTCTCTTAAAAACAAACAAACAAACAAAAAGAAAAATTCAGGGAGCAACCCTATGGCTCTAGTGACTAAGGCAACTAAGGTGAAGGCCATGTAAAATCTATGGACCCAGGTTTGAAACCAGGGTATGCGGGATTAAAGAAAAGAAAAAGAAAATTCAGATAAGTCATTTTTTTGTTTGTTTGTCTACTCTTTGATACCCTTTTGCAGATATTGCTACATTTCTGAAGTTCTAATTTAGGAAAAAAGTCACTTTTTTATTACCAATATGATATCACTAAAATGGGCTCATCTGTTGAAAACCAAATCCTTCATACAAATATTCATTGTCAACTAACATAGCAAATTTCCAAGAATTTCATAATGTTCCTTACCTGCAATTTTTGATACATCTCTATGTTAATTGCTTTAACTTCCTCTAGTTGTTGTCGAAGGCCTATCAGAGTATCTTGTTTTTCATGGATATCTTTCTCCAACAACTTCATGGCAAGTTCAATCTCATGTTTCATACTAACTTGTACAGCTAACTCGTTCTCTACATCCTGCAATTTCAACATATCCTCAATTCATATGTCACTTTATGATGTCAAAATTAGATACACAAAGGTTTATGATATCAAGAAAGATTTTCTATTCAATATGTAGATTATTCTTTCCAAGTCATAAGCCCTAATAAAGGGAATCAATCAGTGCTTATAACAACAGAACAATTTAAGTATTTTAAGGTGCATAGTTTGCTAAAATAAATTTCTATATTCTATCAGTATTCTACTAGTTCAAGAATTAAATATTTTTATCATCATAAATTTGGTATTACTATAATTTTCCATAAAAGCATGTAAAACACAGTCTATATAAGCAAAGGACAAAGGTAACTCAAAATTCCATTTCACAGCTGACATTTCTTCTCTTAAATAATTTTGTATCAGAAAGAAAGGAAGTTTCCTAACAATCAAGACAAATAGCAAAAGAGATAGAAAGGCTGGCAATATTTTCTTCCTTGAGTGGTGGTTACACAAGTATTTACATGTCATTAGCTATATATTATACATAAATTACAAATTACACATTTTTCTGCAAGCATTTTATTTCACAGTTTTAAAGATAAAAGTAGGGCATGCCCTTTGGTCTAGCAGGTAAGTCTATCACTGACTGGCACAGTTCACACACATTCCAAGGATCCAGGCTTATAACCGGGGCAGGGGCAGGAGGGCACATGGAATTGGGGGCATGCTGGCGGGGACGACACACAAAATGAACAACTAAATAAAATAAAGTCCTTCTTCATTATCTCTCTTCCTGGCTGCCTGCCTAGTCACCTTCATTTTTGCACCTTTTCTTTTAAAAAAAAAGTTAAGAGAAGTTAATTTTAAATATAATTTTATTAATATTGAATGTGATTTTATTAATATTTGAAGATATCATTCTATTTCAGTTTTTGTAATGCTGGACTATTCATTTCACAAACATAGACTATAAAGTTTAAAAACACTGTTTAAGTATCACTGATACAGTGGGAGCTTAAAGAATTTGAGGGGGTTGAGGTGATGAGTTTGCCATGCCACTCAAGGAAGATAAAACTGAAAGATCATAAGCAGTTCTTGCAAAACGGTAAATTATTATTATTTATTATGCTAATGTAAACTACCTGTCGTAACTGAGATTCATCTCGAAGCTGCTTTCTAGCTTCATTGTACATTTCATCTAGCCCCTGCCGAGAATGCTTATATGTTTGCAGCTCAGTTTCCACATCCACTTTTGTAACCTAGAAAGAAAAACATTAATTTTTTTATTCTATAAATCGCTATTATTATAATAGTTCAGAAGAACATAACCTAATGCAAATGTCCCTAAAAGTGACAATTTTTGACATAAGACAGTCTACTTGCAGTCTATACTCACCTCTAATTGTTGCTGTGTTTTCATTAGAATCAATTTATTTTCACTTCGTAATTGATGATTTTCTTCTTGGAGTTTAATGATATTATTCTTTGCTATTGCTAACTAAAAATTATGAAGCAGATAAGAAAAAATATTTTAAGCATCTTTACAGTTACAGGTTATGCTCATGGCTTATAAACAATAGAAAATAAAATCCTAAAGCTAATAAAATGTTGTTCACATTTACAGAAACTTTCACAAGAAAAATATGCTTCCTATTACCCCAGGATACCAGTTAAAGAAATTATAAGTCTTGTGCTCTTGTGGCTCAGCACCAAAGGTGTAGGCCAAGGACCCAGGTTCAAGACCTGGGGCCAGGGTAAGTTAAAAAAAAAAATTACAATCTTATTTCTACTATTACCTTGTTAGTCAAAACGTATTATGCTTATCTGATTTACAATATGTCCTGAAAACAAAGTACCTGAATATGCATACAAAGAATTATTAAACAACAAGATAGCAAAAGCCAGTGTAAGATAAAAATATCTATAAGGAAAGAAGTTTGTACTACTATTAAAAATGTACCAGATATTCACAATAACCGAATAGGACACCCTGTGAAATCTGGGCACAAGTATGAGTCACAAATCACAAATATGAGACAGCGCTCATCATCAGAGTTAAACATAAATAACTAAGTGGCTCGGCTCTGAAGCCCAGATTAAAAAGAGGGATCCTAGAAAAGGAAAGCAGAGACCATTTCCCAATGCTGATTTGCAAATAAATTTCTGAATACTTTGTCAAGGATACAACTTGAACTTCAGTGTGCCTAAAGTCAAGAAGAGGCACAAACTAGGGAGCAGTTCTCTTGAATGGTCCCAATCACAAGTTCAATGATCAATATGAAGATATTGTTTTTTAAAGAGAAGAAGAGAAGAAACACTTTTTAAGCAAGTAAAGAAGAGGAAGAGGAGGAGGCACTTTTTAAATTTGTTTATTTCTTATTTCTGATTGTCCCCGATTTAGGTTGTGAACCTAGATCCTTGGACTTTACATGGTATATGCCCCAGCCACCAGCTTAGCTTCTGAGCCACCAGGGCATGCCTGAAGATGCATTCTTAATTGCAATCACCAAATAATCATGTGCTTCCTGGTTTGGAAAAATTAAGCCAGTTCTAAAGAAACAAAATGAGAATCACAGCTTATCTATTAAAGAATTTGCAGGAGGAGTTTTCATTCATGGGGTTCTTTTATAGAAGTTTAGTATCTCAGGCATTCCTTTGTGACTAAGGTAGTTAAGATGGCTGGGATGTAGACCATGTAAAACACAAGGACCAACTTTAAAACTGATGACAGGGCGGGAGGGCCAAAATAAACAGGTAACTAAATAAAAATGCTTCTTTCTCCTCTTCTCCTTTCCCCTTCTTCTTAAAAAAAAAAAAAAAAAAATCAAGTATCTCAAACATATTATCTCAGAAATTGACATGAGAATTTGCCTAAGACTGTGGTTTCTCTAGCACTTATAATCATCAAACGTAAGTCTGTAACAAGTATTCCACCATAATATGAAAATGTGTGTGCACGTGTGTGTGTGTTTAATGCATTCATACTTACAATAGAAAGGGATTACAAATACCAGGCACATGAAAGACAGTTACACATGACTAGGTGACAATACCTCTTCAATCAGCTTTGTATTTGACTTCTCTAATGAGTCAACTCTTGAATGGAGACTGCTGACTGTGCTGCTGAAATTAATCAAGAAAAAAACTCATTCAAAATCACACATATTCACAAAGGCAAGAAAAATATGCTTTTCTGAATTCACTGTGTTGTCTGACATGCGCCAACTGCCCATTCTGAAGTTTTGAGTATGGGGAATTTCATCAAGTTGGATAACTTGATTCAGCTGTAAGAGCAACAAACATTGTAGCAAAAGAATCAATATTTCTATTAAAATTCCACTAGATGCTGTTTGTTATATTTCATCTTAGTGTTCTTCCTACATTTTACTTATTTAGGTACGAAAATTCCATGTAACCATTATTAAAAACTGCTAAAACTAAATTTAAAATTATTTCTTAAAAGATTAACTTTAAATGTCCATTTTATAAGTGATTTATAACAAAGCATATAAAGTGTTCTTCAGAACAAGCATTATTCTGTTTGCCCTCTTCACTTTCATGGTAAGTTAAAGACCTCCAAAGTCACCCATGGATGAGAGACGTGAATATGAATACTCAACATCAGCCATCCTGTCAGTGTGCAGCAAAGCAAACACCCCATTTTCAAGGAATATAGTCAAAATAAAGGTTATATCATATGTACACACTTGTTCTTTGTATTTTTGGCTAAACGGATCAAGACTGGATATTATTGTACATGTTACTGAGTGATTTTCAAAGCCTGCTTGATTTTACCTCTCAAACTTTATTTAACAACGTGCAATATGCTATATACATTACAGTTAAATCTATAATAGTAAAAAATAAATTACTTGCCTCAAAAACAAGTATTAGCATTAGAAAAAAATTAAATTTTTTTAAAGGAAAGGCGAAGGCAGGAATGAAGGTAAGCAGGCGGGCAGGAAGAGAGAAGTGAAAGCAGCATTTTATTTACTTTTACTTAGTTGTTCACATTGTTTTTTTCCCCTGACCCCGGGTCTTGAACCTAGGACCTTGGGATGTATGTGGGACTGCTCCCAGGGTTTACTTGACTGCTAGGCCTCCAGGGTACTTTCAAAACATTTTTTTTAATCTTTAATAAATAAAACCATCCTTAAGTGGATAGCTTGAGTTTTTCAGAAATAGCACCAAGGTATCCTTATGGTGAAATAAAACAAGTATAAAAAGAGGAGATAGAAGACTTTAGTTAGAGTCCTGCTTTTCTGTTTTTTGTGTCACCTTAAAGGCTATAAAACCATTCTGAGCCTTAGTTTCCTTAATTATAAATCAAATAATAATATTTGTCCCACACCTTTAGAGAATAAATAAAATATTCATCAAAAAGCATCGCTGAAAACTAAAAACCCCTCAATAGTGAGGGATAATAGATGAGTCCTATTTTTTTCTATGTATATTTTCTGTACTTTTATATATGTTTCTATGTAAAAGAACCACTTTTCTTTTCTTTTTTTTTTTTTTTGTATGGTTACCCGACCCAGCCACCCAGGCCCAGGACACAAATCCAGGTCCTTGGATTTTACATGGTCTGCACTTTAGCTGTCTTAGCTGCCTGAGTCACAAGGGTGCACCCAAGAATCACTTTCTAATTAGAAAATCAATGAAACATTTTTAATAAATAAAATATGGAAAAGGCACTAGTATTGCTGTGGATGAATTAATATACATAATTTAAAAGACTTAGAATGAGAAAATTCTTTTGAACTGAATGGAACAGACTTTAAGATAAATGCCTGAGTGTAAAAAGTATAAAGAGTATGCTACATATATACAATACAGCCCTTAGAAGAGATGAAACCCTGTCATTTGAATCAACATGGATGGAACTAGAGGGGATTACGCTAAGTGAAACAAGTCAAAAGAAGAAAGATGGATACCAGATGACCTCACTTATAGGTGGACTGTGAATAGACAAAACAAAGGAACAGATGAAACATAACCAACCCTGAAATATTTGCAACAGAACTGAGGCTACCAAAAGGGAATGAAGTGGGCGGGGGCAAATGGTGGTGGAGACCACTGGACAATGGGGAAGAGCAATTGGTGATTTGGTGGAGGGCACAGTGTTGAAATATATCTAAGAAATGGGGAGCCTATATATAGGAAATTATTTCCATGTGCAGAATAGTTACTACAATAAAAAACAAATTTTAAAAAAAGTAAGCTACCTGATAGGTAAAAAATACAAGTAAAGGAAAGTAAGTACTATAATACATATGTATCTATTTGTATATTTGCATAAACTACCTCTGGAGGCAGTACAAGAACCTACTATATTAACGTCCCAAAGAAGCTAGATAAAGATTAGAGAAGACAGATTATTCATCATATGTTCCTGTTTAGTCTGAACTATGTGGGTCTGTTCCTAAAAAGTCAGTAAAAGTTTCTGTTTATTTTATTTTTTTTAGAGAGGAAGGAAGGGAGAGGAGAGAAAACCATATTTATATATTTAGTTGTTTATTTTGGTTTCTTACCCCAGCCCTGGGTCTTGAATCTGGGTCCCTGGGCATTGCATGGTATACACTGCAGACACTGGCTTAACATCTGAGCCATAAGGGTATAGCTGAGTAAAAGTTTAAAAATAAATAAATAACCTATATAGGCTGTTTTTAGAGCACAATCTCATGGTGCACCCCTGTGATTCAGACAGCTAAGATGGTTAAAGTATAGGCCAAAAGACCTGGGTTTAAGAGTGGATCAGAGGGAAAAAATTAAAAAGAAATACAATCTCCAAAATAATATCATAAAATATATATATGCACATATATAACCTATGACATCTATTATTTAAACTCCATGATTTGAAAAAAAAGACCCTGGAATGGCCTGGTGGCATAGGGGTTGGGCCAAGTCCACATACATCCTAGAGTACTAGATTCACATCCAGGGCCGGCAGGAAAAACCAAGATGAATACCTAAATAAAATAAAATGCTCCTTTGTCCTCTCTCTTCCTCCTGATTCCTCCTATATTCCTGCCTGAACATTTCCTTTGACAAAAAAAAGACACAGATATCTTTCCTCTCCAACTTCAGAATGAAAACAAGAGTTACAATTTGTTAGCTTCTTTTACTAAAATGAGAAAATGTTTAATTGCATTTTATTGTAATACATGTTTACTAAGAAAAACTCAGAAAACAGAGAAAAGTAAAATAAAAATTATCCATAATCCCACAATTCAAAGTCATTTTATTAACTACTCATTTTAATTAATGAGAACAGTCCATTCCCAACTATGTAGCTAATATGACACTGTGCCTGTGCAATCTAAGTATGGCAGCCAAAAGTCACATGTGTCAATAGCACTTAATAACGTGGCTTGTTCAAATTCAAATGTGTTGTAAGTATAAAACACATATTGGGTCTTGAAGATGATACAAAAAATATACATAAAAAACATCATTATTAACCTGTTAGCATTGAAATGATAATCCTTTGGGCATATTAGGTTAAATCAAATATATTTTTTAATTACTTCCATCTATTTCTTTGTTACCCTTTTACCCTTTTAACATGTGGTCACTTGAGATTTTAAGTTACTTATGTGGCTCACATTATATTTCTATTAGACAGAATTATACTATACTATTTTACATACATATCTCACAAATTCTTCTCACTATTCACCGATGGCTTCAATGACTAGGTGACACTTAAGGAGAAAACTTCTACCATGGAAGACGACAGTCACATTTACACATGAAACCCTTTGAAGTAGGAAAAATGAATTTTTGAACTATCAAAATAATATAAACTTCCACAATTCCTTTTCTCAAAGGTACAGAAATACATTTGAAATTCTATTCTTAAATTTTCTGAAGATTCTATTTAAAAATGTGGCTCCAATTATCTACAATAATTCTCTGTATTCTTAATATCCATTCTTGGATATATTCCCGCAACTCTTTTTCAACAATGTTTAGAAGAAAATAGCCTTAAGCTAACTTAAAAGGGAAAAAAAAAAGAAAAAGAAAAAAAAAAACCAAAAATCCTAAAACAATAGTTGTAATTATACTGTGTCCATAACACTTACTTCAGTTGTCTATTTAATTCTTCAACATAGTTCTTCTGGTCTAATATGGCAGAAATTTGAACATTTCTACAGAGGAGAAAAGTGCTAGTTAGAAAGATATTTATTGGGTGACAAAAATAAAAAACGTCTAAATCATCTAAAATTGTTGTAAAACTATAATGGTAAACCAATATTATCCTGCCTTTAAAATGTAAGAATCTTTACAATCATGCAGCACTAATTTGTATACTAAATAATTATTACCTTTGCTAAATAAATTACTTGCTAATACTAGACTTAATGATGCCTTCATATATTTTAAATTTAAACACAATTAGATCTTGAAATAAACCAGCATTGTAAGCTTGTAAATAATAAAGCTTCAAGGAAAACACAGTACATTATTAAAAATGGATCTCAGGAACTATAGGCATTATCAAAAATCACACATTAAACATACTAAGGTCTTCTAATTCTAAGTAATTCTGTTTTATAGAGCTTATAAATGAAAGTGAAAGCACAGCAGGAATTACCAAAAAAAAGAAAAAGAAAGAAAGAAAAACCACATTGTAAAATAAATCTGAGTGATTTGTAAAGAGTTACATAAAAATATATGTGAAATAATAACTTATGAAAATCATACCTTTCTTTATTTCCAATATCTTCTTCATTCTTTAAATACATGGAAAAATCAATCACTCCAACCTGAAGTAAATAAATTTTTTTTTATTTAAAAGGTGGAATTTTTTTATTTAAAAGGGAGAGGTATCTGTAACACGCAACTGAATTTCATTCTTAATTTTTCTTTACTGCTCAACAGCAATATCTACAACTGTAGAATAATACCTGGATCAAAGAGGAACAGGAAAAACTGAAAACATTCTGCCTTTGGTACTAGCGACTTTCACTTACTTGTGAGTCTAAATCTTCTCCCTTTACACACAGATTAGCATCTATCACATTCAGGCCAACCAGCAGTCCAACAATTACTGCTCCTTCTTCTTCCATCATTAGAGCATGATACTCATAGAATTCACTGTGAAAATTAAAATAAAAAGCTTAAATCCCAAATTTATTTCGAAAACTAAATTTAAAAAATTTCAGCACCTTATTACATGGAACCAACATAAGTTAGGTAGCTTCAAATTAGCCTTTCTATAGACAAATAACTTTAAAAATTTGAAATTTAGGGGTGCCCAAGGAGGTGACACATCTCTAAATGGCTCTAGATGGCTAGACCATCTAAAGCCCAGGCACATGAAACCCAGAGCTGGGAGGAAAACCAAAATAAATTAAAAAAAAAATTTTTTAAAGCACCTTCCTCCTCTCCCTTAAATTTTTTTGAAATTTAAATGTCTACACAGAAAATTTTGAAGAGACTGAAGGAGATAAAAGAGGAAAGGAATTTTGAGTTAGAAAAAGCAAAGAAAAATCAAAAGAGAGTTGGTGGCCTAGTGGTTTATACCAGGTACAGTCCATATACACTCTAAGGATCCCAGTAAAAAAAAAAGAGCTCAGTGAGGCCTAGATGGTTTGTGACTCTCAAAAAGACTGGACTTGGACACTGTTACTGATCTGATAAAGATACTTTTTATTAGGTACACCCTGGTGGGGTTGGGTTGAAGGGGTTGGGCACAGTCTACATACATCCCATGATCCCAGGTTTGAGCCACAGGACCAGCAGGAACAACGAAGATGAACAACTAAATAAAATAAAGTGTTTCTGCCTCCTCTCTCTTCCTGCCTGCCTCTGCTTGCCTTCATTCCTATCTGTAACTTTTATTTAAAATGAAAAACAAAAATATACTTTTTATTAGAGTTGAATTTTCAATCCTAGGATTTCTTAAAATCCTTGGGATAAACTAAGTTGGGGGAATGAACATACGAAACATTTCAAAGCCCAAGGTCAAGTCAATGCACTTGATATATGTGTTGCAACTGCTCTTAATAGTCATCAGTTAGATTTTGACGAATGAAGTGCCCATAGATAGACGAATGGATAAAAAAAAATGTGAGATGTGTATGTGTACAATTACCCAACCATAAAAAAGGAAATTTTGCTATGTGCAGCAATATGGATGGAACTTGAGGGCATTATGCTAAGTGAAGTAAGTCAGAGAAAGACAAGTACAGTATGATCTCACTTAAATGAAGATTCTTAAGGGGAAAAAAAGCAAAAACTAAGGTCACAAATATAAATAAGAGATTGGTGGTGAAAAGGGGTCAAAAGGTACAAAATTCCAATTATAAGATAATTATAGAAAGGTAATGTACATTACAGCACCTATAGCTAATAAAACTATATTGCTAAGAGAGCATATCTTAAATCGCATAGGAAAAAATTTTGAAACTCTGTATGGTGATACATGTTAACTAGATGTTACCATCTAGCTCCTCAATGTTACTGAGATGTCACTGTGATCATTTTGCAAAATATACAAATATTAAAGCATTACATTGTTCACCTGAAACTAATATAATGTCAATTATACCTCAATTTAAAAAATAAAAATAACTATTTTTTAAATGTTCAAAGAGGCTTATGAAAGAAATAGGACAGTATAAAAACAAATTTGTCAGTTTATATTCAGAGAAATAATTACACTCTCATGCCTTCCTCAAGAAGTCCCATGTATTTAATTAACATCAGAATATACTGAGAAATTTCAAGTGTTTTAAAGTATGATCATTCTTGGTACACCCTGGTGGCCCAGTCCACATATATCTCAAGGTCCCCAGTTCAAAACCCGGCTCTGGGGAAACAATCAATGATAAACAACTAAATAAAATGTTTCTTCCTCCTCTCTCTTCCTGCCTGCCTGCCCACTCACATAATTCCTGCCTGTATCTTTCTTAAAAAAAAAAAAAAAATTAAATAAGGTATGATCATTCTCATTTGACAAATGGGAAAACAAAGATGCACACCCAGTCATAAACAGGGCCAGAAACAACAAATTCTTCGGGACATTAGAGAAGTACTCTAAGAGAACAAAGGCAAATGAAGGCATTGCCATGGGCCAGCTCCCCTTGAGAGCTTATAACCTTGCTTTGATTGGGTCTTAAACATCTGGTCTTCAGTTTAAACTGACAGTTTAAAAAGTGCCCACATGATACACCCTTGTGGTTCAGGCAGCTAAGGCAGCTTAAGATGCAGACCATACAAATTCCAAGGACCCAAATTCATGACCGAGGGCTGGAGGTTAAAAAAAAAAGTGTCCATAAAACCATTTAACTAATAGTTTCAATACTCAAGATCTAAAAGGCCTCTTGAATTAAAAGGCCCAAATTCTAATTTAAAATTTTAATCCAGGAGAATCAAATATAATTTAGATAAAATGAAACTAACTTAGAAATGTAACATAAATTTCTCCCTTACTGGCCAATGAAAAGCTCATGGCATTCATTTTGTAGGCTAATTCCTGATCTGTACTATGGCCCCACCGTATTTTCACTCCCATTTTGTTCCTCATTTTGTGCCATTTTATTGGGCGGGGAGGGGAGGTGGTTTGTTGTTTTTATGAAATGTGCAGGCAGGAATAAAGGCAACTACTTGGGTGGAAGGAAGAGAGGGAAGGAAGAAGGAAGCAGCATTTTATTTATTTATATTCATTTTTTCATCTTGGCTGCTTCCCCCAGCCCCGGAGGTGAATCCAATCCTTGGGATGCAGGTGACTTGCACTTGAGGCAGGAGGCAGTGGATCTTACTGCTACTCCACCAGGGCCCACCTTACTGTATTTTATTTTGTACATCTCTAGTCCTTTTTGGAAGACTAGATATAAATTAAAGGAAAAATGAAAACAAACATGATTCAATGGTACTAACCTCAAGAGATCCCTTTGAATAATTAAGCAACGTAAGTAATCAGCCATTTTTTTTTGCATGAGGGCTAATCGAAGCCATGCTCTTGCCCGACCCAGAGGGGTCCTAAAAAGCAAAACAAATTGGTCAGAAAAAAGCCTCAATCCAAAAATTATGAACCTCATGTACTGTTTCTGAGGAGGCGCACATCAATAAAGAAAAAAAAATTTCTCATGGTTTTGTTTTAAATTTTACAGTTTAAGCCAGCTCTGTAAGAATGTAAACCAATCCCTAGGAGCTATTGAAGTCTGTAGCAAATGTGCACCTAGGTACTGTTTCGTGCCTTGGGAGAGATCACTCTCTAATAATTAGTCCACTATTTCTGAAAGAAATATTTTGTCAGAATGGATTTAGCCCTCTAAAAATGAATACACAAAATGTATCAATAAGGCAGGATTAATACCATCAAAAAATAACTGACACATCTGAAGTTTTAAAATCATAACAAAGGTAAAAAGACATCAAGCTGGTAGTTATAAGAGGAATTACTGTGCTGTTTGCTGTTTTCTAAATGCTTCTTCTATCCAGCTGTACTTAAAAAACTGATTTCACACTTTCCTTATCCAAGTCTGTTATTTAGTAAAAATAAAAACCAGTTTTATAAAATGTTTTTTTTTTTAAGAGAAAAAAAACCATTCAGAGCTTTACATTTTCTTATGCAAAGAACATTTTGGTAGATAGTGAGGGAAAAACAAACTTCACTTCTAACAGCTAATGAATGTCTTCTAGCTTAGCATTTTAATGAATTACGATTCTTCAGAAAACAGCTTTCACGTCTGTAGAGTTCAGCTTTTTAAAAACAACGTGAACATGTATTTTCACATTAAAATAAAATCAAATGTTATTTTTCTCTTCTTGACAGCTGAAATGCCCTTTTCCTTTGTTAAAAATTACTATAGCTAATACAGCATTATAAAAAACATTAAGTGTTCAATGAATATCATCTGCTATTTAACTCCAAAAACTGAGTTTAAATCCTGTCTCTATCACTTATTAATCATAATTTCTCTTTATTTTTCACATCTACATAATTTTCATAACAATAATCTCCATCCTATAAGATTAAGTACTAAATAATTCATGAAAAACAATTATCTTATTACCCACAGTTTTCAATAACAGTAACCATTTACATTGATAATTCAATTAAGTACAACTTGTAGACACTTGAATATGTGACAAGAGCCAGAAAAGACTTCCATACATCCTACAACATATAAATGCTGAACTGTAAAACTAAGAGAAATTTTAAATTTACAAATTTAAAAAGTTCTCTCATTCACAAGAATTAAAATAAAGGGAGCTCTTCTATCTTAATCATACTTTATAAAGAACTTAAGAATCTAGCATTAAGAACACTATACCCGCGAAAAATATTTTTTCCATTCATGAGCTATTAACTAGACTAATCAAGCTTTTAGAACATTTCAAATACATTAGTCTAGTGAAATGGGCAGGTTCTTATTTTTAGGGGGAAAAAATGATTTGCACAACTCCTATGGTATATAAATAGTTTATCTGAGAATTCGAATCTCCTGAGCCTTTGCATGGATTTAGCCTAAGTCAGTCTTCAATGAATACTGATAGCCTACTACCACTGCAAACTAGTATAACATTCAGGAAACATAGATGCATAATTGATACATTTTATCTTAGGTGGACTTGCAATTTCCTGCAATATAATGCAGAACTGAAGTGATACAATAAATGGGTATATAAGGAATTATAAAAAGAGCAGTTAATTCTTACTGAAGGGTCAAAGAAAAATTTCATAAAGGAAATGAAATTTGAGCTGAGTTATAAAAAATGAAAAAAATTTCATTAGGAGACAGTGAAAGAAGGTTATCGAGGTTAAGAGATCATAAATTAGAGTGTTGGGTACTTCTAAGGAGCAGTTAATACACTTCTTGGGGATGAACAAGTAATAAGATTACTTACTTGAGACCAGGTAAATCCCGGACGCTGGCTCCTATTTCCTCTGCTTCTGGGTATAGCTTCTCCACCAGTTCCAAAGGGCCCCAGATAGTTTTGTTATAACTCAAAAATGATTTTCTTACTGAAAAATAAAAATGCAAACAACTTCAACATATGAAGTTTTAGTAATTTCCTTTTAAATATTTAGTTTCAACATTTCTTAAGTATAATTCAGAGACATTTTCTTTAATTACACAGCACTGCTGATCAGGAGCCTATTCGACAAGATCTTGATATTCTTTCCTATCAGAAATATGCAGGCAGGTAATTAAAGTAAAATAACTGGTTCGCTGTTTACCAGCACCAAATAAAAAGGCTAGCTGCCCTGGCAGGTTGATCTTTATCAGTTTATTAAATAAACAAAGGACAAATACAAAATTATTTTACTTTTAAGCATGAAGATCTGTGACTTCATGTTTCCTTTTATTTTACTCTGAGATCTGGGTTATATGAAACCATGAGATCACCGAATATTTCTTTTAAATACTGCCTATTTTCGGGGTTGTCCTTGGGTGATGCCTATGATAGGCACAACAAGATAAGTAATTATTCCTCAGGAGTGAAAAATCAATGAGCACAAAATAGGTCTATAATTATTCATCAAGAGAGGCCTATGACTGCTAGGGCATGTCTCATCATATTTTGTGAGGTAAAAGAAAATAAATTCAGAAAAAGAAATTTAAATTTAACTATTTTGGCCATTATTTGCAAATTCCATTTCAGCAGGCTGGGGAAAAATAAATGACACTGCTATTTCAAACAAATAAAAAGAGGGTGTGTCCTGGTGGAGCAGCAGTTAGGTCAATCACCTCTGAAGGAACAAGTCACAGACCATTAGGTTTGAGTCCTGGGCCCAAGGGGAAACAATCAATGTGAACAACTAAATAAAAATAAAATGAAATACTTGTTCCTCCTCTCTCTTCCTGCCTGCCTACTTGCTTTCATTCCTACCTGCACCTTTCCTTTAAAAATAAATTAAAAAGTTAAGTAAACAAAATAAAATAAAGAGGGTGCACCCTGTTGGCTTAGCAGATAAGGCCAATCTATGTGGTCCACATACATCCCAAGGACTCAGGTTCCAGACCTGGGGTCAGAAAGAACCACCAAGATAAATAAAAATAATCCAAGATGAAAATGTATGGAATACAATATCCACTATCATCATTTTCAGAGATTGCTCACATGTCTGCAATAATCCAATCTAAAAGACAATTTTTTAAGATAGCTTCCTATGCAGTAAGTAAGGTTTATATTTCACCATCAATCATTTTAATGTATTTGCTCAACGGAGTTCAACTTATTAATAAGAGTTTATATTAGAAGCACCAAGTTTAAAAAAAGTTAGAACTGTATATAATCTTTCTAGAAGATGGAAACCAGTTCAAAGCATATTGAAAAAAAAAAAATTAAATCAATTTTTTTTTTTTACGAAACACTGACAACTAGCTTTTTAAAAAAAAGAAAAAGAAAAGGTGCAGGTAAGAATGAAAGTGAGTAGGCAGGCAGGCAGAAAGAGAGAGGAGAAATATGTATTTTATTTATTTAGTTGTTCATCTTGCTTATTTCCCAGGGCCATGGGGCTTGAACTGGGGACCTTGGGGTATATGTGGACTCTGCCCAGTGAACTAAACTGCTATGCCACCAGAGTGCTCCCACATAGCATTTTTGAAGGTCATTCATTAGAAAACATTAAGTAGGATATTATTTCCCCAAACCAACATATCCAGTATTTTTAAATGTAAAGTAATTAAGAGCTCAAAACATACCACATTTTCAAGGATGTTTAAATGGGAGGGGGAGCGTTCTAAAGTCAATAAAAAATTTTATATCTCATGATACCTTTAAGCCCATGTTTCAGACAATGTTCCATAACAACAAAGAACTGCTGCAAGGGGGGATAGTCAGAATCCAAAGTGCGGCCAAAGCTTAGAGCAGATTCAATGAGTCCTTTGATACTCAGTTTAGCCATGTTTAATAAGTTTGCTCTCTCCACAGCTGTGGGGTCTTTTGTAGCTGAAAGCAGAAAGGAATCTGACATCATTTGTAAGAAATGACAGTGAAAAACATAAAAACCCTTTACTCCTCCTATAACTTCTTTTTTTTCATCCCGTGGTGGACAAATTAGTCTTCCTAACTAACCTATACTCAGTTAAATTTTCTTTAGGTTTTTCTCACACACACCATAGAACAACATCCACATCAGCCAAAGTTTATTAATTATTCTCAAGATTCTGCAAATTGGCCAGGCTCTGGTATTTATCTGACTTATGTAGTACTTCTTCAGGGAGAATTTGTGTGTGTTTAATGACTTTCTGTGGAGAAAAGTTTGGGGTAACAGACAACATATTTTAGGGTCTCAAGCAAAAGTTGGATTGCAGGAACAGTTAAGGATGAAGTCAAGGTAAAAAATGTTGAGAATAAACTATCAATTAAATAAAACATAGTTAAAGTCCTAGGATTCCAGTATCAACCATAACAAACATGACAAGTAAATAAAACACACTGACAAACAAGGGGATACAGGAGAAGCAATCCAATTATTTCAATATTAAACCGTTTTATCTCGTTTTTTCATTTCAACTGTAAATTCTGTGTTGCATGACTCCTTCATTTTCCCAGAGGAAATTAAAGGAGGAACTGGTTTCATACTAAAGTTCCCTGCCTTTCCGCACAGCTGATTTAGTTGAATACGAAGCTAACTGATGCTTTTTTAAATCTTATTCTGGGTTGATAATTTTCATTTCACAAAAATTTTTCTTTCCCACAAATTGTACTCTCAATTTACTTAGAAACTCAGATGATCTCCCATACTCTCATGGGTGCTATAAATGGCAAAATATTGTCAGCAAACACAGACGACAGAATGAAGCGGAGGAAGAAAAAGAAAGCACTTATATAACAAACATTTCATAATCTCTGACTAATTTACTAGGACCAGTAAACTAAGTGTCTGTTTTTCCTTCATTGAACAAATGTCTAGGGCTCCCGATGATGCCGTATTCTAGTTACGATCTCAGTTAAGCAAGAAGGCAGACTCTGAATTCGAAGCAACTTAAGGCAGTCACAACAGCTGTGATCAAGCTGACTGGTGGAAAATCTCCACACACGCCATCAGTTCTTCATATCTGCACGGTGATGATTCCCTCTTTTACTCGGGGGCGAAACCACTTGATGTTTCATAATCTGTGACAATTTTCATTTTTCTTAACAGTACTCATCACAATTCATAATGTGCGATGAGACAACCAGACAAAGGTCGCCTTTGCAGCTGCGGCGAGACAGGTCTATGCTGGGTGCCCGCTGGGTGCCCGCTGGGTGCCCGCAGCGTCCCCGCAGCGGAGCGTTCACACAGCGCCCGCACCCTGCCCGGGCTGGAGGATGTGTCCTGCAGGGTCGCAGCCCCTAAATCCAGTCAAGGGCCAGTCCCCACATCTTGTACGGGCCTAGAACTCCTCCCCCGCTTCGTTTCCAGCCCCCGGAGACTGTCCAAAAGGTTCGGGGCGCCCCCCAGGGACCCTCGCAGAGGGCTCACCCCGGGTCCTGAGAGGCATCGCCGCCCCTTTCCCGCCCTCGGCGACAGATTGATACCTGAGATGCGTCTTCCCTCCGCCACCCCTAAATCTGAAAAGTCATCACTGGACCCGACCGTTCCCCAAACCCGGGAGCGGCACTCGGGCCGGCCCCGGCCTAGCTCCCCGGCCGCGGCGGGAGCACAAACCCTCCGCCATTGGGCCCAGAACAGGGGCGGGGGCGGAAGGGAAAGAGGGGCGGCCGAGCGTTGCCATAGCGACCCCGGGCACTCGGGAGCACCCTGCTGCCCCCGCCGCGCCTCAGGTCAGCTTTCAGGCCCCAGGTTTGAACCCGAAGCCTCGGGCTCCACCGCCACCACCTCGCTCGGCTGCGGCCTCCCGCGCAGGTCGCAAGGCCCAGGGTTCGTTCTTGGCCCGTTCTCTTACCCATGGTGGTGGTGGTGGTGGTGGTGGTGGCGGCGGCGGCAGTGGCGGCGGCGCGGTCTCGGGCGGGTTCTCCCTGGGCCCCGCCAGCACCTCCCTTAAGGCGCGCGGCGGCCGCCACGGCGTCGGGAACCAGGCCCGCTGCGGCCCACAGCGCTCCCGGCGGCGGGAGGACGCCCGGGCGGCCCCGCGGCGCGGCGAGCAGGGCGGGGGTCGTGAGACCCGCAGCCGGCGACAGAGAATAAGCACCCTCGCTCAGTCGCTTCGTGTCCACGGGGATGGGGCACGTCCGGTGAAGGAGACCTCGGTTTTGAGGGGCCCGTGGGCCGGACCGTGGTTGGACGACGGATCTCCCAACCCGGGCCTTCGCTTAGGCGCTAAGGCTGCGTTTCCAAGGGGTTGCAAACCAGGTGCAAACGTTTGCGTCCACAGGGTTGGCTGGGTTCCATCTAATAGCCTGACCGCTTCCCTTTGGTCTTCACCAAGTCGTTGGACAACCTGAAACGATTTAGACGCGCAAATAACGACGTCAAAACCAGTATAAATACACGGGTGTATTAAGTCAGTGAGGGACCCGCCCATGCCCTGCGTCTCAAGCTACTGAGACCACTAGGATGTGGATAAGTAAAGTCCCTTGGACCCGCCTTGGCGACGACGGGGTGGCGGGAGTGTGCAAGGGACATCGGTGGGGCAGTGCTGGGACGGGGCACCAAAATAAATAAAAATACTTCTTCCTCTCCCTCCCTTTCTTCAAAAAAGAAAGAGTAAAGAGGAAAAGGTGCAGAGATAAAGCTAACATTTTTCTCACTTCAGGGAGAGAGGAACCCTCACCGTCAGATGACGCTAGGTTTATTAGTTTGGAGAAAGCAGGTCATTACTTAGATCAGCAGGTGTTAAGACAGTGGCTGAGTTAGTAGACCAGACCCAGATATTTTGTGAAAATGGGATGTTTTTCTCATTTTGCCCGGTATAGAGTTTTGTTTATTTTGCCTTCTTCCCCAGCCCCAGGTCTCAAACGCGGATCCTTGGGGTTTTATACCATCAGAACAAGGTATGCCCCCCCCCTTTTTTTTTTCTCAAACTTTTGGTTTTGACCTTTGTAAGATAATCATACATAGATTAAAATGTATGAAACCTATGGTGCGCCCTGGTGGAGTAGCAGTTAGGACAGTTACCTGGAAGGGCACAGGTCACATACTCCTGGGTTCAAGTGCAGGCTACAGGGGGAACAACCAGTGTGAGCAACTAAATAAAAATAAAGAAACGCTTCTTCCTCCTCTCTCTTCCTGCCAGCACCTTTCCTTTAAAAAAAAAAAAAAAATTAAAATACATGAAACATACAGTTAAAAAAATCATATGAACAGTTGAGTAACCACCTCAGATGAGGGAATATAATTAGAACTGAATTACAGAGAAATCAGGTATGCCTTTCTTTACATTTACTAGATAATGCTAAATTTTCTCAAAATTTACATTCCTATCAACAGTGTGGTCTATTGCTTCATATTTATTCTAATGTTTGGAATTATAAAAATTTCTTCATTCTTTGCCAGTCCTGTGGGTGACTATAGATGGACTTATTTTGTGCTTACCTCATTACTGACATTGAGCATTTTCTCCATGTTTACTATTTAGATTTCCTCTTTTGAGAAGAGCCTGTTGAAGTCTTTAGTCTATTTTTCTATTAACTTTTTATTTCACCTGTGTAAGTTACTTAATATTCTTCATACTAGTTTGGAATCCGTTATGTGTTGCCAATATCTTCTGGCTAATATTTTCTTTATGGAGACCATTGATAAACGTTTCTAGTAGTTGAATTTACAGTTTATTTTTAATGTCTTGTTTAAGAAACCCTCCCTACCCCGAGGTAAAAAAGATACTCAAATTTTATGAGTTATATAGCTCTGAATTTCATATTTAAGTCTGTTATTGCACCCAGAATTGATTTAAGTGCATAGCATGAGACAGGATCAAATTTCACCTTTTTTATATGTATATTCAACTGCCTTTTGCCATCATTCTCCATGCTGTCTCTTTGATCAATTAAGTATGTATATGTAGGTCAGTTTCCAGGCTGAAGTCTCATTTGATTTTTTTTTTTTAAACTACCCCATGAGGAAGGAATTATTTCCACTTTAGAAATGAAACTAACTCAGAAAGGCTATGGAACTTGTACAAAGTCACAAAACTATTAGGGGGCAGTGCCAGAATTTGAATCAGTACCAAAGTAGCCTCCATGTTCACAATCTCAAAATACATCTGAGGTTTTGAGTGTTTTAAGGAGTCTAAAACTAATAACGAGTCTAACTCTTCTGCTATCTTAAACAGTGAAATACAAATGGCCTTCTTCATTTTTCTCTTCTCCAAATGATTAATTAATTTAAGAAAAAGGGGATGGAGGTAGGCGGATATGCATTCTAAATTTGTTAAAAAGCAAAAATAAAAGGTACATATTTTATTATTTTACAGAATCATGAGTCTCTTTCCTACATCCACCTTCCTAGGGCTTTATACCTAACAAGTGGGAAAGAAATTTAATTCAGCAACAAGGCAGCTCCATTTCATTTTTTAAAAAGGAAAAGTGTAGGCAGGAATGAATGCAAGCAAAAGCAGGCAGGCAGCAAGAGAGGAGGAAAAAAACATTTAGTTGTTCATCTTGGTTATTCCCCTACCCTGGGCCCCAGGTCTTCAACTTGGGTCCTTGGGATGTATGTGGACTATGCCAGTCAGAGGTGCTAGACTTATCTTCTAGACCACCAAGGCATGCCCCAAATCATTTTTAATAGCTTATCACATACTAAAGTATAGAAATGAAATTTAATGTCTAGAATTTGCTTTAAAATATTTCAGCAGGGATCTGGTTCCAAGATGGCAGACCGTTAAGAACTCAAGCTCGCCTTCTCCCCACAGACACAAAAAAAACTTTAGCCTACCTCTCCATAAATGGTAGGAGAAGTCGATCTGTCTCAACATCATACCACCCTGTTTGTAGACCCCAGAGCCACAAGGAGAAACCAGTGAAAACGACACTCTTGCAGAGCTGAAGGATTTTCTCCCTCAGTGAGCACCCTCATACCTGGAAACTTGCTTTCAGTCACTGAGCCAAAAACCCTAGACGATAGAAAGAGGACTAGCCTCCTTGTGAACCAAAATGCTGCTTCCGTGTGCTGTCAACATAAGACTTCCACTACAGGAAGTAAAGTCCCCAGGGTGGGTATGCCCACCCTCTCCACCTTCAGTGCACTTGTGCGGAACTCTCAGCATGCAACCAACCACTTGGAGGGTTGCCAGAGACAGACAGCAAGGTTGGCAGCAAGGATGCAGATAGGTGACTGGTTCCCAGCTCTCAATCTTATGGCTTCTGGTCTGCTTGTGGACTCGGCAACAACTTTTGTATTTCATTTCCTGTGCCTTGTCATTCATGCCTCTGACTCTGAGGGAAATCTCTGCATTTCCTATCCCAACCGGTAGGCTGGATTCTTAGGACTCAACACAGGTCTGGCTCTAGAACTTCAACATTCCTGATGAGTGCTGAGATCACACAGGTAAAGGAAGCCCCACATTCCAGACCAATGCCCAGAACTATATTGTGAAAACTGACACCTTAACACAAGGCCTTTACACCGGGGAAACCTAACCCATAGAAATGAAAATGCCAAACAGATCAAAGAGACAGATAAATACATGAAAATAATGGACCAAAACAAAACCCCAGGGGAAAATTTGAATGCAACAGAATCAAGTAAACTATCTGATGAAGATTTAAAGTAACAGTTTTAGTGATATTCATAGAAATCAGGAAAACAATGGAGGAACAAAAAGAGAACAACAATGATAGGAAAAATGTAGTTCCAAACAATTCATGGCGCTAAAGAGTGATAGAGAAGCACAATAGCTGACCTTCAATGAAATCAGTGAACTAGAAGGTAGGGCAGAGGAGTACACCCAAGCAGAACAGAAAAACAAAAATGAATGAAAAGAAATGAAGACAGCAAATGAGACTGATGGGATAACATCAAGAGAAACAACATTCACATCATAGGGTTCCAAGGAGAGAGAGAGGAGCAGAAACTATTTAAAGAAATACTAGCTGCAAATCTCCCTTCCCTAAGGAAAGCAGGCTTCTTGACCCAGAAAGCTCAGATTTACAAACAAAAGAAATTCAAACAGACCTAAACGAAGATACATTGTCATTAAATGTCAAAAATACAAGATAAAGAGAATCTTAAACCAACTAGAGAAAAAATAGAGCTATATACAACTCCTATAAGACTTCTCAGCAGAAACTTTACAAGATCAGAAGAGAATGGCATGGTATATTCAAAGTACAGCAAGAAAAGGAAAAGGATTTCCAAACTAGGAAATCTACCCTGCTAGATTATCACTTAGAACTGAAGGAATGACAAAGTTTTACACACATGTTAAAGGAATTCATCACCATTAAACCAATCTTAAAACAAATACTAAAGGAAATTTTATAAAATGAAACCCCACTTAAAAAACAGCAAGACATCAACAATATAAAATGTGGGAAGAGGAGAGTAAAAATGTAGACTGTTAAGATGAACTCAAGACTTAACCTGCTTTCAAGTTAAAGCAGGATATAAAAATAGAAACTTTTATGTAAATCCCAGGATAACCTCAAAACATAAACCCATAGAAAAAACAAAGAGAAACCAAAGACAACATAAATGCTTTTGAAGCACCTAAGAAGATAAAGACATAAGGACAGTATTAAACAAACTTTTAGAATACTATCTTATTAGATACCAGATGACCTCACTCATAGGTGGAATGCAAATAGACAAAACAAAGAAACAGATGAAACAAAACCAACCCTGAAATGTTTGCAACAGAACTAAGGTTACCAAAGGGAATGGGGTGGGCTGGGGCATATGGTGGTGGAGCCCAGTGGACAATGGGGAAGAACATTTGGTGATTTGGTGGAGGACATGGTGCATTGACATATAGCTAAGAAATGGGGAACCTATACATAGGAAATTATTTTAATGTGTAGAATAATTACCATAAATATAAATTTAAAATACTATCTTATAATTATAATTGTAGGAGCCGGATCACCGCCATGACAGGCTCCGGACAGAAATAGCTATAGGCCTGAGTTACGCTTCCTGAAATAAGAACCCCGTTTCTTTCTGGCCCTGAAACTAGAAATTCCTTAGAGAAGACATACCCGAAACCTGGGGCCAAAAGATACTAAATATGTGAATGCTTCAAGGTCTGGAATTGTAACTTTCCTT
>RJWH01002440.1:105008-165752 GCA_004363575.1 Solenodon paradoxus | reverse complement strand
AAATTGTAACTAATCCCTTGCTCTGTAACCTTGGTTATAAAAACCCTGCTGAAACAAAGCCTGGGGTCTTGGTCTGACTCCAGTGTGCTGGAGGAGGCTCAGACCCCAGCTAGCTGGAAATAAAGTTTCCTTTTGCTTTTGCATTGTCTACTGAAGTGTGTGTGCGTTTTCTTGGGAGGACGAATGCTGACCCTAACATAATGCTATAGGAAATTTCTAAGAACTATGTAGTATCAACTGAACAAGATGATAAAGGAAGGAGAAGAGCTCTACCCCATGACCCAGAGCAGAGCTCAGAGATGCTTTCTGTGCTGGGGTTTGACTGGCCCTGAACCTGCAGGGGATTCCAGGGTCCTGTCTGAGGCACTGTCTTCCTCCTGGGGATCTGGTGCCCTAGGTAGTGGGGAGGCCCTGGAACAAGTTGGCCTCTTCAGGGGTAGCACGAGGAGAATGAGGGATACGTGGGAAAGGCTTTATTGGGACCAGGCTGTGGCCAGCAGCTGTCTGTTCTGGATAGTCTTTCTCCTTAGCGTCTGGAGCTTCCTTTTGTGCAACAAAGGAACAGCCTCCTGGCTGTCCTGTACTCACCTGTACAGATGCTTCTCCTCATCCTCCAAAGCCTGGGTTCTCTGCAGGTCACTGACCCAGGCCTTTGCCATCTTCTTGTAATGACTGGGTGTGGTGGGTGGAGACCAGTTTCCCCAGATGAGCAGCCAGTGTATCACCACCACTTCGGTGGTCATTCTCCTCTGCAGCTGCAGAGCCTGTTCTACACAAGCTTGAGGCTGAATTTGCTGTTTACATTGCAGGTTCAGAATCTGATCTTTCAGGTGAGAATTTCATAGAGCAAATATGCCCCCTGGATTTGTAGAGTGTAATTATGTGCGCTTCAAGCTCTTCAGTCATCCGAGTTTCTTCCAGTCCTTGTCTGGATACCTCTTCTCCTCCAGGGCAGGACTGTCAACAGGTCTTCATGAGAATCCCTCAAGGTTGCCAGTCTGCTGGGATAGTGGCTGTTGGCCAGGGCTGTTCCCCTCCTCTGTGGCCTCGACTCTTCTCTCAAGGGTCTCGTCTCTGCCTGAGCATTGATCACAACTAGCTCAGGCAGGAGCTGCAACAGGGCTCTGCCCAGGTCTGCCAGGTCCTGCACTTGCTCAAGAATTTCCAGCCACAGGACTGGGTTCAACAGCTTCATAGGGCCTTTCTCTTTCTCTTGCACACTCTGCTTCCACTGTCCAGCTCCTGAGCCAGCATTGTGGGCGAGTTCCGCCAGTTCTGCTGAGCATGCTCCTGGCTGTGGTTCTCTTCCCAGAGTTTCTGAGCCAGGACTCTTGGAGGTCACCAGGGGCCCTTTGGGAGGTGGGCTCTGCTTCTTCCTTCCAGACTGAGTGTCCTTTGTGGAGCTGGAGGGCAGCTCTTAGTCCCATTCACTGGGGCCAGGGAGAGGGTGAGTGATCGGGGCATGGCTCCCTCTTGGGCACCAAGACAAGCTCAGGGGCTGGGGTCATTGGTCTTGTCTCCACCCATATCCCAGGGTGGGCCACGTGTCAGGTCCTTTTCCTCTTCCCCAACAGATTGGCTGGTAACAGTCATAGCCACTAGGGCAGTACAGACCACAATCTGCCAGGGACACCCCAAGTCTCCTGACATGACCCTTGCTCTTTCAAACAGCATTATCAGGGCTACCCACAGCTGCTCTAGGACCCAAGGGGCAGATACTTGAGTGCCTACTGTTGGGTCTGCCATGTCTCAGAAGGGCCTGGTCACTCTGCAAGTGATACCAGTGATTACCAGAATCCAGCATCCACAATGGACCTCAGAACCTTGGAGGGCTCCATCTCCAAGGAAATAAGTGCCTGGTAACTGGGCTTTTCAGAATGGGGCTGGGGGAGGGGAGGACCTCAGGTTCTAGGAGACCTGTGCCCCTTCTCTGTGCTCACTGCACAGAAAGTGATGTGACTCACATGTGCACAGGGCCTGTGGGGTAACTGACTGCACACTGAGCCTGGCGACTTTGGCCTCACTGTTCCACAGCACTCGAGGTTCAGCACTGTCCTGCCTTGTCCTCTGCACTTGAGTATCTCCACAGTGTGGCCCATTTCAGGCAGATACGTGATGATTAGGGATTTTAACAATTTACAGGAGAGTCACCTGGGGTGACTATGACACCAGCATCATGTCTTTATTCTCTGGGCCACTATCATAGCAAGTATCATTCCTGACAATGCCCTCACCCACTCTTCCGTGACCCAATATTGCCTGTCTGTGTCTCATCTGACAGTCGGAGCCTGCATGAACAGGGCAGAACCTTCTCTATCCCTCTCCTTTCATTCTATTAAAGATATTTTGTGTTGACAAAAATTAAAAAAAATATATTACTCAGCAAAGGAAAAAAAAAAAAGATGTTTAAAACAACTGCAGGAAAGAGGGAACCAAAAGAATTTTCTTATTCATCCCACTCGCAGAAACTGAAATTATCTTAGATTCCTTCCTGTTATATAACTATTCATGATAACGAATGAATATTTATTTGAGCCCCATCTCAGCAGCCTTTCCAGTTCTTCCTGTCTGATGCATAATCTCTCCATGACCAAGTCTGTTCTGTGTGCCTTCTCTATAAGATCTACATTCCTAGATTTTAGCATGAGAATATGATTAACATTTCACCTGTTACTACTGAAAAAAATACTGGCTAATCCTGAACTTAATTACTATTCAGTATAAATAACAGACACAGTAAGATCAAACAGTACCAAACAAGTTATTTAATTTAAAGAGATCCAAGAATTAAAAACACCTGAGGTAGAAGTAACAATTTTAACAGTCACCAAAAAATAAAAACTCTGAGATGAATTAGTTCCAGCCCCTAAAAATGGATATACTGAGGTTAAATATCAGTCACCAGGCATATAACTAATCACTTAAAGGTAATTATGTTTTACAGAACATTTTTATAGATGGAAAAACTGAATAATGTCCCCAAACAAAAGGGTATATATGAACATAAATAAAAATTGGGATACACCTTTTCAATTTGTCATCAATATGGCAAACGAACTTTCTTTTCAAAAAACTATTAGAATTATTTTCTTTTATTAAGATGTACTCTAGCAATCTGAAACACTGAACACTGAAAATAAAAATGGGAGAGAATGGGATAATCAGAAATTGTAGATAACCCATTTGTAAGTAATGACTTAAAAGACTAGGTTTTAAAGGGAAAACATAACTGATATCAGAAAGCAAAAGTCAGAAAGAAACCCAATAAAATAGTCTTAGGATCAGACTTCAAAATACAAAAAAGAATCACCCCTATGTTCTCATCATCACAAGGCTGTGCTTAAATGAGAAATCCATTTTCATTACCTAATCTTTCAAATAAACAAAATAATAAAGCAGTACACAAAATCAAATTAGTTCTGAAATTTTACACTTAAAAAGATCAAATCTCAGATCAAAAAGTTAATCATCTTTAAATAAGGTAAAAATGTATCAAACTTTTTAGATCACAAAAAATTCAAATACAGCACCTATACATTTAAAATGTTCTGTTTTGGGCACACATGTATTGAAAAATAAATACAGCAGTAAATATTGTGTGGAGACAGAAGTTTGTTTAACAAGGTAATACCAAAACAAGCAAAAAATCCTGCAATTCTGATAGAGTATATTTACTTCATTCCATGCCCTTTAGTTAAAAGTGGTCTTCATAGTCTAACCAGGCACTGATTTTCTAGTATATTCTCATTATGAATAGCAGCCAATAGTATGATAAAGTAAGGAAGACAATGCTTTAAATTCTTTGAGAATCACCTAATACATAACAGAGGCTTTCATGTTCTCCTGATGGAAGATCAATGATGTAAAACAAATTAAGGAAGATATATTTAACATAAGATAGAATTTATGGCATTATTATTTAACATTTTTAAATTTGGCTGACAGGACTGCTAAAAACAATTTTTATGGCATTCTATGGATAATCATATACTTAAGCAAAAAGCTTATATATATGTTGGCCTAGGACCTTCATGTAATTTTTTTTTAAAGCAAACGTGTAGGCAGGAATGAAGGCAAATAGGCTGGCAGGCAGGAAGAGGAATAAGCAGCATTTATTTATTTATTCAATTTAGTTGCTCATCTTGGTTGTTCTTTCTGGGCCAGGGTCTTCAACCTGGGTCTCTGGATGCATGTGGACTATGTTCAGTGGCCTTATCTGCAAGGTTACCAGGGAGCACCAATAGTTTTTTAAAAGTTTATCTGTTTTAAAAAACAACCTACTATATGACAAAGAATAATTATAATTTTTTTAATATAAAGAATTGCTCTGATTTTAAAAAAGGTTTCTAATTTGGCACACTCTGTTATTCTAGCAGAAAAGTTCACTGCCTCCAGCTAAGCATAGTCCACATATATCCCAAAAGAACAATGCAGCAACCCAGGGTCAATGGAAACAACCAAGATGAACAACTAAAGAAAAATAAATAAAATACTTCTTCCTCCTCTATTTTCCTTCCTGCCTGCACCTTTTCTTTGAAAAAATAAAATTAATTAATTAATTTGGGAGAGAGAAACCAGAAGGGATGAGTTTTCCTATACATGTTCTAAGAAACATGTGACCTGTATCATAAGGCAACAGATTAAGTCCCCTTTTGTCCTTTTCTCACTTGACAAACTGTACTCCTCCATCTCCATCATTATTCCGCTTTTTGCCTAAAATTACCTCCTGAGTTGTTATCTCTCCTTTATAGACTCAGATCTTTGAAATACGTCCATGGGAAACACAAGACACTGAGTTTTACTTTATACATCAATAAAGTATTCACAATAGTGCAATAAATGTGATCATATTCAAACCAAAAAGGATATTAATTTTTCTTTGTTGAGATGGTAAAGTAGTTTGCCTAGGGGAGGATAGCGGTTTAGTGTGGGCACACATCCCAGAAGAATCAGCTTATGTTTGGCTCTGGTTACAGCGACATTAAGTCGTCGCCAATCTTTCAAGAGTTCACCAAGCTGTAAGAAACATAATTTTTAATTATTGAGTTTTCCTATGAGTTTTTTCTGAAAAAAAAAAAAAAAAAAAAGACTTGTTTTGAGCTATTTCCTTCTTTTAAAAAATATAGATTGCAAAAGATTCATCAACACATTTAAAATTCTAGACAGCTGGAAAAGCTTGGCCACAATATTTTATCATGGGTGTAATATACTAGCCACAACTTAAAATTATTAAAAACATATAATAAAAATATAGAATTAAAACTATCTCCACTTATTGTAGCATTATCTATAACAATAATAAAAATGTGTAATAGTAAAAGACTCAGGAGAGTGATTAAATATACCATGACATGTATCTAGAACGGAAAACTATGCAACCATAAAAAGAGAATGAAATCTATGTACACTGACATCAAAAGATTGTCAAGATATTAAGTAGAAAAATTAAAGTCTGGAGTGCCTGATTGTTCAGGGGCTAAGCTGGTAGCTGAGCACAGACCATGTAAAGCCCAAAGATCCAGATTCATGACCAAGTGGGGACTGGAGTAAGGGGAACAACCAAAAATAAATAAAAGGGTTTTCTCTTCTCCTTCCTTCTTCCCTTTTCTTTCCCTCACTCTCTCCCTACCTCACTTCCTTCCTTCCCTCCCTACTCCCTTCCTTAAAAATTCATCTTCCTCTTCTTCCTTACATTCCGTTTAGAAAAAAAAATGCCACAAACGCAATAGGTACAAGAGGTAGAAACAACCCAAATGTCCATTGACATATGAATAAATAAACAAAATGTAATATACTACATACATACAAGGGAATATTATTCACTTTTAAAAGGCAGGAAATTCTGACATATAGTACAATATAAATGAATCTTGAGGGCATCAAGCTAAGTGAAAGAAGCCAATAACAAAAGTACAAATATTATATGATTCTACTTATATGAGATACCTAAGATAATCAAATTCATAGAGACAGAAAGCAGAACAGTGGTTACCTGGAGCTGGGGCCAGGGGACAAAAGGGAGGTTGTTATCATGGGTACAGAGTTTCAGTTTTACAAAACGAAACCATTCTGGAGATCAGTTGCACACTGTTGCCTAACATTACTAAACTGTATACTTAAAAATGGTTAAGATGGTACATTTTATGTTACATATTTTCTTACCACAATTTAAAAGAATGGCAAAACAAATAAGCAGTAAATAAAATTAACTCACAGTTCCATCTTTATTACTTCTAACAAAAGATACCAGAATGATACTTTTGTCTCTTCCTTGGTACTTGTCTACTGTATTAACTTCAACCAACCCAACAGAAGAATGTGCCAGTAAGTCACTGATGATCTTTAACTGCTGCCTGTATGGTGCAATTATACCAATATCAGAGGGATTACATCCAGCCTAAACAAAAGAACACAATTTAAAATGAAAAGTCTGATTTTTATGACTTAAGTTTTACTAAATTTATTAAATTAAATGTTTACATAATGTTCCCAAAGGATGATTATGATAGATGCGCCTATCAAATCTAAACTAAATACCGTTATTGAATTTGCTCTAAATCTATATCTGTATTTCTCAGGATGAAATAATTTCATTAAACACTGTTCCCTGATTTTTAGAAGTTCATGGCAGTATAGTGGTCTGAAAACCACTAATACAATGTGCACATGTGCGCACGTGCACACACACACACACACAGAGTACAAAGAAATACATTTCACTTTCTGTTATTCTCTACAATGCTGTCAATCCTCAATAATACTACATTGTATTAACACAATTAGAATTATCTTATGTTACAAAAAGCTATCCTAAATGGAAATTTTAAAATGCCATTATAAAAAACTACATCTTAGATACATTTTCTCAAAACAAACACAATCCGGTTTCAGTTCTCTTAAATAATAATAAAAAAGAAAAGTATTGCCAGATCTTAGGTTCCTTGCATTTGAATATTCTATTATTCCATACCTTAATATCAACCTCCCCTCAAAATTCATAGGATTCTAAATTACCTTAACGAAACTTGAGGTCAGGAAAACTATAAGTCTGGCTTCAGTTATATTGCTCACGCCACCTTTGTCAACTTGTTCTGGTGCTGGAACCTAAATAGAAAAAAATATGCATCCTGCTTGTAAACCAATCTCTAAAGAGTATTACCAGTACATACGCAGTCAGAGAAACTGTGCTGCCGGGTGTGGAAAGAGATTAAAAATATCTTCATCTTAAGAGCTGAAGGTAAAGGAGTCAACAAAAATGATTATTCACTTTCAAAAAGCCAATAAGTCATCTTAAACATGCTCTACAGTTCAGACTAAAATCTCTAAGCAAGTCAACTACACGTAGGGCTTCACATACTTTACTTTGTTATAACCTCATTTTATAGGAGTCAAGGCCAGTAAAGGTAAGTAACGTGCCCAAGGTCTCTCAATAAATTGTGACACGAAGATTCAATCCAGATCTGGCTTTCATATCTCTTTCCATTTTCTAGTTGCCTTTTATACAAATAAGCTGATAAAGTTCCCCAAGGTCTATCACACCTGGTAATACTCTCCAAGGACTATTTTGTACATATATCATCCCTAGGTAACTCTGATTGTTTTTAGTGAATCCAGATACAAAGAAAGAGTAAATCTGAGTAGCAAAAATAATCTAAGCAATCATTGGTAAGATAAAGAATTATAAGTTATAATAAAAGAATTGTGGCTTATAAAAGCACTCATTTGTGAGATCAGTTGTTCACATTGGTTGTTTTTCCTCCAGACCTGGGACTCCTACCCAGGGGTATGTGGCTTGTGTCCTTTGGAGGTTACTGACCACCAGGACATGCTGCTAGCGTTCCTTCTTCAAAAGTCAATTGTGACATCTATCAGTTCCCAGAAAAAAACCTTCCAAAGATAGTGAGTCTACACACAGAAAAGATTCTGTTGTGCTGGACTACAAATCTACCAAGTGTTAAGTTCTAACTGTTGAAAACTGAGGATTTATCTTTTATTACTACAACTATTTCATTAGTTCATAATTCCATGTAATAAAGTATCAGGATCCACACCTTAGTCAATGCATATATCATATTGCCTACCAACAGTGAAGAATTTAAATAAAAGGATGACAGGAGAAAACTGTTTTACCTTATCCGTATTAAGAAAACAAACAGGATTGTTTGGCTCAAATACTCCAATCAGCCAAGGATTTTCAGAATAATCAGCATAAAATTCCAGTTCCAGCTTCACATCTTTAAAGTTAGGTAAGTTTATCACCGCGTTGGCCACCTTTTCTGACCCACACTCCAGCTTTCCTTCATATGTCAGTTTATTACTTAAGGACATAATTTTGCTAAGGGAATTACAAAAAAAAATTTCATTTTGGTAGATGAAAATAAACCTGCAAATTACTTGCAGCTGATACTTTACAAATACCTGTTCATCCTGTACTGCACAGTTAACTGTACAACAGCATTCTTATTTTGCTCCAGCCTCTTGAATAAGCTTTCACTCATGCCAAGCGCTCTGTTAACAAATCAAATTCAGGCTTATCAGTGTACTGGCACTGTCTCTCAAGAAAGAATTGAATTTAAAATGAAAACTTCAATGTCTGCTTACATTGCCTCACGGTTTAGCACCAGGGGAGGAAGCTGCTGATGATCCCCCACCAACACAAACCTCCGTGAAAAAAAAAGGGGCCCCAGGCAAATTGGTTGACTGATCTGAGAGGCTTCATCCACAATACAAAAATCAAAAATTTTACGAGAAAATATTGGATGGTTTATTCCCAAACAGGTTGTTGCAACTATAAGCTAAAAACAAAGAAAACTGATCAGTTATTTAACATGTCAGAGAAAAATACAACTTGGTTTTCCCATGTTTTAAATTAATAGCAACAATTCCCCAATATTATTTAATTCTGAGATATTTATTGAATGTAAATTTAAAAAATTTTAATATGAATTTCAAAAAATCAAGTAAAAGTTCCAGAAACAATGAACAATACTCAAATTTCACTATATACAAATGGAAATCTGAACATTCAAGAAGCAATACGTTAATAAGTTTTTTTTTTCAAAAGTCAACCAGAACTTTACTTTTTGAAGAGGAGCACTTTTCCTTATTCCAACCACACATGCAAATAAAAACCCCTGAACATTATATACACAGCAAACAGAAGGACTTTGAAAGGTGGAGAGAAGGTAGATGAGCTAGCGACCTGGAGACCCAAAGAAGAACACAGTAGTTAGCTCCCAGATTTGCTGTTTGACTCCCATACCACAGGTTTAGAGATGAAGAAGCTGGTGACACAGATGCCAGTGGACACAGACCAAAACCAGCTCCAACAAAAGTCTCCTCTTTCTAGCCAAAGACTCTGAAGAGACTGCTGGAAGTTAAAGCAGCTCCAAGAAAAACAAAAAGTTCCAAAAACTATCCCAGAAAGATTAGAATGGACATTTCCCTGGTGGGGCATGCCCCATAGCAACATTTCCCAATCCATCTCCTATACTCCACTAAAAATAAATTTGCAAGGAAAAAAACAAAAAGACATCCTGCCAAATAGGAGAAGATATCTGCATACCATACATTTGAGAAGGCGTTAATATCCAAAATACATAAAGAACTCATAAAACTCAACAACAAAAAAACAAACAATTCAATCAATAATGGGCAGAAGATCCAAATAGATATTTCTCCAAAGAAGATACATAGATGACCAACAGGCACATGAAATATGTTCCTCATCTCCTGTTATTAGGGAAATGCAAATTAAAACAAAAATGAGCTATCACCTCATACTTGTGAGAATGGCTATTGTCCAAACGACTAGAAACAAGTGTTGGTGAGGATGCACAGAAAAGAGAACTCTTACACTGTTGGCAGAAATATAAATTGCTGCCGACATTAAGGAAAGCAAGTACAGAGATTGCTCAAAAAATTGAGAATGGAAATTGCAAATGATTCCATTACTCCAATTCTGGGTATTAACCCCCAAAACACAAAAATACTAATTTATATACATATATGTACCCCTGTGTTTGCTGCATTATAAATAATAGTCAAGAAATGGAAACAATCTGAATGCCCATGAACCGATGAATGGATAAAGAGAATGCATAATATACACACAACAGAATACTATTCAGTCATTAAAGAAAAAGGAATCCTAATATTTGCAACAATATAAATGGAACTAGAGGGGATTATGCTAAGTGAAAGTGTAATATGACAGAATGAGAAAGACTGGATGATCTCATTCATGTGGCATGTAAACAAAGTAAATGAACAGACAAAACAAAACCAACCCTTGGATATTGATAATAGAACTGGGGCTACCAATGGGAGAGACGAGGTGGGAGGGGGCAGGCACAAGTGGTGGTGGGATCTAATGGACAGCGGTGAAGGGTTTTTGGTAATTTGGTGGATGTGGTATGTTTGACTGTATTTGATGAAGAATGAATCTGCAAATCTAAACTTAATTATTTTGTAAATCAAATTTACCTCAATTAAAAAAATCACAATGAAGTATCACATATACCTATCAGAATATCTAAAATGAGAAATACTAACACAACCAAATGCTCACAAGGATCATTCATATACTTCTGGTGGAAAGATAAAATGTTACGGCCAATTTGGAAAACAGTTTTGTAGGATCTCCCTATATTATTTATTACAATTATATGTGAATCTGTATTTATCTCAAAATAAAAAAGTTTACTCAAAATGAGTAAGCCAGACATATATCTTAACCATTTCAAACATTTTCAATTGGTAAAGAGATCAGACAAAAGCATATTAGTATCAGGCAAACGAGTGAAGAATTTATTAAATCTAATTTATTTTAGAACCTTTTAAAAAAAGATAAAAATATTAATTAAGACCTCCCAGTAAAAATAATAAATATGTAATTGACATTAAAAAATAAAGTAAAATAAAAGTTAAGCTCTAGGCATGTCCTGGTGGAGTAGTGCTTGGGTGCTGTCCATGTACATCCCAAGGTCCCATGTTGGTGTCCCAGGGCTCAGAGGAACAACCAAGATGAACACTAAACAAAATAAATAAAATGCTTCCTCCTCCTCTCTCTTCCTGCCTGTCTGCTCCTGCTTGCCTTCATTGTGGCCTGTGACTTTCCTTAAAAAAAATGAAAGGCTCTATATCAAAGCCTACCAATAGCTATCATAAGACTGTCATATACCAATGCTTCTAAACCAAGCTCACTAAAAGATCCTGATTACTAGTGGTTTTCTGAGTGTGGTATTGGAATATAAAATTGGTGAGACAAACTTTTCCTTTACCCTTTAAAGTTCTTTCAGCTATCTAATAATTAAATTGACATAAGATTAAGGAGAAAAACTAACAATTTTGCACATACATGAGAGACTGAACACAGAAAGGTAAAAAGGTAGATGTGCCATCCTCAGCTAAGGAATGAGATACGGAGGTGTGGGATTTCAAAGAGGAAGAGGGTAATTCACAGGATGATAAGTGATGTTTGCTAATTAGATATTCTGCCAAACAAAAGGGTCATAAACAGTTATTTCTGGTAATAACTCTCATTATGGGCACTCCCTCGCCCTTTTCTTGCACAACTAAATTCTTCTAGGTAATTAAGGGAAAGGCTATAGTTTCTCTTGAGTCTGCAGGACTGGACTGCCTTCAGTGCAAAATAATCCACATGCTTCTGTTATCAAAATATATAAATATATATTTGCTCTTCCTCCTGGTTTTTAATACTGAGCTCCTAAAACGGTTGGAATTTCCTGAGCTTAAGGTGCAAGGAATATCTTTTGTTATTCATAATAAGCCCGTTCAACGCTACCTCAGTTTATGCTAATGACTCTTGGAGAATGGGGACTGGTTGCCAGAGGAACCAACTACAGAATTAGTCTGGCACTTGCAGCCCTACCACCACCCCTCCACATCAGGATGGTGAGAGGGTTGGGGATTGAGTTGATCACTAATGGTCAGTGATTTAAATCAATCATGTAATGGAATCTGCATAAAAAGGGGACTTTGGAGAGCTTTCAAGTCAGTAAACACATCATGGTGCTAGGAGGGTGGTGCTCCCAGAGAGAGCTAGAAGCGCCATACCTCTTCCCGCATAACTTACCCTATGCATTCTCTTCCATTTGACTATTCCTGTATCTTTTATAATTTATCTAGTCATAGTAAGAAGCACTGTTCTTGGTTGTGAGCCATTATAGCAAATAATTGAACCCAAAAGGGGAAGCCATTGGAACCCCTGACTTATAGCCAGTTGATCAAAAGTTTGGGAGATCTCAATTTACAACCGATGACAGGCAATCTTATGGGACTGAGAGCTTAATCTGTATGGTCTGCATAACTCCAGGTAGTTAGTATCAGAAGTGTTGTGAATAGAGAGGAACAGAGTTTCTCTTTAGTAGGATAATTTTAAACTTAAAACGGGAACCCTAAATAATAAAATAGAAAGTCTGTTTTAATTCAGAAACAAACAGCAAACTATAAATTAAGAAACTGGTCTTATGGTTTACATAAATTAATCACATGCAAATTTGGTCAATTTTAATATTCCTGGGTTATGGTTTTCCTCTCACTTGGGATACAGAAATTACTATCAAAAATTTTACTTACTTGACTATTATAGAGTTCTTCTAGATGAGCTAAGGATTTAATGGACTTAGATCTGCAAATTTCCTCTTCTGTAAATTTCTGGATATCTGGATGAACCTTCTGCATCTGACCCAAGCGTAAAAATCCTATTTTAAACTTAGCTAACTTCAGAAGAATATTGTCAACAGCAGAGTGTGTATAGCTGGTCAACAAAACACTATAACCACAGGCAAAGAGAATTCTTACCTAGTAATAAATAAGAGAAAGGAAAACAGCATTACTTTTAATTCCAGTTAGTTTTTAACATGATTATATTTTTCACACAGAATTAGAAAACTTAATAGAGAGTGTATCTAAAAGTTGAGCCAAGCAGGAAAATAAAAGAAAAAGCTGAGCCAAATAAAATTTTTTAAATTATAAAGTGAAAATATTTTTATAGGTTGCACCCTGGTGGCCTAGCAGTCCAGTACACCCTGGGCACAGCCCACATCCATCCCAAGGTCCCAGGTTCAAGACGACCAATGTGAACAACTAAATAAATAAAATGCTTCTTCCTCGTCCCTCTTCCTGAATACCTGCCAACTTGCCTTCATTCCTGCCTGTCCCTTTTCTTTAAAAACCAAAACCAAAACAAAACTACGCAATTAGAACTATTTTGATTCAGCTTTTTAACTTCTCATGTCATTCCAAAAAGTTGATTTGAAATGAAGATATCTTGATTTAAAATTAGTTTTTTTGTTATGAAACATCACATCCTCTGAACTGAGACAGTAAATACTTAGTTCCTACGTAAAAGAATACTTACGAGTGTACATACTGTAGTTGTCTTCCCCGTTCCAGGCATGCCCACAATGAGTGTGTAGTCTTTTGAAAGAAGCACCTTTTTCATTGCTTGCCTCTGAGGTTTATTCAAGCCTACGTTGAAATTTTAAAATAAAGAAAATACTGAATTTCAATGAGTAAATTAAGTATTTTATAAGATAAGCAGTCTTTATTCAAGTCTGTGTTTTGATACATCTCTTCAAAATAAGAAAATGTCATGGTGACTTTAAGGGTATATAAGTTACTTCCAAAGAGACTTTGTCTAAAAACTACAGAAGTTTAATAAATTATCTAAAATACAAGATAGACTATTCTATAGATCAAATTATAAATGAAACCAAGAAAAATTAATGGAAGCAGACATGAAGGTGATTAAAGCATATACCTTTCAGAATGGAGGCAACCTTGTCCTTTGCATCATGTGGAAGAACAGAGCTGAGGTAGGATATAAACTGAGGTTCACGGAAATCAATGATTAAATCTCGAAGTTTTTGGCTGAATACGAAAAAAAAAAGGCCTTTAGCGATAAGATTCACCTAGTGAGGTGAAATGCATATTCTTTCATTGTTACAAACCTGGCATAAGTATTCTCCATCAATTTAGAAAGATTTCCTAATGGGGTACTTATGTCACAGTTTTTTTCTTCTTGGTCCAATCTGAACAAAGTTGATTCTGGGAGTACTGACAAGTTCCTAAAACAGATATACAAGAATGTTTTTCATTTAACACACAGTTGGTCTGTATAAAAATATACTGCACCTCCCCGTAATTCAGGCAGCTAATACAGGGGCTATGAAAGCCATGGACCTGGGTTCAAGATGTAAGTCTGAAAAATGAATGAATGAATGAATGCAATACACTGCTATCTGCTAAAAAGTAAATGGGCCAGAATAGCTATTAAAGTGGCCGCCAGCCCTTGCTCCTCACTTGTCATTTAAACACAGCTCAAGGTCCTGGACAGGTGCAAACTAGGAGAAAAGGAAGGCACGAAGCACCAAAGTAAAAGTAATTGATTACCAGAAACCTATAACATTTGCTGACAATTCGTTTGGCTTTGCAATCTAACCTGGGCTTATTGCCCCCATAAAGATCCTGAGCACATGGCTCTTCCCTCCTCTAGCCAGGTCTCTTTCCTGATGCCTTCTCCCATTCCTCCATCAGCCCCTAAAACCCTGCTTTTGTCTAGGCTCCCTTCTCTGGGCCTCTCTGCTGCTCTTTCTAGTCATTTTCTCTTTGGGCCTATGCCCTCAAATGGTTATAAATCTTCAGGCTTGAACTCATATTCCTCCTCCTCCTGGTTCCTCACCCAAACTTCACTTTTGTGTATCCAGCAGTCAAGTACCCAGGCTATCAAAATTTACTACATTAAAAACTGAATAAGGCGTGCCCTGGTGGCTCAGGCACTAAGCCAGGGCCCAGGGCATAGATCATGTAAAGGACTCTGGTCTCGACGGTAGGGTGAGAGGAACAACTTCCAAAATGCTTCTTTTCTCCCTTCCTTTCTCTCTTAAAAACAAACAAACAAATAACTAAACAACTCTTCATCCCTGCTGAACCTGATCCTCCTCCATAGACCAGAGCTGAGTTCATGGCACTAACATCTACACTGCCACCTTGATCCTTCCCTCCACTTCGCCCTCTTCCCAACCTGCTTATCAGTATCCAAATGCCAGCCAATTTTACTTTCTGAACATTTCTCAAAGTCATTCCATTCTCTATGCCAAAATTACCTTGCCCTAAATCACCTCCAGCCTGTGTCACTACAAGTTTCCCAGCTTCTCTACTCAGTGTTGCCGTCATTAACTAAATTCTCTACAATGAATCTACAGAAAAATGCAAAGCCAATTGTTATCACTGCTCTGTTTAAAACCCTTCAATACTTCTGAATAAACAGTCATAAATAAATAGTTTGAACTTGCCAGTTTACAATACTTAATTACAAATTGGCACAAAATTATTTTACTATGCATTAACAAATTTGTAAAATTATAGTGATCACATGGGGGAAAATGTTACTTTTAGACAATTGGAGTAAAGGTGTATAGGAATCATTTTGTATTTCTTTTGCAACTTTCCTATAAGTTTAAAATGTTATCAAAAATTTCAAGTTTTATAAATTGCACTGACAGCTTGAAAAACAAAAACAAAAACATGATATATAAGACCTTCTATGACTTCTCCAATCACTCTATCTTTTACATTACAGAAATAATTACCTACACTTTCCTGGACACTGTATCACACCACCATGCCTTTAAACAACATGTTCCCTCTGACTGGTATACTCTTCTCATATTCCTTTACCAGGCTACTGTATTCATTGAAAGAATGAACATATAGAATGAGCTCTTTCCAAAAACTGTCCCTGAGCCTCTTAAAATTGGTTTAATTGGCACGCCCTGCAGGAGCAGCGGTTAGGTCAATCACCTCTGAAGTAGCACAGGCCACATATCCCTGGGTTTGAGTCCCAAGCCTAAGGGGAGGCAACCAGTGTGAACAACTGAATAAAAAGAAAATAAATTGCTTCTTCCTCCTCTCTCTTCCTGCCTGCCGATCTAACCCCCTTAAATCAAAAATTGTGTTAAATATCTCTCTTCTATGTTACCATCAATTCAAACATTGTCACAGTAGATTGAAAATATATTTATGGATTGTCTACTCACAAGACTATACATTTCTCCAGGACTTTCAAATAGTCTAACACATGGTACAGACTAAATAAATACTACTAAATAAGGACCACAGAGAATCGTGTGAACAACAGAAATATTGTGGTTCATATTCCTAAATCATGAAACCCAGTTAAGGATTGTTTACGGTTTAGCTGGAGTTATTGGTAGAGAACAAACCTGGACATTTCCATTGTGGTTACCTAAAAGTCAGAGTCCCAACTGTTGATCTCATACATTAAGAAAAGGTGAGGCATGTAAGCACCTAACTGTCAGGAAGGTGGCAAAATACAACCTAGCTGGACAAGCAGGAAGAGGGATATTAGTCTTTGCCACAAATTTTCACAGCAACTATTCTATTATTTCCTTAATATTAACTTGCAAATCAACTCATTTTGTTTTAACTGAGATAAATACACTTTCATATCACAATCACAAATGGAAGCATTTTCTTTAAAAAAAGGAAAGAATGAACCATTTATTGCCCAGAACACTAAGAGTGAGAAATAAGCTTTATAATTAACACAGGGTATTTATCATGCCTACCATCCATGTAGTTATGAAAATAAGAAGATTATGTCCATGTTAGAACTACAGAAGATATCCAAGTTTAGCAGTTTGGTAATTCCTCAAAATGTTAAACACATTATTAGCAAATTAGCAAGTAATTCCACTCCTAGGTATCCATAAAGGGAAATAAAAATATGTTCATATAAAAATAAGTATTCAGGCGTGCTCTAGTGACCTAGTTCACCATGATGCTGTCGACATGCATCCCAAGGTCCCTGGTTCAAGACTGAGGCTGTGGGAAACAACCAAGATGAACAAATGAAACAAACAATATAAATAAAATGTTTCGTCCTCCTCTCTCTTCCTACTCATTTTCACTCCTGCCTGCAGCTTTCCTTTAAAAAGAAAATAATAATATAACATTTCATTACCTGTCTAATAAACATGTTACTGTTGTCATGTTAATCTCCTTCACATATCCCCTGGACAACGCAAATAGTGTTCTTTCTTCTCCACTTAAAATAATTTTGTCACCTGCCATGAGATTTGTGATCGGCATGGTACCATTTTTGCACTGGAAATTATGTAAATATTGCCCATCACAAACTGTCTTTACACCTTTTGTTCGAATCAGCTTTCCAATGCAAGTGCCACTCTCTTCCCTAGGAAAGAGAAAGAGAAACCTTTCAATTACATCACGTATGTAAATATTGTGTTTACATTTTCCACAGTTTTATTATTCAGTCACCTCTGGAAATTCTAATGCTAATATTTATTCTATTATCATTTTCACATTTTACACAAGGAAACATCTATTTTGTTTTTAAATAGTCTCTCACAAAATGACTTCAGTGTAAGCGATAAGGAACATCTCCCTGTGGTTCCCACAGGTTGGGGTCGCTGAATAAGAAATCTATCAGCACTTTGATCCTTTGAAACACCCTCACCTCCTGTGCTGATACATATGTTACAATAGAAAAATATAATAACCTGTTCCTGAAACCTGACGAGATTACTATTTCTTTAATTTTTAAAAGCAGTATTATAACTATTATCAAAATAAAGGCAAACAAATTGATAATTCCACTGATTTTAGGAAATATGTATTAAGTCTTTGTAATCTTTCAAGCACTATTAAATATACCTTCAGATGCCTGTTGGCATGTACAATGGACATACTCACTGTAATTATGCAGTCTATCAACAATTACTTACATTTGCTTAGCTTACTTAAACTTGTTCTTGTATTCCTTGTAATAAAGTCTAATATTAAAGCAATAGCTCAATTATTTCTAGTCACATGATTATCAATATTCCCTCTGGAAAGATATGAATGGCAAAAAAAGGGGCAATTTTACATAAAGAAAAATACTATGCAGAGACATACAAAATTACAACTTTACAAATAACCTATAAAAAAGTTGATCTCACAAATAACACAAAATGGGCCAACATAAAAAAATCTGAATCTCCAACAATGCTTACTAAGAATATAAACTTTAGGCGTGCCTGAGTGGAGTGGCAGTTAGGTCAGCCACCTCCATTGGAGGCACAGTTCACATAAATACCAAGGACCCAGGTTTTTGTCCCTGTCTGGGGAGAACAACCAGAGTAAACAACTAAATAAATAAAATAAAACGCTTCTTTCTTCTCTCTCTTCCAGCCTGCACCTTTCATTAAAAAAATAAAAATAAAAAAACTTTCATTCCATCATTTAAAACTTTAAATAAAACCTCATTAATATGAAATCTATCACTATGCCAAAATTCACCGTAAGAGAAATTCAAGTTTATACTTTTTTACCACTCATGAATACTATTGTGTTAAATGACCACTTACATTTCTGAAGCAGGCATTAACCATATATTTTGGTAATTCTTTTTATTATCCTTTGATTGAGACTCCAGGGTTAACATTAGACACCAAAGGCTGAAATAGTCTAAGTGCGTACGCTTTAGATGCTGGGTTTCTTCTTTTATTTTGGACAGCACACCAACAGGAACTGAATTGTCATCCAAATGCTGTTCAATTGCTCTAAATACAAAGCTCCAAGTTAGACATGTGTATCAAACATTTCACTGGCTGGCTATGAAATGTGTTCATTTCTAAAATGAATACACAAATATGATGATCATATCTTAAACCATAACCCCTGATTTTCTTTAAAAGCATTTCAACATACTGGGCATGCCCTTGTGGTTCAGGGGACTGAAACACTGGCATATGGGCCACATAAGGCCCAGGGACCTGGGTTCAAGACCCAGGGCCAGGGTGAAGAATCAAAAAATAAACAACTAAATAAAGATTTTCTTCCTTCCTTATATGATTATTCCTTTTCTCCCTTCTGTTCTTCCTCTTAAAAAAATAAAAATAAATAAAAAGCAAAAACAGAAAAAACAATTAAAAAAGTGGAGCACCCTGGTGGAGCAGCAGTTACATCAATCACCCCTGAGAGAGCAAAGGCCACACAGCCCTGGGTTGGAGTCCTGGGTCTGAAGGGAACAACTAGTGCAAACAACTAAATAAAAAACAAAGTGCTTCTTCCTCTTCTCTCATCCTGCCTGCCTGCCTACTTGCCTTCATTGCTGCTTTTACCTATCCTTTAAAACAAAAAAATTCAACGTTTTATAAATCAAATGACTTTTTACAAAACAAAATGCAAAACACACCCAATATTGTATTATTTTAACTTCCATAACCATCCACAAGCAAGTTTGGTATATTATAGTCTTCACTCCTATATTCACTCCCAAATTTTTTCTCTTTGCTATCCTCACATTTCTCAGAACCACAATATTTGTAAGGTTAAGAATGTCAACACAGGGGTGCCCCCTTGTGGCCAGGCAACAGATGCTGGCATATGGGTTATGTGGAGGCCAGGGACAACCCCGCTCCCCATTTCCCCTATGAAGAAGGAAAAATAGAACTAAATAAATAAAGATGCTTCTTCCTCCTCTCCCTTCCTTCCTAAAAAAAAAAAAAAAAAAAAGGAGGAAAATGATGTTAACATAGGTGCACCCGTGTGGCTCAGGTAGCGGGTACAGACCGTTTAAGGCCTACGGAGCTGGGCTCGAGACCCAGGGCCAGGGTTTACAAAAAAACAAAAAACAAAAACGAAAAAGAATGTCAACATAAATACAGAGAAGCATTCATAGCATTTATTTTGCCTAATGTTAACTTAAATTTTCTAACAGAAACAAATGTTATAGGATAGCATATAAAAAATAAAGATAAAACATAAAATTTTAGAAAAATGTATTTGTACTATAGGCCCAGAATTGCCTTGTTCATGGATCTGCAATTAAAAGATCCTTTGAAATAATACTTTGCAAAGTCCTTTATTCAAATTTTCAATCTGAATTAAAACTTTGGTTCTGATTTCATCTTGTTTCCTAGTTTGTATTTACGTCTAACTTTTTTGTGGTCTTCAAGACATTCACTGGCCATGAAAGTATAATCGCATACGACTTGGGTGTACCCTGGTGGTGTATAAGTTGGGTGAGTCCACGTATATCCCAAGGTCCTTGGTTAGCACCCCAGGGCTGATGGGAATAAATAAGATGGATAACTAAATAAAATAAATAAAATGCTTCTTCCTCTCTTTCTTGTCTGCCTGCCTCACCTTCATTCCTGCCTGCACTTTTCCATGAGTGTGTGTGTGTGTGTGTGTGTGTGTGTGTGTGTGTGTGTGGACATATGACTGTTCATAAGACAACTAAGAAACTTCCCATATATGGCAAAATAGTCATATATGAACAAGACAAACCCACTGGATATCAAACCACCTAGAAGAACAAATTTTTCTGCATATAAGTATATAAGATCTGAAATTAAAATAGCAAATATTAAAGACTTCTTGAAATATCATTTAAGAAAATTTATGTCATAACTTAACATGATGGATAGGTTCTTAGAAACTTCGACTTTAAACATAACAACTCATAATGTTTGGCCAGGATTTTCTTTTTCATTGACATTATAATAAAATCACATTATCTGAAGAACTCTTTATGTTGAAGGGCCTATACTATATCTTTATTACCCAGATTCCAAAGGTCATAAAATTATTTCATTTTCTCAGAAACTATACACAACATGATTAAAATATCTACTTTTGGAAAAAGCTTTTAAAGTACTCTATAACTCCTCAAGTAAACAGGCTTGCTAAAAAATATGAAGTTTAGTTTTTGTCTTTATTTTTATGCTATTCCCTTCTTTTAGAAATATTACACACACGAAAATGCATATCAAAGAAAAATACCTAAAGTGAAATCATTAGTACCAGATCAGTCAACAAAGCTAAATCATAATGAGCACATGCTCATCTTTAATTAACAGCTTTGGAAAACACTGTTTACCTGCTATAAAGAGCACAGTTGCTCATCTGTGAACAATATTTACAGGTTTGTTGTTCCTCAATTACTTGGGGCAGAGGAGCAAGTTTTGTCTTTTCTTTTCTGGTAGCAGCTTTGTTGATACGGTGAGACAAAGAGAATGCCATCTGATTCCTTAACTTTAATAATTCTATGGATTAAATAAAGGATGAGTGTTTTTTAAGAATTATTATATAGCTTACCTATCATTTAAGTAAACCTTTCAGATTTAAAAATGAAAAAAAAACAAAACAAAACTAAAGAACAACAAAATTTCCCACTACCCTTGAAAAATTACTGTTAACATTTTTTATATTTCTTTCAAATTTGTATTTACTTGATAACCTTTTTGAACAACCATAAATCTCATAACCAGTAAATATTATGAACTTGGTGCATTAGTTGAATGCTAAGGATAAACACAGCCACTGAAATATCTCTAATGTAAAACAGGAAGTTTTTTTGGCTTTGCTTTTAATTAATAAAGTTATTTTCCTGCCCCAGATCTCAAATTCCGGTCTTTCATAGTGGCCTTCATAGCCTGTGCGATAGCTGCCTCAGCTACAGGTGGCTGCTTTAAGAAAGGAAACTTTGGAGCGACCCCATGGAGCAGAATCAGGTCAGTCACCTCCCAAGGAACAAGCCACGCACCCCTGGGTTTGAATCCTGGTTTCAGTGTAAAGAATTAAATAAAAAAATTAAAAAGCAAATGCTTTTCTCCTCTTTCTTCCTTCCTGCCTGCAACTTTCCTTATTAAAAAAAAAAAAGTTTAAATATGTTTACAATCAAATTTTAAAAGGTTATGTTTTTAACTATACAATATATTGTTAACATTCATCTTTTTAAATGCTGCAACTATAAAGTACAACCTGTACCATATTAAGTCTAGCAAGTATAGCAAGCAATTGTTACGTATAAATACATGTCACCAAAAGTTGAAGGTCAAAATGAACAAAACCTAGATCAGTAAAACTGAGAGAGAATGGTTCCACCTCTTTTATCTAGACGATTGGCAGGCACAGGGTACATCTGGCCAGTCTTGAGGTAGAGGAGCAGGCCAGCCTCTGGGTCAGCTCTTCTCTCTTGGCTTAGCAACGTGTACAGAACAACCTGTGAAAACAGTGCATGTTTTGTCAAATAAAACGTTAACACTCTATATTTCCCTACATGTTTTGCAACCAACACATCTTGTAATTTTAAAATCGAGAGGTCAATTAAGCTATTTACATTTTGAAAATTAACATGACTCAAATTAGTAAAAGTAGCACAGTAAATTTGATATCCAATATTTAATTTACAAAATTTTGTCTGTGTCTTGGTTTTACTCAAACAGGAAAGAAATATTTATAATTTTTCTTAGACAATTATTATTTAGGTTTTCAAATTTTTTTTTTAAAGGAAAGGCGCAGACAGAAATGAAGGCAAGTAGGCAGACAGGCAGGCAGGAAGAGAGAGGAGGAAGCATTTTTATTTATTTTATTTCATTGTTCATTATGACTGCTTCCCCAAGTCCTGGGACACAAACCCGGGTTCTTGCAACATATGTGGACTGTGCTCCACTGAAGGTTGCAGACCCAGCTGCTACTCTACTAAGGCAAGCCAGGTTTCTACATAATTAAAGAGGAAAATTAATCAAACTAACTTTTGTATTTTAAAGTTAACGGTCTTTATAGATACTCTTTTTCCCTTTTTGAAATAAGTGAATTAAACACTAGATGCATATTTTTTGTCATAATGGCAGTGACAACTAAACAAAACTAGCTCTACAGAGTTTAGTTTTTTCCAGAGCATGAAGCACCACGAACTGCATTAGGTTTATTTGACGCTCTAGAGAAACCGTCTAAGAACAAGTTAGAAATAACTCATGAAAATACGTTAGCAGCAAGAGTAAGTCATTAGTTGGAGTCATATAAAGCCCAACAAGAAACTTACTTGTTTTCCAAGTGATTTCAAAGATTATAATCTTATATGATTTATGAAGTCTCAATTTTTAAATCATAAAATTCCAGAATATCAAGATCAAGTTACAGTTAACATGCATAAGGATGTCAAATTATATTCATGTTTTCTAAGCTGTATTTAAATGTAGTAATTTATAAAAAGCAACAAGTACTAATTGCAATATAAATATATTTACAAATCATCACTGAGTACTCAAGATAGGTTTACAAGAAAAACTAAAATGAATTTCTTAATTTTTGATCTTATCAAAAAGTAGTGCTTATACAATTAGAAATATAGAAGAAATCTCAATATATAAATATTACAAAGACAATAAATCTCAGATACTTCAATGGTGAAAGGTATTTACAGAAATACATGTTAACCTCAATATCTGCGAAATAAAATATGGAAACACTCAATCTTGGGAAACAGTCAACAAAGCTTAATATTTTAGCTTGACACCCTAAATTCATATATACTTACATAAAGAGAGGAAGGAAGAGGAAGAAGTTTAGGAAGGAAGAAAGGAAGGGAGGGAGAGGAAGGAAATAAAAAGGAGGCAGGGGAAGGAGAGGAGAGAAGGAAGAGAGGAGAAGGAGAGAAGGGAAGAAGGAAAGGAAGCACTTTTTACTGGCTTATTTGTTTTTGGTTGTTTCTGCCTCACCCAGGTCTGGAACGCAGGTCCTTGGGGTTTTGGGGAGTTTATTTATATTTTTAAAGAAAATGTGAAGGCAGGAATGAAGGCAAGTAGGTAGCTGGCAGGAAGAGAGAAGAGGAAGAAACACCTTTATTTTCATTTTCATTTAGTTCACACTGGTTGCTTCCCCAAGACATGCATACCACGCTGCAGGATATGTATGTGGCTTGTTTCTTTGGAGGTAACTGACCTAACTGCTGCTCTACCAGGGCACGCCAAGGGCTCTTCTTTTTTATTAAGGAAAGGTACAGGCAGAAATGAAGACAAGTAGACAAGCAGGCAGGAAGAGACAGAGGAGGAAAAAAATATTAATATTTTATTCAGTTGTTCATTTTGGTTGTTCCCACCAGCCCGTTCTCAAAACTAGGTCCTTGGGATATATGTGGGCTATATCTGTAGGTCTTACCCACTAGGCCACTGGGGTACACTGGTTCTTGGGTTTTCATCGCCCACACCCCAGTCGCTGGCTTAATAATGCCTTAGCCACCGGAGTGCCCTTTATTTGCTTTTTGTTATTGAGATGCATAAGCTCTTTATATATTCTGGAGATTAATTTCTATTCTGACATATTTGTGCAAATATCTCTTCTCATTTTGTGGGTTGCCTTTTTGTTTTGGTGATGTTTTCTTTTGCTGTATAGAACCATTTTAGTTTGATATAGTCCCAGTTGTTTAATTTTATTTTAGTTTTCTTTCTGTAGGTGTCACTTCCTTAAAGGCATCTCTGAGGTTGATATCAGAACATTTTTCCTGTGCTTTCCTCTATGTATTTTATTGTTTCAGGTCTTTGATCCATTTTGAGTTAATTTTTGTATATAGCGCTAAGAGTAATCCAGCTTCAATTTTTTGCAGGTGGCTGTCCAAGTTTTGAAGAGATAATCTTATAAGCATCCTACTTGTGATCCCTTAGTCAACATAAGTATCAAACAAAACTTTTTTACCCCCCTCCCTCCCAGCCTCAGGTCTCAAACCTGGGTTCAAAGCTTTTATAGTCAGGCCTTAGTCTCTTGAGCCACAGAGAAGGAACACCTTTTTCAAATTACAGTGAATTCATAAATGACAGGGTAGAGCCCTGGGGCTGTAGACTAAGGGAGTCATCCAAAATAAATGTTGCTTCTTAACAGTTTTTCCCTCTATGACACTAAGACAGAAGACAGTAAGTCTGCTATTGGGACTTAACAGAAAGAAAAATACCTAAAGGAAATTAGGTTGAAATTTCACAGTATTATTATAATTTAACTATATCACAAGTTAAAATAGGTTTGTGTTAGCTGATTTAGTAATCTCCCCTCCATATAATTTTTTTTTCTTTTAGAAAATGTTTCAAATGCCAAATTACTGACTTGGGCGCACCCCTGTGGTTCAGGTGGAGGCCCTAAAAAACCCAGGGACCCAAGTTGGGGACCTGGTTCCAGGGGTAAAAAAAAAATAATAATAAAATTAATTACTGATTTAAAAATGTATTTTTGGAATACAATTCACTTATGAAATAAAGAAAATTATTCATTGAAATTAGTGTATAAATCATATTTATACCTGACTACGGTGCTCAATAGAATTTGATTCTTTGCCAGTTTTAAGTTCCAACGGCATTATCTTATATTTCGTTTTACCTCCTCGATATATTTTCACACCAACTGTAACATCGATTTTGCCCTTCAGTCCAAACCTAGGGGACCAAATGCTTTCTTCAATATCCAGTGAGTTTACGACTTCAATATTACACGCTGAATTACTGTTACTTCCATCACTTGGCCTAAAAAAACAAAACACAAAAACACTTAGCTCATTTCTCATCTGCTGGCATTGACTGAATACACACAGAGAATGTCAGGATATACCTTTGTAGCAGAGATTCTTAAGTGTGGTCCCTGGACAAGGAGTAACAGCATAATCTGAAGTGCAAATTCTCAGGCCTCACTCCAGACTTACTACATCAGAAAACAGCAGATGAGACCCAGCAATTTGTTTAACAACTCTCCACATGATTCTGATGTATGCTCATCTTTGAGAACCATTAACATATAGGCTCCAATTCCCACCGTTAAAATTTTCTTAATATTTATCATCTATCCCTTTCAATTCATCCCTATGACAATCCATCTAACACAGGCCATTTAGATCCTCAGGCCCAGATTACTGGAATAGTCACAATACTTAGACTGCTGAAGTCACAATATCAATCAGAATTTTTTTGTTTTTTTTAAAGGAAAGGTACAGGAAGGAATGAAGGCAAGCAAGCAGGCAGGCAGGTAGGAAGAGAAAAGAGAGAGGAGAAAGAAACACTTTATTTCTTTAGTTGTTCATCTAAGTTGCTTCCCCCAGCCCTGGGTTGCAAGCCTGAGTCCTTGGGGTTATGTGGACTATACCCAGTGTACTTAACTGCAAAGTCACTAGGATGTGCCTCAATTTGAGTATTTTGATATATAAATGATGGCTTGCATATGGTTGTACCTAAAGTAGCAAGGGATCTGTTCCTCCATGTAACACGAAGTCAAACTGGGTGGGAATGAGCTGTCTTTCCCCTTTACCTATGTTGTGAGTAACCTGATCATCTAACATTTCATCCCTATACCCATGGCAATCCTCAGAGGAGCTCCTATGCCACTCCTACACTTTTTCATTTTTCTTTACTTAATCACTAAATGAACCCATCTCTGTCACTACCAATATTTAAAACTCAACAGAACCTAGTGGCTCAGGCTGCTGGTCAGTGGCTGAGGTATGGACCATGTAAAGCCCAGGGACCCAGACTTGCAACCTGGGGCAGAGGGTGAGGATGAAAATGAACAAATTTAAATAAAAATGCTTCTTCTTCCTTTCCCTTCCTTCCTGCCTGAATGCTTTCATTCCTGCCTTTTTCCTTCCTCTTGGAAAAAAAAATGAGTAGGAGAAACTGAGAAATAAACTCAATTCTAACAGCAAGATTAAGCCTAATTCGATTTTTATCATTAAATATTTCCCAAGTACATAGCGAAGTCTTACTGGCAGACTGACTGTGGTGGGGCTTGCACAACTCTAGGAACAGACTGAAAGCCACTGAATGCCTTTAAAAAAGTCTTTAAAAAATAGGTGCGACCTGGTGGCCCACTGGATAAGGTCACCAGACACAGTCCACATCCATCCCAACAACCCAGGTTTGAGACCCAGGGCAGGTGTGGGTACGGGGAGTGGGGTTGGGAAACGGGTGAGCAACCAAGACGTACAACTACATAAAATAAATGTTTCCTCCTCCTTTCTCTCTCTTGCCCAGCTGTCTGCCTAGTTATCTCCATTTCAGCCTGTAGCTTTCCTTTAAAAAATTAAAACGTAATTAAAATCCTGTTGGCATAAATGACATAAAAACATTGCTAACAATCTAAAAATGAATAAAAAATTCTCAAAGAATTCTAACATGAAAAGGTTTCAAAATTTTCAAATATCTTTGATGAAGTAGTCCAGTTATGAGGTTTTAATACAAGGAAATACCTGTACTTACAGAGTCCACACTTTTACTTACATACTTTTTCCCCCTCTCCCCTATTCAAGACATAACCTCTAAGAATTCTTCCAAGTATTGCTTTGCCCTTTCTCTGGAATTCTTCCCATCAGCATATAGAAACAAAGCTTTATCTCCCACTTTCAAAACAACAAATCTCTCTTAACCCCACATAACCCTCTGGCTTCTATTCCATTTTTATAAACCCCTTCACAGAACAATCTCTCAATAGTCTACCACTTCCTGTCTCAAATCCTCTAACATTCTCTCTCTCTTTCTCCCTCTCAGAAAGGAGAGGAGGATGAAGCACTTTAAGGACGGACGAGGAGGAGGAAGTACCTTTGTTTTTCCCCCCAGCCGCGGGGTTGAAAACCAACATCCTTGGGCTGTACACGGTCGCCATATCAGTGTCTCAGTCACTTGAGTCACAAGTGTGTGTCCCCTAAGTCTCTTGACTTTGTTCTAGTAATGTTATTTTCCCTTAGCTTTTCTTTCTCACACCCCACATCTCATCAGTTCTACTTTAAAATCTGACCACAATCTAACTGATTCTCATCACTTCCATAAACTCTCATTCTGGCTTAAGCCACCACTATCTTTTGATTGGATTCTTCCAAGAACCTCCTAATTGGTCTCCCTGTCACTGTCTTTATCCTAAAACACAGTCTCAAAGGAGTTGCCAAATCGATCCTTCTAAAGGTAAATCAGATCTACGCAGAAATTTGTACAGAAAGGTTAGGAATGTGCCTCAAATTACACAACTAAATTGTGGTTCACTTTGTTCTTTGAACCATAGAGAACTTTAGAGAACAAATTGGTCTAAAGAACAGACTATTCCCAAGATTTGATTCCCAATTCTTAAAACAAATTATTTACATTACAAAATGTAAAATATTTAAAACACTGAGAAAAACTGGAGATTATTGTATTAGTGGAAGTTGTGCCTATTTAAAGAAATGCAAAATGTTGTCTGTTTTAAAAAGAAAGGAAATCCTATCAAACCCTCTGTGAAAATCCTCCAGTGATTTCCTATGTAATCGTAACAGCAGTCAAATCCTAACATGGCTTTCAAGGTCCCAAAAGAACTATTTCTCCTGCTCTCTCATGTCACTCTGCTCCAGGCACAGTGGCAGGTGTGTCAGTCACAGAGCTTTTTCTCTTCCTAGAGAGAAATGCATCGCTCCCTCCTTCATTTTCTTCAGGTTTCTTCTGTTCAACATCAAGGTACTAGAGGTCTTTCATGACCATATATCATGGTCGTGACTATATGGAAATAACATATTCCACCACCACTACTGCCTACACTTTGTTCCTTCTTACCTTTGGCGTTGTTCTAAACCATTTATCACGATCCGAGACCTTAGTGCTTATTTCCTCGGTGTACAGAAACTCTGAAGTTCATGGCTTCCTCCCACCCTCCTAATCCCCCTATACTATAATCCCAGCACCAAGAATACTACTAGGCACATATCGGACATTCAATAAATATCTGATTTGCTGAGTGGATAAGTAATGAATAAGAAAAAAGTATTACCTATAATCTATATCAATGACACTTAAGGAGAAAAAACGTGTAAAAACAAACAAAATGCCAAATAGCGTCAAGTGGCTGCACTAAATGGCTATATTGAATGGCAAGGTATTTAACCAGATAGAACAAATACATGACAATCAATATATGACACAGTCCAAATACAATAGCAATGAGGAGAAATATATATGAAATTAGAAGCCCCAGTGTTTATGAATTCTTTTTTTAAAACATACCTACAAACGAAATGAAAACAGAATTTTCTATTCATTTGAATACTTTTTGTCCTGGAAATATATGCAGGACTGTAATAACGTGACCTTTACGAAGCTTTAATACAACATAGAGAAAATAATCTTGCTCTAAAACAAATAAACACCATATTAAAAAAAAAGGTTTCTTACAGAGAGAACTGCATCTGAGGAAAGCCATTTGCAGCACGTTTATGCATGAAATCTTCAGCCCATTTAGAAAATGAAGGAAGATACTCCTCTACTTCCTGCTTTATTTCATCTTGACTCAGATTTAAGCGGTACCTGGCAAAAACAAGAGAAGTTAAAAATAAAAGCATAAATATAAAAAAGTAAATAAGGCCAAAAACACTCAAATAAGCAACTCCAGTTTCCATTGACTAATCAATGGATAAACACAATATAGTACACAGTGGGTTGCTTCTCAGTCTTAAAAAGGAAATGTGCAGAGTTGCACCAGTCCTTTGAAAGAGCTGGCTCGGCGTGGAAGACAATATAAACCCTGGCTCTGCCAAGACTGCTTTGTCTGAGCACAACAGCACCTTCCAAGTTGAGAGAGAAGTTGAAATTCCTCAAAGCCAGGGAGCAGCTGCTGATATCAAAGTGCCAGCCAAATATATTCAGACTACCAAAGGTAAAGGCTATTCTTGCAAAAAGATATTTGAAATCTGACAAATACCAGTTGATAAAAGAAAATGGAGTAAGGATGTGGGCAAACAAGGGCTTATATATTGCCAGCAGAAATGTAAAGTGATACAAGGTCTATACAGAGTAATTTGCCAATGTTTATCAAAAATTTAACTGTACCCAAACTGGATCCTGACCTGAAAGGGAAAGAATTCTTTAAAGAACATTATTGGGCACAATTAAAATATGGACAAATCAGACAAAGTTATTTTATTAATAAAAATTTCCTCAAGTTGTTAACTATACTGTTTTATAGGAGAAAATCCTTCTAATTAGGAAATATACACTTAAGTATAAATCATGGCTTTTCACCTCAGGAATATGACCTCTGACACCACTATCACCTACTCTCTACCAGCATCAGTAAGAACAAGTTATAACTAAAGTCCTTGGCCAGCAGCAGGCTGCCATATGAGGCATCATGGCCCACACCCAGCTGTCAAAGGTCACCACCTGCCTGGCTACATCCACCAGGCAGGTAAGGAGAAAAGAGGCCCAAAAGCAGAGGAGCAGGGCTAGCTGGTCTGTCCCTGGAGTGGGGTCCCTGAGTCCACAGCCACCCAGCCCCCGCCACCCCGGAAGACCAGGGCCCTAGCTTCTCCTGTTCTGTGGCTGGTGTCTTGATGGTCCTCAGCCCATCATATATACCACGATGCATACAATTTAATCTTAGGAAAAAACCTACACACACAAAAGGTGACCCTGAATAAAGAGTATCTGGATGTTCTTTGTACTGCTCTTACAATGTTTCCCTAAATTTGAAATTCCAAATAGAGATTTTTTTAATGATTAAATATTATGTCCTTTGCCTAATAATTCTACCTCTAAGTATTAAGTACAGATACATGCTTGTATAGGTACAAAATAAAGCCACCCTGTGGCTGAGGTGGCTAAGGGGCAGACCATGCAAAGCCCAAGGATCCAGATTTGTGACCTGGGGCCAGGGGAAAATAACAACAAAAAAATAAAATAAATTTAAAAAAATAAAGTATGTAGAAAGGTATTTACTATAGAATTGCAAATTATAGCAAAGATTGATATGATGAGGGCTACTTAAATAAAGTATGATACAGTCATACAATGAAATACCCATTTAATATTAATTAAAAGTGAGATAGCTCAGTTAAGTACTGATATGGAATAATCGCTAAGATTTCATCTTTAAGGGCATAATAGGGCACATCTTATGACACAATTTAATAATGACCAAAATGTAAAAATATATGTATACTGCCACACATAAATGTATACAATCTCTGGAAGGACATGCAAAATAAAAAATTCAAAAAACTGTTAACAGCGATTGCCCCTGGGGAGGGAACGGAGTAACTAGGAAGACAGTAGCAGAAATGGCTTACTATTTACTGTATACCCACTCGTGCTATTGGCATATGTAAATTTATAACCTATTCAGAAATAATAATTTAATATTAAAAAAGGATCTGTGCAATTGGCTAATCTTTTTCCTAAGCAACTCTCTCCAGTGATCCTGGAAACATTCTTCACCATCATGATCTCCTTAGGTAAAATATTTTAGTTATTTTCATTTTTACAGACCAGAACTCTTCTAAAAAGTTTGCAAGCTAGTTCACATTGGTTATTTAATGTCTTCTGTATTTAAATCCTCACTTTTCAATTTTAGCCAACTTACCGCAAAATGACATGCAACAGCCTAGATCTTCCTGAGATTGTTATTTAATAATTATTAAAGTTTGGCACACCTGGTAGAGTAGAGGTTCAGTGCAGTCCACATATATCCCAAGGACCCAGGTTCAAGTCTGAGATTGGGAGCAACACACACCATGAACAACTAATTAAAAATAAACACCCTACCCCCACCCCCACCTCCTCTAAGGGATACACGCCTGGAAGATTTCACCCTAGCATATAAAGACCCCACACCAGCCTACCATTTTGCTGCTTTACTGCCCACAGAGACCACCTCTCATCTCTCTGTACCATTCCATTTAATAAACTTTCTGTGTGCTGTTGATAAAGAAGGAAAGAAAGTGCCTCTTCTCTCTCTTTCTGCCTGTCTGCTCTCTTTCATTCCTGTCTGCACATTTGCTTATAAAAAAAAATTAAGGTAGGGCCCTCAGAACTGGCAAGAAAATGGATAAGCAGAGCATGAACAGATCCTTCTTTGTATTAAGGTAGAAGGATCTATGAGAGGGTAGAAAAGAAATCTGAATCTATTAATTTAGGATTTGGGAATTTAAAACAGCATTCTCTTGAAGGGGATTGATATTGCTACGGATATGTAAGATTAGTGACAGTATTTTCATAATCCTGAAAGGAAACTATTTTTGCTTAATAACATAGAACATCATGATAAATAATCATAGAATTCAGTGGTACCCAAGAATCTGCTCAGAATGCATTTTCTCCAAAATCTGACCTTTATCATTCTTATAGTCCTAAAAAGTTTCCTATTTCCTATACAATCATGAAACCATCATCTCTCATGCTACCAGGACTAGGAAAGTACCTCTCTTCTGCATCCTGGATACCATATAACAAACTGTTAGATGTTGTTAAAAATAATAACAGAAGGTAAAATTTTATTCCAGTACCAAACAGTTTTGATCACTATCACTTTGCATGATAGCTCAAGATGTGGGAATGTGAACCTCCACTCATTCTTTTTTTTCTCATGACTGCTTTGGGTATTCAGGTTCTTTGGATATTCCATACAAATTTCAATTTTTTTGTCCTACTTTCTTGAAAACTGCCAGTGGGATTTTGATGGGTATTGCATTAAACCTGTATATTGCTTTAGGTAAGATAGCTATTTTAACAATGTTAATTATTCCCAACCATGAGCATGCAATGTCATTCTATTTCTTTGTATCTTCCTCTATTTCCTTTAATAAAGTCTCATAGTTTTAATAAAACAGGTCTTTCACAGACAGTAAAATTTTATTTTATTTATTTGTTTGTTTTTAGAGAGGAAGAAAGGAAGGACAAAGAGGAAGAAGCATATAAGGAAGGAAGGAAGAAGTATCTTTATTTAACCAGATGTTTAATTTTTTGGTTTTTCACCCTGGCCCTGGGTCTTGAATCCAGATGTGTGGGTTTTACATGGTGGTTACCCAGTAAGTGTCACTCTGTGTGTGGAGGTGGAACTGTAGCCTGCTTACTGATAGTGGGCCATCAACTATCCACAGGTAGACAGGTAGTCAAAAGAAGAAAGATACCAGATGATTTCACTCATAGGTGGAATGTGACTAGACAAAGCAAAGAAACAGACGAAACAAAACCAAGCTTTGTATACTTGTAATAGAATTGAATTTACCAGTAGGGAATGGGGTGAAGGTGGGGGATGGGCAAGTGGCATTGGGCCCAATGGACAAAGGTGAAGAACTCTTTTTGGTAGAGGGCAGGGTGTATTGACATACGGAATGGGGAACTTATACATATGAGTTTATATAATTTGTAAAACAAAGTTACCTCGATAAAATACTAAAAATAATCACCCAAATTTCTGTGTCTCCCACGCTGCAGTCCTAACAAAACCCTAAGAAAAAAAATTCTGTGAAAGAAATAAAGATGGGCACACTCTTGTGGTTCAAGCTGCTGAGACGCTGTGTGTGAGCCACATACACCTCAAGGACCCAGGTTCAAGACTTGGGGCCGAGATGAAAAACCAAAATGAACAACTAAGTAAATAAAGATGTTTCTTTTTCCTCTTCCTTCCTTTCTTAAATGTTTCTTCCTTCCTCTCTTTAATAAAAAGACAGTACAGCATATTAATTCCTCTGCAGATAGTCACTCATAAAATGTCAATTAGAGATGTGTGGGCTGGCATGCCCTAGCAAAGCAGCAGTTAAGTCAGTCGCCTTTGAAGGAGGCAAGCCACATACCCCTGGTTTCAAGTCCCAGGTCTGAGGGAAAACCACCAGCATAAACAACTAAATAGAAATAAAATGCTTCTTCCTTTTCTTTCTTCCCGCCTTCTTGACTACTTGCCTTCATTCCTGCCTACATCTTTCCTTTTTTAAAAAAAAGAAAGAGAATAAAGAAATGTGTAGGTTATGAGATACCACCTCACACCACTAAGAATAGCCTATATCCAAAAGTCTAGAAATACCAAGTGCTGGAGGGAGTGTGGAGAAAACGGAAACCTCCTTCACTGTTGGTAGGAACGCGATTAGTGAAAACTCTCTAGAAAACAGTAGGGAGATTTCTCAAAAATATGAAGATGGAGCTATCATTTGATCCAGCAATCCCACTCCTAGGCATATACCCAGAGAGTACAAAATCTCTTAATTTGGAAAAATAACTGCATCCCTATGCTCATATCAGCACAGTTCATCATAGCCAAGGCATGGGAACAACCTAAATGCCTATCAACAGATAACTGGGTAAAAGAAGCTGTAGCGTATACACTCAAGGGAATTCTATGTAGCTAAAAAAAAAAAAGAAAGAAAGAAAAGAAATTGTGTCCTTTGTAACAATCTGAATGGAACCGGAAGGGATTATGTTAAGCAAATTAAGTCAGAAAGAAAAAGAGAAACAAAGGAGGGTTTCACTCAGATGTGGAATATAATGAAATGAAACAAACAGATAAATCCTAGCAAAAACTGCCAGGACACAGAAGATGGCAGAAGATGGCTTCGAGGGCAGCTGGAGCAGGGAGGGAAAGTGAGAGGGAACAAGGCGGTGGTAAAAGTCATTAGAACTCTGGTGGTGAGTGCGATGTATAATAACCATAGACTGAAAAGTGAGTTCAAGACCTTAAAATGAGTACAGTTTTGTAAACAAAAGAAATAATAACCATATATTTTTAAATGTGTAATTTTACATACATTACCTCCACTGTCACCAAAAACCCGTAAAACGTGTTATCACATTTTTCAGAATCTTGATGTACCTTGTTCAGTCATAAAAAAAATAGCAAACAAAGCTAGAGTTTTAATTCCATTCATCTGACTTCCACCCCATACAATTTCCAACATGCAACATGGTTTAAGTTTTTCACTCTCTAACAATAGCTAAGGAGTTTGCTGTGTCCATGTACTGAGTACTCAGATATGTTTAGTCAAAGAAATGTCTTTGCAATTTCAGAAGGTCTTCACAGAATTGCAACGGAGTAATGCAACCTTGGAATCTCATTTTAGAATCGCACTAATTTATACTGAATAATAGCCAAATACCTTACAGATTTTGGGAAAGAAGTTACATAATAAAACTATCCCTGTAGCTTCTCTCATAATTACAGTACTTACATTTCCTTCAGATGCCTTATTTCTTGAACAGTTTGAAAAGCAAGTTCTTGCAGTTTTTCTGGGGCAAAGGTATCACTTATTGCTTTTTGAAATACTTCATGGAGAATCGTACCAATCAGCATTTGGTGTGTTGCTGGATCAGAGCTCTACCAAAAAGAAGAACTAATGCTTTATTTTAAAGCATATTAATAGACATTATTATATACTTACTACTATACCTATGAAACCACCATTTCTAAAGTGCACTGGTAAGACAAATGCCAAAATATCGAACAATCTTTTTTTTTTTTCCTGCTGGGCAGCATTATAGGTGATTTTTACTTTCTTCTATTCAGAATTCCTAATTATTTTTCAAGTATGAGGTGTTTTGGTTTTTTTTTTTTATTATTCTTTTAAAGGAAAGGTACAGGCAGACAGGAAGAGAGGGGAGGAAGAAGCATTTTATTTTTGTTAAACACTGAATAAGATTGAAAGGATTCACGAAGCTGGCAGAGAGTCCCAGTATTGCTACTTACTAGCTACATGACTTCGGGCAAGTTACTTAACCTCTCCAAGACTCATTTTCCTCAGCTGTAAAATGCAGCTAATTAATACCATCAACTTCGCAGATTGTTGGGAGGCTTAAATGAAAGAAAAGTATAAAAGTGCTATGTAAACTCTAAACCCCTGTAGAAATATTAGCTGTAAATATTATTTACCTTGAAAGTTTCACTCAGGACAGATCTTCTTATACATCGAACGCTACTGGCTATGCTTGTGCCAGAAACCAGCATGTCTGGATATAGAATCAAATAGCCAACATCTTTATCTATTATCCAAGTATCAGATGTGCATTCTCCTTCCAAATGAATGATGTCCCCCTGCTCTACTGGCACAGAGCACCTAAAAATAAAGCAAATTTAAAGTATAAATACATAGTTTAGGTTCCCACATTTAAACATATTAAGGAGGCCTCAAAATATATTTTATCTGTAGTATTTCTAAATATCTAGGTCTTTAAAAAAAATACTAGGATACATTTTTCTGAATCAACTCCTTGTCAGTCTACTCCTTTCTACCTTTGAAACACACTTGAGAACATTCATGAGTTTTCCTTAAATCCCAAAATGGAAAACAGCTTAGTATTTTATCTACTGCAAAAGAAACACATCTTTAATAGTGTAATGTATAGCTCCAAGTATGAATTGGGTTGTTTTAATAATTAATTCTCCCATTTTTAGAATTTATAATATATTGGTGCACCCTGGTGGAGCAGCAGCTAGGTCAACTGCCTCTAAAGGATGCAGGCCACATACTCCTCAGTTCAAGTCCCGGGCGCAGGGGTACAACCAGTGTGAACAACTAAATAAAAATAAAATGCTACTTCTTCTCTCTTCCTGCCTATCTACCTACTATTGCCTGCATTCCTGCCTGTAACTTTCCTTTAAAAAAAAGTTTATACCATATCTACAGCTTCTATAAATTCTGAGGCATAAAGTTAACCCAGTGTAAAAGGAAGAAAATTGTATTTTCTAGTTCAAACCATCCAACTTACAGTCTAGACTAAGTTAGATCTCCACCTTCTCTGTATCTCCCTTCCACCTACACATTCCACACTTTGCTTGAATAGAGAAATCTGTGGTCTAAAAATGTTCTTATCCTGTAATTAATTCTGCTTTTAATAAGAATTAATTGAATTTTAAGCTGAACTTTGAAAACAGGAAATAACCATTTAGTAAGTCCCTCTGAACGTGATTTTCAAATGACAATAAATTTTGGAATAAGATTTGAGATGCTGGATTAACAGGCATAATTTTCATATAGAATTCTGGTTCAAATCTGCTCTTATTATTATAAAATGAAAGCAACATCCACACAAGCCCATGTGATGAATTTCAAGATGGCATCCTTAAACCTTGTCATCTGCCAGATCTGTGCTCAAAATCATGTAAAAATTACCAGTCATCCCTAAGGATACACAGTTCTTTATACTCTAGCGACTGGGAAGCAGTGATGGTTAGGTGTTTTTCATGGTTTCCTTCTTCATTCTGTACAATATTGACTGCTATTACCAGGAACCGATTATCCATTCCTCGGCTCAGAACTGTTTTAGATAAGGAAGCTCCCATCTTCTTCTGAAATCTAAAGCACACATGGAAGAAACTGTTTTAGCACAAACATTAAATAAGCCAGTCTCCCTTATTTACAAACCAGTCTTCCACTTCTAGGTTTGTTTCTTCTGAGAAGCTTAACACAATGAACTTCAGCTAAAATAGGTAATTAAGAGAAGGAAAACATAGCAGAATTCCTAGATTAAAACTTCCAAGAAACAATGCCACGACTGGATTAAACATTTTGTGATACGTATTTTTCCAAATATAATCTCATTGACCTGCTCTGAGGGACCCCTATGACATAAGGATTAAAGATAAATTGAGGTGCCCTAGTGCAGTAGCAGTTGGCTCAGTTGCCTCTGAAGGACTACAATCCTGTGTGCATGGGAGGGACCTGGGTTCACATCCTGGGTCCGGGGAACAACCAATGTAAACAACTAAAATTAAAAAATAAAATAAAAGTGCTTCTCCATCTTCTCTCCTGCCTACTCGCCTTCATTCCTACCTGCACCTTTCTTTAAAAAAAAAAAAAGCTAAATTGATTATTAAATAATAAATTCCTATCGCTGGTACAAACCTTTCCAAAGCAGAAATAAAGGGAGGTATTTTGGATACTATCTCTTTTTTTTTGTAAATGAAAGAGATGTTTGTTATGGAAAGTGTAGTATGGATGGTTCCCTGGAAGTCCTACTGTGAGTCATAGAATTATACTAATCTTTAGATTAGAAGTGTATTTAGAAATCATCAAGTCCAACCTGCTATTTAATGTAGGAAATCCTAAAACATCTCATTGGGGATCAGCTAGGCCCTGCTTTGTAAAAAAAGCAAGTTAACTGTCACATTAGTGCATTCTTTATAGAGTAATTCAGACATTGCTTATTTATAATGGGGAAGCCAATTTCACAAAGCTTTTACCAATTAATCCTAGCTACCTGGAATTACGCAAAACACTCTGATCTATCCTCTAGAAAACAGCATTTCTTCTGTTAAATACCTTTTAAACCTTTCTTTTGGACTGCAGCAAGTCTTTATCAGTGACAGTAGAAGAGTCCAAAATCATTCTCCCTCCAGTATAACACCAAATGCCTTTCGCATTAACCCAAAGTTTTCTGTAACCTAATCCTAGTTTCCATTATCCTGTAATCGCCTTTTTCACCTATCCCATATAGCCTGAGACTGAATTTTCCAGGTCAGGGAAACGCTTTAAGTATCTCTAAAATGATAATGCTGATCAAAACCCAAAATTTGCAAAGACAGGTCAACAATAATTAGCATTACTGTTACTACTAATGAATATAATTAAAGGCTATAGTGGAAGTGTGTGTCAGGTTTTCCTGACATTTAAAGCGAGCTGAGGACGCACAGTTCTCCCCGGAATAAGTCCCTCCAACTAAACGTAGAGAAAAGCACCTGGCAGCTGCAATTTCCTTTTATGAAGACACTTAGGGTGGCTGAGAATTTCCAAATTCGCGAAAGAGGAGAAAGCAAGGGGAAGGATGAACTACATGACGAGGGTGAGTCGGCCGGCTCTGTCTGGAGTGTGGCCCCCAAAGAGAAACCCTGCGAGGCAGATTCCAGCTCCAGAGGCTCGGAGGACGCCCCGGGACCCGGGTCGGGTCACTGGGTCCCAAACCCGCGAGGGCGGAGGCGCGGATCCGGCCTCTCCCGCTCCTTTCTTTCAAATATCCCGCTTTGCTCCCAGACACTCCCCCACCCTCCGCTCACAGCTCCGCGGGCGGCGCAGCTTCCTCCACGAAACTCGTCTCCATCAGCAACTCCAGTTCGTCCAGCTGCTCCATCCCGGGAGAGGGGACCGCAAACTGTCACAAGGTAAAATCAAAGGAAACCCGGGAAACACTGAAAAGAGAAAGGAGCGCAAGCCCGCCCTACATCATGCGCATGCGCCAAGCCGCCGCGTTCCCAAGTGACCTGCGCGGGCCTCCCCTCCAGCGCCCGGTGATTGCGCGGGCAGCAGCTCCCTGGGCTGTAGCAGCTCTGCGGTCACCTTTGCTCCTGAGACTGGACAAATCGGAAGTCTTCATTATCTGACCCCAACTAAATGATCCCTTTTTCGCTCTAGACACTCCGCCCTGTGGCTACACCGGCTCTTAGTTTGAATAGAACCATTTGCTGGTGTCCACACTCAGGTGTCCCTTGCTAACTTTCGGAGTTTTGCATTCTTTGGAAAACCTCTCCCTTTCTGGAAGACTCATTAAAGAATATAGAGGCTGTCCGTATGAACTCTCCATCAGGCCGCGACTGGCTCTAAAAAACTACCAATATATCTGCACATGGTTTATAACCATTTTCCACTTTTTTCGTTAGTAGGCAAAGTCTGGCAATGGGCAATCCTTGTCCTTGGGTTTCCAAGGCGTTCCGAAGGGCATTGCTACTGCAGTTATTCCCTCGTCTTGTATTATCATTTCGGCCCTCACTAGTGGATTTCTCCTGGGTTTGTAACCTAAGTGCCCAGTGACAACCAAAAAGGACAACTTAAAAAAAAGCTTCTTCCTTCTCTTTCATCTTCATTCCTGCCTACACCTTTCCTTGTAAAAAAAAAATTTTTGAAAATTGATGTGCCCTCATAGGGCACTAGTTAGGCCAGTCGCCTCCTGAGGAGCAAGACACATACCCTGAGTCTGAGTCCCAGATCCGGGGGAAAACAACCTGTGTGACAGCTAAATAAAAATAAAATAAAGATGATTTCTCCTCCTCTCTCTTCCTGCCTGCCTGCCTACTCACCTTCATTCCCGCCTACATGTTTCCTTTTAAAAAAATTAAAATAAATTAAAACGTTAAAAAAAAGAAATTTCGTGGCGGACGTGTGCAATTGATGAAGGATGACCCTGCACTCCTAAAATTTGTATCATGCAAAACAATGATGTTAAATCAGTAAAAAAAATCTTTTACTTTTTAAATTTTATATATATTTTTTTATTATAGTAACTTACTCTGTACATTAATCTCATACATATAGGTTCCCCATTCATCAGTTATGTGTCAACACACCCTGCCTTCCACCAAATCACCAAGTGTTCTTCACCATTGTCCTGCGGTCTCTGCCACCAAGTAGAAAATATTTTTTAAAATGTTAACTTGCTGAAACTTAACTTTGGAATAAAGAGGCAAGACTTGCGAAGGCAGGCATGCAGGCAGGAAAGAAGAGAAAGAAGAAGCATTATTTTTTTATTTAGTTGTTTCCTCTGGCCTCCAGCTGAGAAACTGGCTCCTGAGTTAGCGCGATTATCCAATAGAACACCAGGGGGCGCGAGAGCAAAACTTTTTTTTTTACGAATTTTTTCAGGGCTCATAAAATGTCACCTCTTGCTTTTAATTTTATTTATTAAACTGAAAACCGTTTTATTTTACATACACAAAATATTAAAAACCAGCTTTTAAAAATAATATACTGCGTCAACATGGATGGAACTAGAGGGGATTATGCTAAATGAAACAAGCCAAAAGAAGAAAGATAAATATCAGATGATTTCACTTACATGTGAATATAAAAAAACAAAACAAAGGAACAGATGTAACAAAACCAACCCTTGGAGACTAGCGATAGAACTGAGGGAATGGGATAGGAGTGGAGGGAGTAGGGCAAGTGTGGCAGAGCCCACTGGACAGTGGTGAAGAACACTTAGTGATTTTGTGGAGGGCAGTTTGTATTGACATAATATGTCTTAGGAATGGGGAAACTGCACATGTGGGAACCTACGTATATGAGTTTATTTTTAATGCTTAAAATCAAAGTTACTGCGATAAAAAATAATAATGTAATACAGAATATTTGAAGTTAAGAATAATCTTCAGCCAGCCCTGGAGTAGCAGTTAAATCAGCTGCCTCTAGAGGAATGCAATCCAGGTACATCCCAAGGATCTGGGATTGATTTGTGCCCCCACACCCACCCCACCTCCCAGCAGGACTCAAACCCAGGGGAATATGGCCTTGTCCTCCTTTGGAGGTGATTGACCTAACTGCTATTCCATCAGGGTGCACCAAACAAGATCTCCAGATATTCAATAGTTTTAATCTTTATGATGTCTAATTTAATCATCTTTCTTCTATGACTTTTGCTTTCTATGATTTAAGAAATCTTAATTAATCCCTAAATAATGCAAATATTCTGTTTTCTTCTTGAAGCTTTGTCTTATTTTTCATTTAGGTCTATCTTTTGTCTTGCTAATTTTTTGTGTGTGGTATGAAGTACAGGCTGAGTTCTTCCCACCACATTCCCATAAGTATATCCAGTTTTTCCAGTAGCACTTATTGAAGACTTTCCTTCTCCATTGTAGTGCTTTGGCATCTTTGTTTAAAAATCACTTCAATGTATGTCCTAGTGGCTCAGCTGGGGCACAGACCATGTAAAGCTTAAAGGGCTGAGACCCAGGGAGGGGAAGATGGGGTCTGCCACCCTGGCCCATGCACAACCAGAATAAAAAAAGAATTCTTCCTCCTCCTCCTCCTCTCCCTTCCTTCCTTAAAAATGCTTCTTCCTCCTCTCCCTTCTGTCCTTTCGTTCAAAAAGAAAAGAAAAGAGGGGAAGGGGAAAAATCCAAAACCAGGGACAGGCCGTTATGACTCAGGAGGCTGCAGGTTGAGACACTGAAGTGCTTACCATGTAAAACCCAAGTATCCACGTTCATGACCAGGGGCCAGGATGTAAAACCAAAACAAATAAAGATGCTTTTGCTTCTCTCTTCCTCCCTCCCTTCCGTCTTTGCACTTTAAGAAAAAACCAAACTGAGGTGCACTTTCGTGGCTCAGCTGTAACATCATGCAGGCCATGGGAAACCCAAGGCCCAGGTTCAATACCTGGGACTGGCAGAAGGGGAAAAAATTAAAAAATAAAATCAATTGACTATATAAGTATAGGTCTGTTGCTGAGTTCCGTATTCTGTCCTTTTCATGTTTGCCCATCCATATGCCATATCACACTGTCATGATTACTACAACTTTATAGTGAGCCATGCAGTCAGGCAGTGTAAGTCTTTATTCCTTTTATTTTATTGGCCTTTTTTTTTTTTTAAGGATTTCTTTGGGACCAAACGTTCCACCAGCCCCAGTACATCTTCATTGTCACTTGCCTGAACCTCAAGCTTCACCTCTACACAAAATAGATCCCAACTGCTCCTGTTCCTGCTCCACTGGTGGCTCCTGCAAACGCAAAGACTGCACATGCGCCTCCTTCAAAACAATGCATTGTTCCCACTGTCTCCAAGGCTTGCTTCTCTGCCAGGACTGTTTGCAAAGGGCATTGGAGACTTTCAGCTGCTGCACCTGAAGCGGGGAGAGGATTTTCATATGTGAACAATATGTGTGTATGTATGTGTGTGTATGTATGTACGTAGTGTAGTAGTTTGGGAAGGAAGCAGGCAGGAATAAAGTCAAGTAGGCAGACAGGAAGGGAGAAGAAAAAGCTTTTATTCGTTTATTCATTCATACATTTTGGTTTTTCCCCCTGCCCTGGTTGAGAAGCCAGGTCCTTAGGCTGTACTGCAGTCACAGACTTACTGCCTGAGCCACCAGGACGAGCTCGCACTTGCCTTTTTAAAAAAAACAACTGGATGGCGCACCCTGGTGGTCCATCATATAAGTCGGCCACTGCCTCTGGCTGGCACAGTTCACATACATCCCAAGGACCTGAGTTTGCAACCTGGGGCCAGGATGAACAACTAAATAAAATAAATAAAAGGCTTCTTCCTCTCCCTCCCTGCCAGACTACTCACCTTCATTCCTGCCCATAGCTTTCCTTTAAAAAAAAAAAAAATTGCTTTGCATATTCTAGGTCATTTTCATTTCTACATAAATTTTAGAATCGGGTTGTAAATGTCTACAAAAGAACCTGGTGGAATATGATTTGAGACTGCAATGGATCTAAAAATCAACTGAGAATTGATTTCTTTACAATATAGAGACTTCTAATTCATAAACATGGTTTATCTCTTTATAGAGATCTTTAAGTCTCTCAGCAACATTTTGTATTGTCAGTGTAGAGATCTGCATGTTTTTTGTTAAACTTAAGTATTTTATATTTTTGATACTACTGTAAGTTAAATCGTATTTAAATTGTTTTCCAATTGCTTCCTGCTAGTATATAAATACGTAATTCTTAGTTATAGCCTCCGATCTTGCTAAATTTCTAATAGTTGTTTTATGTATTCATTATGACTTTCTACATAATCATTTCATCTATAAAAAAGGCAATTTTATTTCTTCCTATCTATTATGCTTTTTATTTCATTTTCTTAACTAAGTTCATTGATTCAATAGAAGTTGCAATATTGGGGATCCTTGCCTTCTACTTGACTTTTAGTGGAAAGTATTCAATATCACATCATTAAGTATGATACCAGCTGTAGGTTTTTCAAGGATACCTGTTATGGTTATCTAATACCACACAAAAATAAAGCAAACCTCCAAAATGTAATGACCTAAAGAAAAAAGTTATTTTTTAATTTATGAATATTCAGTTTGGTTAGTTCAATGGGGAAAACTGCCTCTGTTCTACAAGCATCAGCTTAGTGCTGGAGGACCCACTCTGAAGCTGTCGCACTCAAATGGCTGGCAAGTTGAAGCTGGCTGTCAGTTCTGCCAAAGGGGTTGCTTGGTTTTCTCACAGAATGGTCGCTGGATTCCAAGAGCAAGTTCCAAAAGATAAATGAAAGCCATTTCAGTGTTACAACATAATCTCAGAAATCATAGCATCACTTCCACTGTAATCAAAGGTTCCCTCAGCCAGAGTCAAGGAGAACTTTCACACTTTAATGGGATGTCAATGAACCTGAGAAGAGCATGTGAGCTAATTTGCTGGAAAACACTCTTAATATACCCTTTATCAGACTGAAGTTCTTTCTATTCTTAGTTTTTTTGTTGCTGTCATTAGTGTTGTTTTCTTTCCCCACTCCAAGTCTACAACCCAGGTCCTTGGGCTTTACAGGGTCTGCACCTTAGCCACTGAGCCACAGGGGAGCACCTGTGTTAGATTTTTGTTGTTTTTTAAGAAAAGGTGCAGACAGTTATGAAAAGCAAGTAAGCATGCAGGCAGGAAGAGAGAAGGAAGAAACATTTTATTTATTTGTTCATCTTGATTGTTCCCGCTGGTCCCAGAAGGAACCTGGGACCTTGGGATCTACGTGGAACGTGGCCCACCCCTACTCCACCAGGGGGCACTGTGCTTTCTATCTTTTTATTTATGAAAAGTGTCTTCCTTTGATACGCAATAGAATTCACATCTGAGCCTAGAGTTTTCACTGTGGAAGGATTTTTGTTAATGCAATTACTTTTTCCTTTTTAAAAAGGAGGAACGGAGAGGAGAAAAAAAGCATTTTTTAAAGAGGGAGTGAGGGGGAAGACACATTTTTATTTAGTTAGCTGCTTACTTTGGTTTTGAGGGTTCTTGAGATGTTGAGAATGTTCTAGTCAACTGTGGTGGCAGTTGAGCATATCTGCGAATCTACTGAAACTCATCAAGTTGTAAATGGATAAACTGCATGGCATGCAAATTTATATCTTCATAAAGCTGCATAGGAGGAAAAAAAGGGGAAAAAATTCTTAGAAAGACAAGACTCATGTAACCCAGAGGAAGAGTGCTCATCCTAGGCCCTAACTTGCAGCAGCAACACAATGCGGGAACCCTAAGAAAAACAAATCCTGAAAAAAAGCATTTTTAAGGAAGGAAACCCATTTATTTGTTTGCTGTTCCCTCCGAAATGCCCCGTAGAACTACAGTCCTTGGACTTTATATGGTCCGTGCCCCGGCTGTGGCTTAGCACTTGAGCTACTAGGGTAGATAAATTCAATTTCTTTAATTGGCTTCACAGAGTTTTAGTTTCCTCTGTTAGTTTTCATTATGATTTTCAAGGTATCTGACTATTTCATCTAAGTTTTCAAATTCCTTGGCAGATCGATTTAGAAATCCCTTATTATCTTTTTAACATCCATAGGTTCCCTAGTGATAGATAACCCCTTTTTCACTCTTGATATTGGCATTTTACATTCTTTTTTTGTTTGTTTTTTTAAGGAACGTGTACACAGGAACGAAGGTGAGTAGACAGGTAGGCAGGAAAAGAGAAGAAAGAAGCATTTTTCAAAATTTTTTATTCAGTTGTTCACACTGGTTGCTCCCTAAACCTGTCCCAGGCCTGTCCTCAGACCCAGAGGCATGTGGCTTGTTCCTTTGGAGGCAGCTGACCAAACTGTTGCTCCACCAGGGCATGCCTGCTGTTTTCTTTTATCCTCCGTGTGTTAGCATAAAGTAAACACATCAAAGAAAAATTTCCTTGTTCATTCTAAAGTAGTTCTCTGATCCTTCACTTCACAAACATTCTCCATAAGATTTATTTACTTCCTTCAGAACTGTAACACAAACTGTAATTACTTCATTGACTGGTTTATGTTTATTGACATGTTCAAACTTAAAGAGTTTCACCTGAATAAGATACCACTTTGTTGAAGTATAGTACATGGCTAGTAAACTGGGCAGTAGATTCAGACTGGTGGAATTTGAATCCTAGTTCTACCACTTACTGTGTGAACTTGGGCAAATTACTTTATCTCCAGGCCTTGATTATCCCATTTGTAAAAAAAGAATATTAAATAATACCTCTTATAATATTATTGTAGAAATAGAGTGAAAGCATCAAAAATAATTAAAATTAACCAGACATGGAGCATAGTAAGTCCTTAGGAAATATAAGCATGACTATTATTGTCACTGATTTCTAGTGACTAACCCAGTATCTGGTATTCAAAGCATGGATAAGAGGAACTGAGAAAAGTGTGCAGTTGCTATACAGTGTTATAAATTAGAAACAAGTTAGATATAAAAAGTCATTTTTTATTTTCTTCTAGTCTGACCGCTTATGTTTACATTTGTACTTCAATAACGTAAAATAGTTAAAAGAGAAATCTGTTGAAACATGAATGAATTTTATTTTTAATATCCTATGTATTCTACAACACAGAATGCACATTTTTATTTAAAAATATTTGCTGCCCTCTTTAATTGATAACCTAACTGAGATACTTATTTCATACATTTAAATTATCTTGAAATTTGGTAACAATATCTAGCTAGAGTGTGGCTCCACAAATTAAAATATACAAAATACTTTAGGGACACACGTATTTCCACCTGCAGGTATACTTACAAATCATACAAAGATACATATTTATTTTAAAATAAAGACTTTAAAAATGAAACTTCTACCAAGGTATGTCAAGAAATCTTTTATGCAAAAATAAAAATAAAAATTGAAGCAGAAATAACACTTTTAACTTAATTTTCTAATGTTAAAAATCACATTTATTCTACAAATCATTATTTCTGAGGACAGAACTATCACTGTTCCTCCTCCCATTTTTGTCATGCTGATAAGATATAAAAAGTACTCTAAGCACAATAAATGGAATTCTTACATTTTTAACCATTTTAATATAAAGGACAGCATTTCAAATCATGTTTTACATTTCTACTTAAGTTTATATTGCACTAAAATTATTTTACATGGAAGAACAAGTTGGTGTAGCATACCATAATACCTCAAATATTCTTTGATATTCACACCAATATTAATATTTCACAATCCACTTAAACAAAATTTGTGACTAAATCATTTAATAAAAACAAATCTATTTTTGAGGACAATGATATTCAGTATTAATTATTACTGCCTTTGGAAAATACAATGACTTTTAAAAACATATCTAAGTCACTCATAAGTACCTTGCAATACCATTTGAGCAACACCTGAAAATTCTTAATTTACTGTTGAATCCTTACATAACTTTTTTAAATATACCATTATTTTAATTAAAAATGAAGAGAGAAAGTATCCTTTCTTCCACTGAGGCAGAATTATGACAAAAGAAATAAGAATATTCCAATGCTGGCTTCTAAACCATGTTTCATAGAACTCCAAAATTAAGTTCTCATTTTTCTACTGCAATATAATCAATCCTGTTTATTATAATAACAACAATGTTAGAATCCTTGAAAACCGTAATTGCAATTAAAAGCTGGGATAGCATAATAAAGCTAAAGACAACCTCTCAAATTCCATTTTGATGGTAGTTCTATTTACAAGTAACACTTAAATGGTTTCAAATAACCTAACTGATTAGCCAGCATCAGCTTATGAATTTTTTTCAATGCCCTAGGTATGACTTTTGGCATTAGAAAGTAGAGTAAGCACTTTTGATTTGTGATGAATAAAAAAAAAAATCAAGTACTAAAATACCAGTGTTCTTGTGACAAGGTAGAGAGCCCCTTTCAAGTAATGTTTCCCGCAAAATTAAAGTTAACATTTCTCCCTTCAAGAGTTTAAGAAAAAGAAATCACTTCTTTTTTTTTTAGTTGAGGTGAAAGAACTGCTTCATAAGTTCGTATGTTGTAAAAGCCACTGCTTGAGAGGGAATGCAGCGAATGTAATTAAGAGATAAACCACGATATAATCCTTTCCGAATTCCATGGTGTCCATAGACATACTTCATAGTCTCCCGCATGGTACTGAAAGACAATAGTTAAGTGATGAGATCTTTATGCCCACTGATAAAAATGATTTCAGGACCCACACAAGAGCTTTTTTTTTTTCCTTTTTAATAAAAAGAAAGGCACAGGCAAGAATGAAGGTAAGCAGGCAGGCAGGCAGGGAAAGAGAGGGAGAAGCTTTTTATTTTATTTTAGCTGTTCACACTGGATGTCCCCATCCTCACCCACCCAGGACCCAGGACTTGAACCCAGAGGGTTCCTGCTGCTCCTTCAGAGGCGACAGGCCTAACCACGAGGGAGCACCACACAATAGCATTTTTAAAAGAAGCTAAGATTTCATTGTGAATAGCTTTTGGAAGGCAAGTGATAAAACAAATTTAAAAATTCACACTAAAATAGCAATTCGTTCCAAATAAGTATAAGCATTATATACAGAACTGCAAGTTTCACTAATATAATTTATTGTACTAAGTGTGTCATTTACTGGCAACACTATTTCATAATACTGTTTGAAATATTAATGTAGTTTTCTTTTTATTAAAGAGAGGAAGGAAGGGAGAGGAAGAAGAAGGAAAGCGGGGAGAGAAAGAAACAGCCTTATTTATTTAGTTGTTTCTTTTTTGGTTTTCACCCTAGTCCCAGATATCTAACCTGGGTCATCATTACATGTGGTCCACTCATGAGCATCTTAGCCACCTGAGCCACACAAGGGTATGCCTAATATACCTTTTTAAAAGTACATGCGAGCAGCTACCCTTAAAGCTTTCATTACAGCTCATATATATTTTAACTAGTAGATGGTTATAAAACTAAAGCTTAAAGAACTATATTTTATCTTTCAGAGATCATGAATGAAGACTTTCTCTGTCAAAGTGTTTTTTTTTTTTCCAATCAACATTTTAGGCTTTGCCTTTCCCTTTCAATATGCAATTAGGACTGAAATCTTCAAAAAAAATCTTTTAGGTAAACGAAGGTAATCCAAGGTCCTAAACACAATTTTTTTTTTAAAGGAATGGTGCAGGCTAGAATGAAGGTGAGTAGGCAGGCAGGCAGGAAGAGAGGAAGAAGCATGTTATTTTTTTTTTATTTTAGTTGTTTATACTGGTTGTTACCCTCAAACACCCAGGAGTCAAACTCAGGGCTATGTGGCCTGAGCATCTTCAGAGGCTACTGTCCTAACTGCTACTCTACAAGTGAGTACCTTTTTTTTTTTTTTTTTCAAAAGAAAGGTGCAGGCAACAATGAAGGCAAGCAGAGGCAGGCAGGCAGAAAGCGAAAGGAAGACAAAGCATTTTATTTATTTTATTTATTAGTTCATCTTGACTTTCTGCAGGTCCCCGGACACGAACTTAGAACCCTGGGATGTATGTGGACTGCATCCAACTTCTACTCCACCAGGGTGTGCCTAAACACAAGACTCTAAATCTTTATAGATTATTGAAAACTCTAGAGCTGTGTGGTTCAAGAAGGGCAGCCAATGGTCACATGTGGCTACTAAGCACCTGGAAGGTAGCAAGTTCACATTGAAATGTGCTGAGTATAAAATAAACTGTAGAGGTGTGCCTTGTGACTCAGATGGCTGATATGGCTGGTGTGTGGACCATGTAAAAGTCAAAGGACCTGGTCTTGGACTGGAATAGGGACAACAAAAAGAAATAAAAATGCTTCATCTTCCTGTGTCTCCTTCTTTCCTTCTTTAAATAAATAAAAACACTCCAGATTTTAAAAGATTAGTATTAAAAAATGATATAAAATATTTAAATGTAGAAGGTAATACTTCTGATGTGTTAGACAAAATTAAAAAAATTAATGCACAAATGTTTCAGCATTTTTTTTCCTGCAAGGTGATATCTTAGATGACCCATTCAGTACATTCACCTAGTCCAACTTGATGAAGCCTCTATCCCTTCACATGTGGACAGATATGCTAGGACCATACTTCCAGATAAAGTTGTGCCAGTTTGAGAAACGCGGCAAGATGGACACCCTTGTCAAATGTTTCCATATATCTCCATAGCTCTACTGGTGACTCCTACTGTTCTCAGATGAAACAAGGCAAAAGGAAGCAAAAATATTTTTAAATAATTCCTTTTGTTTATTTTTATACTTTTTAAAATGTGGCTCTGAGAAAAATTTAAATGATATATTTGGCCAATATTATATTTACATTTAATATGGCTGTTCTAAAGTAAAATTTTAACAGGAGAATTAGACCTGATTAAAAACCTTGTATCGAGACAAAATGGAAGATCAAGATTATTGGTAATGAGGGGACAGCCTAGGGAAATGGAGGGATCTGGAGAACAAGGAAGCAGGACTGCAGATGTACAAGCCAGGGGGAGATTAACTAACTGCCCAAGCAACAGAAATGCTAAACATAAGCTAGTACCACCCAAATAAACCAGCACCACCCAAAGCTAGAACCACCAAGCCACAGGCCTGCTAAAGATAAGACTATTAGAGAAGACATTTCCTCAGAAACCCTTAAAAACTACCCCAAGTGGAAAGTCCCCAATTACAGCCCCCCCTCACTCAGTTTACAGCGTTTGTAGCTTTATTCCAATAGAAGAACTCTCTCTGTGCTTCAAATAAACTCGCATGTGCTGTCATCAAGCATCTCCTTGATTCTTTCTGGACTGTTAGGGCCCCAGAACACATGGGTGTCCTGCGATCACTCCCAATACTGGTGAGACCCGGTTCTATCTCCTTACTTGAAGTATTACATTTCCTAAGGAAAATGAACAGATTTATGGAGAACTTACAGGCACTTTTCAAATTCTGGAAGAACAGTTCCTAACTGCATTCTCCGACGAGTAACATCAAATGGATAGCTAAAAGAAAAAGGTAAGAAGATTTAAAAGTGATTTTTTTAGTTTTCTACTCAGTCACTGAATATAAAGCCTTCTATTTGTTAGGAAATAATGTTTTCTTATTCTCTCAGTATTTATCTAATCTAGGAGTCAGGATACAGGTGCATGAAATCAAATAACGATAGAGGTCTCCTTGTCTTTGCTTATGTGGTTCCTTCTAGTTGGAAGATTTTTCTTTTCCATCAAGTTTTATTTATTCTTTAAGGTTAAATTAAAATGTCAGTACATGAAGAAATTAACTATGTGCTTTTCATTTTTGTAAACCTAAGACAGGTTTTCTCAACTTTGGCACAGTTAGCATTTGGGGTTGTATAATTCTTTCTCATTACAAGTGGGCCCAAAATGTAGTCACTTACACTGATCTCTACTCCACAAAACTGAAACTTAACTATGGTTTGAGCCTTTCCCAGAAATGGAATCTTAAGTCAGTCAATCCTGATTAGCACTAGTTAGTCATCGGCATGATAGGCTCCTACAATTTCCCAGGGGGAAAGTGTTCTTGCCACAACCACTGCATTTTTTACAAGTATAACTTCCTTGTTTCCCTCCCTTCTACCTATAAAAGTCTTTCATTTTGCACAGTTCTTCTGAGCATTTTTCTACCAGCTAGATGAATTCTGCCTTATCATGAATCATTGAACGAAGCCAGTAAGATCTTTAAAATTTACTCCCATTTCTACATGCCCTGGACCTCAGCTGCGAAGTAGGTGGCTGGGGCATGGACCATGTAAATTCCACAGACCAAGGGTCAAGACTTGGAATGGGGAGGAGACAAAGACACATATACAAACACAACCAAAACAAAACGCTTCTTTCCTTCCAAAGCTTCTTCCTCTTTTTCCTTCCTATTAAAAAAAAATTTTTACTCAGTTCAATTTTTTTTTTTTTAACAGGGGCTACCTGTGCATTGTGGGATGTTTAGTGTATCTCTGGCCTCTGCCCACTTGATGACAGCCACACTCTCCCAGTGAGACACCAAAAATGCATCCAGACATTAAATGCCCACCCTGTAGAGGCAAAATCATCTCCCCTTGAGGACCCAAAAAATATTCAGCAAGTCCCCAATGCAAAAATTTTCTTGGTATGTCCTGGTGGAACAGTGGTTAGGTTAGCCACCTCTGAAGGAACATAGTCCATAAACATCTCAAGGACCTGAGTTCATGTCCCGGGTCCAGGGGGGAACAATCAATGTGAACAAAATAAAAATAAAATAAAATGCTTCTTCCTCCTCTCAATTCCTGCCTGCCTGCCTGCCCATCTTCAATCCTGCCTACACCTTTCCTTTAGAAAAATTTTTTTCCTTAAGAGCTAAAAATCAATGAAACAGGTAATTGAGAAAATTCTATAAAAATATTGAAATGAAATAAGCAAAAATAATCTCTTTTAGGAATAAAATTCCAAGTGCTTTTTTAAATATTACTTTTGCTTTGCTAATACTAATTACTGATCCTTGGTCTTATGAGAAACAACTTAAGGGCATTATTTCATTCCATCTTCACAACAATTCCATGAAGTAGGCATTGTCTTCCCAATATTAAAATAAGAGCATAGTATCTACTACATATATAAGTGATATATGACAAAAATAATGAGATACTTTGGTGGAATATTCTTTTTTTTTCTTCCCCTGGCCCATAGCCTACACATTAGCTGCCTGAGCCACTAATTATATGCTTTTATATACATTCAATTTACTATGAAATAGTTACAGTGAAAAAAAAAACCAAAAAAACCTCAAACATTCATGTACCAACTAAACAGGTTAGGATAACATTACCAATAATTGAAGCTTCCTGTGCATCTCAACATCATTTCCAGAAATCATTTTTTTTTTTCAAAGGTAAGGTACAGACAGGAATGAAGGTGAGTAGGCAGGAAGAGAGAGAAGGAAGAAGCACCTCAATTTATTTCATTTTAGTTGTTCATCTTGGTTGTTCCCCAAGGCCCCAGATCTTGAACCAGGGATCTTGGAAAGCATGTAGACTGTTTCCAACCTTTACTCCACTAGGGTGCGAAATCATTTTTTGATTAGGATGGGGAAAGAAAAGGCTTTATGGGGGGACATACCCTTATGGCTCAGACAACTGGCTATGAAAGCCATGGATCCAGGTTAGAGACCCATGACCAGGGGTGGCAAGAAAAAAATTGACTTCATGGGGGAAAAAGGAACCAAAACCTCAACCCGAAGGATTCGGTTTCCAAGCAGGAAAAGAACAAATTGAAGGAATTGATTGTAGAAAAGCGAGAATACAAAAAAATAAGGTACAAGAATCAGAACCAGGAAAATAATGCTAAGGAAGAAAGAAATAGCATTCTAGGCAATCTCTGAGACACATGTAGTGAATATTTGGATATGCACAATGTGAAAAATGATTTCAAGGTATCAGGACAAGTAAATTAATTACAACAAAGTAGACAACTTGGGACTGCAAACTATCTTAAAGAGAAAGATAATGTAGGAGCACAGGAAATTCTCCGTACTATCTGAATTATGGAGTTATATGGGTGGCAGAAGATCCAAGTACAAACATCCAAGAGCATGTTCATACACACAAGTGCACTGAATTTGCTTTATTCTTTTTTTGAATTTGCTTTCACAAAGGTAATCCTTAAGCGTAAAATCCAATAAACGTTGTTCGGTATTATCTTACTTTGCCATTTCTTCTTCCCCTGGATACTCTTTTGAGTCTGTGACGCTACTACATTCTGTTATCTTCCTGTTTTTAACATACTCCTCAGTCACAGAAAACTTTTCTTCTTCCTGCTACTTGAAAGTTCCTACTTCATAGTATCCCAGCCTCTTTTTACCTCATCTACTAAATCTCTCTTATTCTAGGGAAATTCTTTTGAAATCATCTTTCCAGTGACAATATACTAATACCTTTATCTACATTTCCATTACAACTTGCATCAATATATAATTTCATTTTATTGCTACTATCTTAATAAGAGTCTAGGCCTCTTGAGAAATAACTTTGTTTTTCTTCAATGAATTTCTCAATGCCTAGTACAGTTGAACACAAAGTAAGCTTTCAACATTTAATGCAAGAAAATGTATGTCTTCTTACACACACACAAATGGCTCAAGTTTCAGAAAATTTCACGCAAGTAAATTCAGGAGAAAATACAAATGAAGACTATACTTAATGTTTCTCTCTAGCTTCCTTTCTTTTAAATGAGTCCACAGAAAACTGGGCAAGTTCTAACTAATTAGGTCAATTAGCACATAATTGCTTATATTATGCTTATATGAACATACCTATATGTGAACATATTAAATGAATATATTTTGCAAAATATATTTTGCAAGGGATCCTGTGCTATAAGAATTTGAGAAAATAAAATAACCAGTACTGAAAATCAGAACGAGGTAACATAACTTGATGACTTAAGTTGATGAAGAAACTTACGATATTGTCTGCGCTATTGCTCCAGCAATACCACCACAAAGCAAGTTCATGTGAGTTTTCAAAACTAAGACATTAGGATTGTCTGATGAAGGTCTGCCAAGAAGGGTAGGAGCATGGGAAAGTCCAACACTCTTTAAGGTACCAAAAGTGAAAAAGGAAACACCTGAAAAACAAAACATAACTTCACCGTGATGCTTATCAGAACATGAGATGAGAAAAACACCATTCTCATACAATAACTAAATCAAGGAACTAATCATTTCCTGATTTCTGATGTTTCACTTATTCTAAGATCAAAATATTTCATTAATGTCTATAAATAATCTAAAGATGACAATTACCACCTATAAAAAAATCATAGCATGAGCACACCCTGATAGAGTACTGGTTAGGTTAGTCGCCTCTTAGGGAGCCAGGCCACATACCCCTGGGTTCAAGTCTTGGGTCAGGGGACAAAAAACCAGTGTGAACAACTGAATGAAAAATAAAATAAAGATGCTTTCTTACTTCTCTCTCTTCTTACCTCCCTGCCTATTTGCCTTCATTCCTGCTTTTACCTTTCCTTAAAATTTAAAAAAAAAATTTTTTTTTAAATTAGAGAGAAGAAAATACTCAAAAAATTAAAGAGTTCTGCTTTCAGCGTAAGAATCCAAATATTCTGAAGGACTTTGTCATTAAAACAACTCTATGCATTGCTTATAGTTGTAGTCTTGTAAAAGGAATGAGGCCGTCTCTAAGAAGTCCTAGTACTATCACCTCCCAAAAATATAAGCTGGGGCCCACTTGGGAACTGTGGGCTGTGGGCTCATGAGAGAGGTGGAGTGACTACACAGATGCAAACAGCAGAATGAGATAGATAGGCCATTGGGCCTACAGAAGATGAACTCGCTCGTCTGAAATTCAGAGATTAGGATAAGGTAATGAGCTAATAATAATTAAAGGTCTTTAGTTAGGGTAGGAGAAGGCAAATACATTTTTATAAGACTGTGGGGTAAAGATTCAGAAAAATAAGCAAACAGAATAAAAAATCTAAGAAGAAAAACAACAAGTAGAAATCAAATAGCAAGGTATAGAAACAAATCCAAACACATAATAATCATAATTAGCCATTATATGTACAAATGAGCAATTCAAATATTTTCCAGATTGGATTTTTTTGATGCTTATAAAACACCTAAAACATAAAGACATTAAAAAGCAAAAAATGAAAAGGTAGCAAAACATATACCAGGCAAATATTAACTTGAATCTGGCCAAAAATTAATTATGAGATGGGGCCAGGGGAAAGAACAAAAACAATATACTAGATGATATTAAGAAAAAAGTTTAATTTACATGATTAATGGAATTTTTAATATTTTTTTAAAGGATAGAGAGTTGAATGTTGAAATACTACAGATAAAATAATAAAGTGTGTTTACCTTAAAACAATTTGGAGGTGTACCCTGATGGCCTAGAGGATAAGGTCACTGGATACAGTCCGCAAATATTCCAAGGATCCATGCTCAATACAAGGGGTCAAGGAGAACAACCAAAATCAACAACTAAATAAAATAAAAGTGCTTCTTCCAGCCTGCCTGCTGACTTGTCTTTATTCCTGTCTACCCCTTGCCTTCAAAAAACAAATAATAACAATAATAAAAATAAATAATAATTTGGAATGAGGGTGGAGGATTAGGAGTATAGATGAAACAAGATTGATTATATATTAAGTGAAATAAGTCAGAAAGGAAAAGAGAAATACAGGATGGTTTCACTCATATGTGGAATATAATGAAATCATACAAATCCCAACAAAAATAGCAGGATGCAGGACTATGGTTACAGAGGGGCTGGGGAAGAGGGGCAAAGAGGGTGGTAAAGGGCACTGGAACTCTGGTGTGGGTATAGTATAAATTACAGACTGAGATGCAATTTCAATATCCTAAAATTAATTCAGCATTGTGAACAAAAGAATAAATATTACTATTAAAAGAAAGGATTGGTCATGAATTGATCACTGGTGAAAACAGGTGATAGGCACATGGTGGTCACTATACTGCTGTCTGCTTGTTCATTTATTTATTAGAAAGGTGCAGGCAGGCAGGAAGGCGAGCAGGCAGGCAGGCAGAGGAAGAAGGAAGCATTCTTTTCTTTTTTTCCCTTTCAATTCAGTTGTTCATCTTGGCTGTTCCCCCCAGACCCAGGGTGCAAGTCTGGGTCCTTGGAATGTATGTGGACTGAGTTCAGGAAGAGGTAGAGGACCCAAAGCCACTCCATCAGGGCATGCCTTTTGTTTTACTTCTTTTAAAGGAAAGGTGCAGGCAGGAATGAAGATGAACAGAGGAACAAAGACGGTCAGGAAGAAAGAGAGAGGAGAAAGAAGCACTTTATTTATTTTATTTAGTTGTTCATCTTGGTTTTTAACCGAGCGGGTCTTGAACCCAGGTCCCTAAGATATGTGGCCCGCACTCCATGTGGAAGGCAGTTACCAAATTGCTACTCTACCAGGGCATGCCCCTATTTTTTAATATGTTTTAAATTTCCCAAATTTTAAGTAAAAATAAATTATACATTCATGGAATAGAACTAAAGCAGTATTTGGGGGTAAAAATGCCAACATTAGGGAAAAAAATAACTCCAAACATTGAAAATTAATGAGATAAGCAAACAACTTATTCTCTTATTATACAATGCAGCAGTTAACAAAAGTGATGACATTTTGCCTTGTTGATTTTAAAGGAAATGTTCTTAATCATTTAGCAAAATGTTTACTACAATTTTTAATGTGTACCGTTTATCAGCTGGGGAAGTTTTGATCAACGTTTTTATATGAACTAATGTTGAATTTTTCAGACATCTTTTTCTGTATTTACTAAGGTGAGAATAAGTGACATTAATAGATGTTCTAATGTCAACTCCAATTAATGATCTTTTTATATCCTATTGGAGTCAATTTGCTAACTGTTTTTAGAAATTTTACATCTATATTTATAAGTGAGACTGGCTTGTGATTTTTTTTTTTACGATATCCTTGGGTGCTTTGGGTATCAAGATTATACAGGTTGTTAAACAGAAAAATTAATCTGAGTAAATTTGGAGATCTAACTGGTTTTATTAAATGATTCTGATTCTAGGAGTATCCCATCTAACTTGCAGAAGAGTGCTCCAAGGAGTTGTATTAAAATAAAAGGTTTTTATAGAAAGAAGGTGGGACAAAGTTATAAGAGAAAAGATTGTTTCAGGCCTCTTCTCTCAGGGAGAATGCACAGGGATCTTACATAGATTACCTCACCAGTGCAACCAGGAAATTCCACTTTGGGGCTTGCTGTAGCGGAGCAGCAGCTAGGTCAATCACCTCTGAAAGAGCAACCCATATATCCCTGGGTTCAAGTCTTGGGCCTGGAGGAAGTGGCCAGTATTAACAACTAAATAAAAATAAAATAAAGATGCGTCTTCCGCCTCTCTCTTCCTGCTTACCTACTCGCTTTCATTTCTGCCTGCATTATTCCTTTAAAAAAAAAGCCATTTTGAGAGAGACTGAAACTGCAGTTCGGTTAGTCCTGTTGGGCTTGGCATAAATGACTCCATTTTAGACTGGTTATTTCTTTTTTTAACAAGGCCTCATAAGAACTACCTTGAAAGTTTTCATTGTGGGATGAATTTTAAACATTGGTTTTATTGGGAATTTTAAACATTGGGTCATTTGGGTTTCTAGCTCTTTGTGAATCATTTTTGGTAATTCATACCTTTTCTTTACCATTTTGAACCTCACTGTTTTCTGTTAGTTTTCAATTTGAGACAAAAGGTTGTCCTTATTCAAATTTTTTCACATCTACTTATCTACAGTCATGTCTCCTTTTTCATTTCTGTTTTATCAGATTTTGCAAAGACTCTATGTTGATGTTTTTCTTCTCTTTATAGTTTCCATTTCATTGATTTTTTTTTACCATTTTAATTATTTCCTTCTTTCTCTAGGTTTCTTTAATTGCATGCTTTAGTTTCTTTTAGTTGTATGCGTATCTTTCTTCCAATGAGATAAAAAAAAAAGCATTCATAAATAAATAGGGATTAGAATGGAAGAAAAATTATATTATTTCCACAGAATATGACTGCCCACACAGAAAACTAACGAATAACATACATGTTTAATATGGTAGTTGGCTATGATATCAATAAACAGGGTAACAAGGAGCAAAAGCTTTACCATAAAAAAGTTAAATCAAGCAATAAACTAAAAATGTAATTTTCTAAAAGATATACAAAGCTTATAAGGTATCTATAAATATGCCTAAAAAAAGGTCCAGTCAATGAAATTCCATTCAAAATCTCAACAAGGATTTTTGTGCAAGATCAAAAACTGATTTTCAAATGCATGTGAAATAGCAAAATATCTACATAAAGTATTTCCAAAAAAAAAAAAAAAACACAACATACAATAAAGGATTCCTACCAAATATGAAGATTTATTATTATAAAATTGTATTCTATTGGCATATCCTAGTGTCTTGATGGTTACGTCTACCACATACAATCCACATATATTCCTAGGACTCTGGTTGGGGGTAGGGGGGTGCTAGGGGAGGGCAGGGCAGGGGTGATGACAACCAAGATGAACAACTTAAATAATAAATAAAGGGCTTCTTCCTCCTCTATCTTTCTGCCTGCCTGTCTCTGCTTGCCTTCATTCCTAGTTGCAACTTTCCTTAAAAAATAAATCGTACTCTAATACTACTTTAAGGAGTAGTACCACAGATCACTGCAAAAAGGGGACTCGTATTGGTTCAAACAGAAAGAAGAAAAAATAATTCTAGATAGATTAGGGGCTTAATCTAAAATACTAACCTTAAAAAATCATTCTTAGGAGAAAATGAAAAGATGAAAATTCTGTCAAATTTGAAACATACCTGCATATGGAGCCATTCCTAATATAGTAGGCATCAGGCCTCTGTAAAATCCAAGGAAACCGCCTTCCTTTTGAGTGAAGAAATATTACACGTGAGATTACATTATGCTCATCAGAACAAACAACAAAGAACAAAAGTCCATTATAGTGGAAAAATTATTCTGGGACACATCCTAAAACACAAGTGTGTTTTCATAATTGCTACTATTAGTACCAATACTTGAAAATAAAATTATATTTAGATAACATTCAAAACATACAGCTAGATATAAAAGGACATGTTACAGATGAGAAAAGTAAATATGAAATACCTTTGCATATATTGTTTTGAATGCATGAATAATTCCCGTATAAGTATGTTCCCCTTTCACCTGGAATGCCAGGCGTACTCTAACCATGTCAAGAGGGTAAGTGCAAACAACTGCTGTCATACCTGGAAAGAAAGCAGAAACTTAACCGTAAAATAAGTTTATGTATTTATATAAACTGTGATTATATATTTATATAATTGTGATTTATAGTAAGAAATCTATATTTGGTCTTCATCCCTGATACAGAGCTCCATACACTTGTCAATTCCTAAATGATAAGAACAGGAGGAGCATCTTTTGTGCTAATGAGGTGACTCTGGCTGGGCTCCTGGATAGCAGTAATCAGAGAAACATAGGCATTATTTGAAAATTTGAATTTTTAGCCCTTCTCTGACTTCTCTACAGAGGGTAAGAGAGGAGCTAATCATTTATCATGCCTATGCGAGGAAGTGCCTATAAAATCTCAAAAGTATGGGGATCTGAAAGCTTCCATTTTTCAAGTTCTAACATTTAGGGCCTTCCCAGTTCTTGTCCTATTATCTCTTTATCTGGCTGATTGGTCATTTGTATCCTTGATCATATCTCTTAATAAGCTGACAAATGTGCTTCCCTGGGCAATGTAAGCTGTTCTAGAAAATAATTAAGGAGGTTATGGGAACCTCTGATTTGTAGCCTTGCCAGACAAGTTATGAGTAACCTGGGATCTATTACTTGTGATTTATACTTGAATTTTCATGTGACTGAGTCCTTAAACTGTGGGATCCAAACTATCTTCAGGCAGACAGTACCAGAATTGAGTTAAATTGTAGGACATCCAACTGGCACCACAGAATTGTCTGGTGTGGGGGAAAAAACTCACACATTTGGTGATAAAAAGTGTCAGAAGTGAAGAAGTATTCTGTGTGTGTAGTAAAGGAGAACATAGATGCACAACTCCTAGACTTTTCTGGCTAGAGATTCAGATATAAATATAGCTATGTAACTATACCACACACACACACACACACACACACACACACACACATATCTTGTTTATCATTAGCAGTACTCTCAAATTATAGCAATGAGGAAAACCAATGAAACAAAAGGTAGCATCCCTGATAGAATTATACCGTAGTATAATTAACTGGAATACACATTTGTGAGTAAAGGATCAGTTAGTAAAATCTTTTCAAGATGCAAAGTTATAGTTAGCACCAAAATAGTATAGTGTAAAAAGGTCATGATTTCTTTTTTTTTAATTTCTATTTGTCCATTCACAGGTAAGATATCAGAAAAGAAAAACTATCTCCAACAACACCAGACAAGACATTTTTTACTTATGTTCTCTAATCCTAAAAAGGAGAGATGCTTTGCCTACACAAGAAATTCTTATACAAATAAAATGAAATAATAATTTTTTTTTAAAGGAAAGGTGTAGGCAGGAAAGAAGGCAAGTAGGCAGGCAGGCAGAAGGAGAGACGAGGAAGAGGTATTTTCTTTATTTTTATTTAATTGTACATCGTGGCTGTTCTCCCAGGCCTGGGATGCGAACCTGGGTTCTTGGAATGTATGTGGCCTGTTCTGTGGTTGGAGAAGCTAACCAAACCACTACCCCACCACGGTACACCAAACTTCAAAGTGGTGCACCCTGGTGGAGCAACAGGTAGGACAATCGCCTCAAAAGGCATAAGCCACATAACCCACTGGTATGAGTCCCAGGCCTGGTGGGAAGCAACCAGTTTGAATAAATAAAAATAAAATAAACATTCTTTTTACTTCTCTCTCTCTCTCTCTCTCTCTCTCTCTCTCTCTCTCTCTCTCTCTCTCTCTCTCTCTCTCTCTCTCTCTCTCTCTCTCTCTCTCTCTCTCTCTCTCTCTCTCTCTCTCTCTCTCTCTCTCTCTCTCTCTCTCTCTCTCTCTCTCTCTCTCTCT
>RJWH01002440.1:0-104908 GCA_004363575.1 Solenodon paradoxus | reverse complement strand
AGCACACTTTCTTTCTAAAATTAAAATAAATTTGCATATCCTGGTGATTCCAGCACTAAGTCAGTGGCTGAGGCACAAATCCCATAAAGCCCAAGGACCCAGGTTTGTGACCCAGAGCTTGCAGGGAACAACCACACTGAACAAGTAAAATGCATCTTCCTTTCTCTCCTTTCTGCTTGCATGCCTACCTGCTTGATTCTTTCCTGCCTTTCTTCCTCTTAAAAAAAAAAAAAAAAAAAAAAAAAATCTAAGTGAATTTGTTATTGTATTGGTTTAACATAATAAAAAATACAAATGTCCAGGGTCATAGAAACAATTAATCTTAAGTATAGAATCTCTTGATAACCAAATTTAGTAGTGCTAAATTCTAGACTTTCATCAATGATTTAAATTTTTATATAATCAGTTGAGTTTTCATAATTAAAACAAGAACCTATTTGTAAAGCATCAAAGAAATGTATGTTCAATGTAGAAAAATTAGAATCCTATTTTGTAGAACATCTTCTCATGCGTGAAAAAAATCTGAATGTATCACTATTTATTAAAACAATTCTCTGAAGGAAGAACTGGAATGGTGGTGGTGCACTTCATGTACTATATACAGATGTTGAGTGAAAATGATGTACACCTTAAATCTATATAATGCTACGATGCAATGTTCCTTCAATAAAATTAATTAAATGAAAAAATAAAACAATGCTTGAGACATTTAAGTTGTCTCCATTATTTGTTATGTGAATTGTTATAGCAAGTAACTCTTTGGTGAATCTATCACTCAGTATTCTTATGATCACTTCCATTAAAGACAGAACAAAATAGATTCAAAGAATAAGGTTTTTAATAGAAACTGCTCTCCAGAAAGACTGTGCTAATATATAATGTCGCCCATTAGAAAATAAAAGTCCTATTTCTTTGCTTCTCATAAATATTAGACATTAGAGAATCCAAATATTAGGTAATAATTTTCCCAACACTTGATAAACAAAAAGCATCCTCTGTGTATTATGGATTGTTCCTCCTATAACTTTTGTCTCCTATCAACCTTTTTTTTTTTAAGGAAAGGTACAAGTAGGAATGAAGGCAAGTAGGCAGGCAGGCAGGAAAAGAGAAGAAGCATTTATTTTTATTTAGTTGTTCATCTTGGTTGTTCTCCCCAGCTCAGGACGCAAACCTGGGCACTTGGGATGTATGTGGACTGCCCTGTAGTCAGAGGCAATTGATCAAACCACTACTCTACCAGGAGTATTAGACAATCAGCAGTCATTTCTCACCCATGCTGACTAAAGAAAGTAGTGACAGATTTTTGAAATGCTGACCTATTTAATATATAGGTAAACAATTATAGAACTTATTGATGAATCTTCAACATCATTACATTTCCCAGAAGACAATACTCAAGGTAATATGTGACATTATTCCTTCAATCCAGACAGTTTTATTGACATTGATGTCAATGTGCACATCTGAAGTGTCCAATTCTTTCAGAGCAAATTTCCAGATCTCTCTGGGTGCCTGGGGAGCACACTTCCTGAAGCCCCCTATATCAACACACTCGTGAATGTGAATGATGTATTCTCTGGTCACTATTTCCTGATCTGCAGAGCAGCCCTTCTTGCCACCCCATTGTGGGAGCCATTCGGCCCATCAAGGTTATAAAGGAAGAGTAGAAGATACTGTTGGGACTTTCTTTTTCTATTTTTGCTTTTAATAATGTATTTTAACATGATTTCATCTTTCTCATACCCAGGGGTGCTCAGGCGCTAAGTCAGCAGCCAGGGTTAGACCCTAAAACCCAAGAAGCTGGGTTTGCAACCTGGGGCTCAGGATAACAACCAACATGAATAAATAAATCAATAAATATACTTCTTCCTCTTCTCTCTTCCTTTCTGCTTGTCTTTCTTCCTCTTTAAAAAACAAACAAAAATAACAATTTTACCTTTTTATTGATTTTACCAAATAAGACTTAGAAAATGCTACTGTAATTCTTCATGCATTTGTATCAGCCCAGACATACATCTATACTAAATTTCAGAGCTTCCACCACTCCCTCAAAAAAATCTAAATCAGTTTGCCATTCCTTATACATGAGTTGGAAAATAATGTTCTTTATGTTATTATCTAGGTATCTTCATGCATCTCTACCTGGGTGGTTATAACATTTTCTCTGAGCTAAAAGCTACAGAGCTTTTAATATACAGGTAATACTTTAACACAAACACATGTAACCCTAAGTTCTCTTGATTATGACAAAAACTCAAACTTTCAGACAATAAGGGAAAAATTAATTTGAATAATATGTTAAGTGATGCACTCTAATACTTTGGATCAAAATCAGACTTACGGTAGTCAGAACAGTTTTTAGATTTCTTAAAGAAAGGATTTATGACTAGCATATCTGTGAGTTAGCTGTGACATTTAAAGTTTGCTTAAACACAGCAATTAAGACCGACTATGTGCCGAGCTTACCATACTAGGCACTTAAATAGCACCTCCAATGCTTATATGCCAAATACCACCAATAATCATACACGGTGGGTCTTTTTATTCTTGTTTTAAAACTTAGAAAATTCAGGCTCAAAGTATCTAAGTAACTCAACCAAATTCACATAGTTTCTCTATCACAGAATAGGATTTGAAACCAAGTGTTTGGGCTCTACCATGAATCTGTAATTTAATTTTGTTAAATGTTTGCTTAGTACTTTCTAAACTTGAATGTTAATTCTGAAATACCATCAGCCCACTAATTAGAAGTGTCAACTAGCCATTTTAGCCAATTTTATTGGAAGCAGTTTGTTTTCAGGCTATCCATTTTCTAACTTTTTTTTTTTAAAGGACAGTTGCAGGCAGGAGTGAAGGCGAGTAGGCAGGCAGGCAGGGAGAGGAGGAAGAAGCACTTATTTTATTTAGTTGTTCATCTTCGCTGTTTCCCCCAGCCCTTGGATATGAACCCAGGTACTAGGGATGTATGTGGTCTATGTGGCTGCAGACTTAACTATTAACCCACCAAGGCATACCCATTTTCACACTATTTAAGTATTTGTTTTCTACCTACTGGTATTCAAGTCAGCCAAGTCTTTCAGTCAAGGAATGACTTTTCTAAATTGACTCTTTTAGATGAATCTAAACTAAGATAGTACAAATGCAGTATGCCTGAGAAAAGATTTCACAATTATATAGGTCACAGTACATATCTTACTATCCAGATATTTATATAACTATATATTTTGGCTTAATTTTTGCAGCTTCTCTAAGGATTTTATAAAGGAAATTTAAAAAATCAAAATAAAACCAGGGGCACAACTGGTGGCTCAGGTGTTAAGCCGGTGTAGTCTACATACAGCACAAGGCCCCAGGTTTACAGCCCAAGACTAGGGAAAACAATCAAAACGAACTACATAAAATGCTGCTTCCTCCTCCCTCTTCCTTCCTGCCTGCTGCCTGCCTTCATTCTAGGGTGAGCCCTGGGGACTGGGATGCTAAGTCAGTGGCTAGGGGTATAGATTTTATAAAATCCAAGGACCCCATTTGAGACCACGGGAAACAACCAAAATTAAAATGTAAAAGTGCTTCCTCCTTCAATTCCTCCCTCCCTTCCTCCTTTTCAAAGTGCTTCTTCCTCCTCTTTTAAAATAAACTAAGATTATAAACTGGTTCCATCTTTATTAAAATGATTAGCATTAAGAAGCTTAACAAATACAGAAGAGAATCAAAAGGACTCATCACAAAAAAAAATCATATTTTACATTAGTCCATTTGTTAAGTGTCCAGAACAGAAAAATCTACAGAGACAAAAAGTAAATTAGTGGTTAAATACGGCAGATGGTGATGGGGGAATTAAGGAGAGGGAGGTAATAGGTAAAGGGTAGATGGTTTCTCTTTGAGATGATGAAATGTTCTAAAATTGACTGTGGGATGGTTGCATAATTCTGTGAATTTACTGAAAACTATTGAATTGTATATTGGAAATGGGTGAACTTTATAGTGCAAACTATATCTCAATGAATTTATTAGGGGGAATAAACCCTTTGACTGATGAGGCGAAGAAGGGGCTTACCAATTCCCAAGCTACTCTTCCTACAAAGCCCTGTCTCTTACATACCCAGCCTCCTTAATTCAAGTCAAGATGCTCCCCAAAGTTAATCACAAAGTGTCTGTTGTCTATAATGTTTTCATATCTGTACTCTTATCAAAATGAACAATGAACAGAAAGGCAAGGGGTCTATCCCTGTGGCTCAGGCGGCTAAGGCAGCTAAATTGTAGGCCATGTAAACCCAGATGTGGGTTCAAGACCCAGGACTGAGGGTTAAAACACCCATGACATGACAGGAAAGGAAAAGGGAAAAGGCTTTGTTATGCTGATACAATTTGGTTAAATATTAGGGTTGTTTTTCCCCTAAGCCATCACTATTCACCTTATTTTTATAATTTCTGCAAAGTTTTACAAAAATTTCCCCCCTCTTCCCTAACCTGGATCACTTTGGTCTTGGTTCTCCCACTTGCTCTCTTTGACTCCATCTATTTCTTCCTTCCTTCACACAAGTTCCAAGCCTTCCAGCAGTCTTCTTACTAGCTTCAAGTAGCTTAACAGGAAATAACTATGCATTAGCAAGGTGGTCAAAGTGATAAATAGGTAGAAAATGAGGACATCCAAAAGTCTGTAAAGGAGGCATTAGCTTAAATGCTTAAATTCAGGTTGAGAAATCTGCATAACCTAATTGCACACCAGAGTATGGTATAATAATAATAATAATAATAATAATAATAATAATAATAATAATAATAATAATAGTGACAATGTTTACTAGAATGCTAAACTTGTTTAGTTTTGCAACATTTGGACAGATTGTTTCAACATGTTGTTATATGGTGTGTTTCTTTTCAACTTGAACAATCAATCAAGTCTTCTTCCTAAAGAAAAACAAGACTTTAATACAAATATAAAAATTACCAGGGTTTTATTTTGTTTTGTTTTTGCTGGTTTTTCACTATTTCTAAAAGCAACTTAATAATTTAAGTGTAATTCAAAGCCCTGGAATATAAGGAGAGAATTCTTAACAATTTTATACTCTGGTAAATCTTGTACACACTACTTAATGATTTTTAATTTATCTTCAGAATGAAAGGCAGTGATAAATACTCCTCTGACAATCATATTTTACCCTTCACTCTAAGTATAAAATTATGAAGCCCTCTACAGGGCTTAGACTTTTAGAAGGCCTAAATGCAGAAAAGATTAAGATGTCTTTCTTAGATTGTTCAAACTAAAAACAATACTACCCAAAAGTAGGCTTGAGGATATCCATCTAAGTTCCGGTTTTCCACAGATGACAACATCAATATTTTAAAAATTATGGAATGTTCTTGCTGTTCTGGTGACCTAGCATGCATGTAGTCGCGTCTATCTGGCATGTATTCCAGCACTAATATTATTTTCCTGCTTTGAGAGCTTGTTCATTTCATTGCTAATTTATTTCTTAATTTCTAATTATTTATTTTTAACTTACAGTCAAATAGTCAAAAGATAATACATAGTTGAAGTAGAAGAGCTAGCTGGGTCCTCATTAATTAGACTCCTTCCGCCCCAACTTCTTAATGAAACTACAATAGACTTGATTTTTCTTTTAAAGGAAAGGTGCAGGCAGGAACGAAGGCAAGCAGAGGCAAGCTGACAAGGGGAGGGGGAAGAAGCACTTTGTTATATTTAGTCGCTTATCTTGGTGGTTGTCCCAGCCCCAGTAAGCAAACCTGGTCCTTAGAGTGCATGTGGACTACACCAAACCTCTATTCCATAAGCGTGCACTCTGATTTCTTTTCTTTTCTTTTTTTCTAAGAGGAAGGAAGGCAGCCAAGAAGACAGAAAGGCAGGAAGGGAGATGAGGAAGAAGCATTTCTCTATTTAGTTGTTCACTTTAGTTGCTACACCCTGCTCCAGGCTGCAGTCCTGGGTCCTTGGACTGCACCCTGCTCAGGCTTAACACCTGAGTCACCAGGGTATGTCGGCCAATTTACATTTTTGAAGATGGCTTCCCCTCCAGCTCATCACTCTCCTTCCACATCTGAGGCTACCGCAATTGAAGAAACATCCAAAAATTCATGTAAACATCCAAAGAGATGAAAATTTAACAAAAACAGAGTAGGCTGGAAGCCAACTCATCGCCATTCCCTGGGCATTGCAACAGAGCTCAGCCAGCCCAAAGGAGAAAAGCTGAATTAGAAGATTATGTGATGTTGGAGTAAGAGGATTTATCTTGATGACTTTAGGATGCTGGTGCCATTTGAAGTAAAATTATGCAAAGCTAAAAATCCAGGAAAGAATTGCCAGAGAAGGAATTAAAAATAAGATTTTATATGAAAGCATCCACCTTGATCCTGAAAGAAAATAAAGTAGGGGGCAACAGCAGCAGCTGAGTAGTCTCAAGCATAGAAAACTCAAACAAAACTCACTGAAGTCAGTATGAACAAAGCAGAGGGCCACTATACAAAGCTTTTTATGTATCACAAGGAGTCTTTAAATCAAGTAAATAAACTATGTGTAAATTGTGGGGAAAATATGCATGGATTCTAAATAAATAAATGCTTTAGACAAAAGGAGGGGCTATGCATCATAGATACAAAAAAATGGGTATGAAGCTAAGGAAATTGACCAGAGAATATGTCCAAGAGAGTTCAGTTCTACAGATCCAGACATTTGGATACACAGTTCTGCCTCGAGTCTGATGATCAAATATCTGTTGTATGCCTGTTTATAGTTGTGTGCAACCTCTGTTGAAGGTAACTAAAATTATACTTTTAGAGAAGATCTTGAGATCAATAACTCAATTATAACATCCAAGAACCACATTTGCAATCATTTATTAACCCCCAAAGAATGATTGTGTGTTGGCTGTGAATGCCTTTTATATTGTAATTTCAGATTCAGAGGTATCAGTAACTTCACGATGCAAGTCAAAGAACCGAAGGACTAGAGAGCAGAGGTCTGAATATCATACCCATACTCCATTCTACACACACACAAACAAGTCTCAAATCTATTAACTAAACAAAGTTCTACCTGCCCTCTGTGGCTCAGGTAACTAAGGTACAGCCTATGAAGGCCATGGACATAGGTTCAAGATCCATGGATGGGAGTGGGGGGAAAAAGACAAAAACAACGGTAAAGAAACCAAGTTCTGAGACGTGTTGTGGTAGCCTGGCAGTCTAGTACACTCTGAGAGCAGTCCCGCATACATTCCAAGGTCCCAGGTTCAAGACCCAGGGCCGTGGGTGAACAATCAATGTGAACGACCAAATAGAAATATAAGACATGCTTCTTCCACCTCTCTCTTCCTGCCTGCCTACTTGACTTCATTCCTGCCTCTACCATTCCTTTAAAAACAAAAAAGGAAAAAAAAAAGAACTAAGTTCTGAATTCAAGATTTGGATTACCAAATCAGAAAAGCAATTTCTCAAGATCTATAGGAAATTTGTTGCTGCTGAATTCGGTATTGGGGCTCAAGAGTTATATTTATACAAAGGAAGCAGGCAACCTCCGTCTCTACCATCACCACATACCGTCTTATGAGTCGGTCACTAAAGAGTTAATTCGAAGCTTTTTAGAAACTATTCTACCTGCTAGTACCTGTAGAGCTGGGTTACTAAATACTTTGAATAGTATTCCTTGTTATTCTTACTAAATATTAAACTTGGGCCAGCTAGCCAGAAGTCAAAATAAATAAATAAATAAATAAATAAACATTGTCTGGTAAAACCATGGATAAGGTTGGTCAAGTTGGACACTACAAATCTAGATAGAAAGGTAAGTCTGAAAAATTATTGATTCCAGAGTCTGAAGTACTATTTGGAAAATCCCTAAGGCCTGGTCATCCAAGACCAACCAGAAGATAATAATCTGTGGCCACAGTGTCTCCAACATTTATACAGAGGTTTGTTGCCTTTTGATTTACCTATTCAACATATGTCCCATTCACACCACTCATGAAGATCTCAAGAGTTTTAGAACTACTAGAATATTTTACTGTGCATAATGAACAGCAGAGATCCATCCACTCACAAAGGTCAGAAAACCTAGATGCTGATAACCTATACCTCTCTCTGTCACTGCTAATACCTGCCAAGAAGTGGTATAAAATCTTGATTACAGAAACCTGACATCACCATCGGGTATTTAGACCACAACTAAAATAATAACCAAAGAAACAGACTGAAATTCTACAAACACTGTTAATATACTGGTTTATAACCTTGCAGATTTTTTTCTATGGCTACTTACACAAGTATTAAGTTTTTAAAAACCAAACTATGGCACGCTCTGGGGGAGTTGTGAATGTGTGCAGTTCACATACATCCTAAGGTCCTGGGTTCAGGGCTGGGAAGAACAACTAAGATGAACAAATAAATAAATTAAAAAATGTTGCTTCTGCCTCTCTCTTCCTGTCTGCCTGCCTACTTGTTTTATTTCTGCCTGCATCTTTCCTTTAAAAAAGATAAAAAAACAATAATAATTTCACTTTTAAAAATCTATTCTACATACATAGTCATGCTAGTACAATATGTTATTTCAAAATAAAAAACTGACAATATCCCAAATTTCAATAGGGGATTGATTAAATAAATCACAGTATACAACATACCTTCAACTATAACAATGTTCTTTATAAAAATAAGAACAATCTCAGAGTACCCTGGTGTCACAGGTGTTGAGTCTGTTATTCTGGTCCACATGGAGCCCAGGGACCCAAGTTCACAACCCAGGACTGGGGGGAACAACAGAAATGAACAACTTAAATTTAAAAAATGTTTCTTTCTTTCTCTTCCTGCGGCCTGCCTACTTGCCTCCATTCCTGCCTGGTTCCTTCCTCTTTAAAAAAAGAAGAGGTGTGCCCTGGTGAAGCAGTGGTTAGGTCATTAGTCTCCAAAGAAGTAAGCCACATACCCCTGTTCAAGTCCTGGGCTTGGTGGGAAGCAACCAGTGTAAACAACTAACTAAAAATAAAGGTGCTTCTTCCTCATCTCTCTTCTTGCCTGCCTACCGCCTGCCTCATTCCTTCCTGCACCTTTCCTTTTAAAAAAAAAGGAAAAAGGTATGTGCACGCACACACACAAACACACACACACACACATAAAACCACAGTTATAATTATTTTTTTCTTTTTAAAGACTTTTAAAGAAAAAAAATAAACATTTTAAGAAGTTAAATTGTCAAAGGGAGTATGTATTTATCACATAGTTATGTTTATTTCTTACCTTCTCTTATTATAAAATATTCTTTTGAATTGAGATATTAGATTCCTTTTATAAGTATAGAAAGACAACAAACATGTACTACTTAATGACTGTCATACATAATACTTAAACTAAATTATTTTAATAGAAAATTAATTTGTCATATAAAATATATGCACTCCTCTTACCTGCCATGGATCCAGCCATTAACCTGTGCACATGACCAGAAACTCCCAGCTTTGTAGTAATTAACTAGAAAACAAAAATATTGAATTAAATGAGATATTTTTTAAAGACATTATTTTAATACAAACACTTATTATTAAAAGGGATTTTTAATAAAAAAGATTTATTTTAAAAGTTTAACAGGACTAGTAAAAAGAAAGCTAGTAATAAATGTGAGTGACTCAGGAAGCTCAGGAGACTAAGGTGCAGGCGATGTAAAGCCCAAGAACCCGGGTTTGAGATCCAGGACTGCGCGGGCGGGGGAACAACAAAATAAAACAAAATGTGAGGGAAATGAGCACAATTATATAGAGCTAGCCAGTGATATCAGTCATAGGACAGGTATTTCCTCTGTAGCCTCTACTGTAATTTTACACTTTTATGGAAACAATCTAGCTTATTATAGCTGCCAAATGTACTACATTACACATTGATGACCATAAATACTTAAAACGTGTATGAGTAGTAAGAGTAAAAATGCTACTATAGCCAATAAAGTTTTGTTACACTAATGTCATCGATTCTATCTGAATGATTAGCTGTTGTTCCCAGCTCTGCAACTTGCTTTCAAGATACGCTATGAAATTTCACATACTTTAGTATGTTAAGGATGTTAACATCTTAACTCTTTTCATTAAGATATTTGAGAAGATAAACTTAAAGTCAGCTAGAGAAATTTAATTCCTGAGTAGAATGGAAAAAGCCGTTAACTTATAGTATCAATCAAGAACAGATTTTTACAATATGGTTTTACTACTTTAGCCAATAAAAATTCAAAGCCACAATGTTCTCCTCCTATAAAAAAAGGCACCTTAAAAAGTTATGAATATTTTTCATTTATCGTTATCTATTTGAAGGATACTTAGCCTCTTCTTTGTAATCCTGAACATAAATAATTTACTCAAAAATGTTTAACAATTCTGGAATAGATACCTCCAAAATCAAGTGATATTTTAAAACGTAAACTATCACAAGTCTTATTACTACAAAAAGACATAACTTTATCCACTAGTCCAAAGTAACTTGAAAGCCAAAGCAAATCTTTATCAACTGAACATAATATTCAAGAACACAAAAGAGGAAAACAAGATAAAAATTCAAGTACCGTTTTATAATGTTCAAACGCCATAAACTGGATTGCACCATAGGGAAATATTCGAATCATCATTGCACCATTCCCTTTGTACAATCCAAGGTATCCCTCCTTTTGGGGAACAGCACACAATGTAGAAAACACTCCTATTTTTAGAAAAATTTTTAGAAAAAAAATACTATTAAAACAGAGAAAACTAAATTCAAAATGTCATGACAACCACCGGTAGATTACAAAGCCATCATTCATGATAAAATTTTGCTTTAAGAATAACATGGCTATTAATTTCTGCATAAGAGCTAAACCTACTTAAAATACATCACATGTCCAAATTATATAAATATACCTCATGTAAAAATATAAAACATTATAGTAGAACTACGAATTACAATAAACTGTGTTTAGTTATCACAAATTATATTAAACTACAGCAATTTATTTTTTTAAAGGAAGGGTGCAAGAAGGAATGAAGGCAAGTAGGCCAATAGGCCAGTAGGCAGGAAAAGAGAGGAGGAAGAAGCATCTTTATTTATTTTTTTTTATTTAGTTGTTCACACTGATTGTTCCCCCCAGGGCCCAGGACTTGAACCCAGGGGAATGTGGCTTGCTCCTTCAGAGGCAATTGACTTAACTGCTGCTCCATCAGGACGTGTTAACTATAACAATCTTAAAAAAGGGCTAATAAAATTATATTGACGTTCCAGATGTTGCACTGCAGATAACTGACTATCTGGAAGGATGAAGGAAGGTTCCCAGACTGAACCAGACACATGTATCATTTACATAAGAACACTTTAAATAAGAGAAATAAATTTAAAATGTTTTTAAATTATCTACTAGAACTATATTTTGGGACAAATCTTCATTAAAAGGGTATTTTAATTAGGAATAAATAATGATAAAAAGGTCTGATTTATGAGCCTACATATTGATATGTTTATTATTCTATTAATGTCAATCACTAACCATATTTAAAGTCAGGTTGCTCTCAAATTTTTCAAACAAAACTTTGATCAGATGCACCCCTGTAGTTCAGTTGCTAAAGTCACCCTTCTGAGTATGAGAAGAGGCCCAGAGAAGAGGAAAAAAAAAAAAAAATCAATCAAATATGAAAGCAAATCACTAGGCTTTTTCCTTTATTGAATTCTATTTTATTAGTGTCTCACCTGTTTATAATGTTATGAAAGTTCCCAGAGAACATATTCAAAAATCCATTCACCTGTATAGCAAACCACGCCTACCAACAGTTCTAGTGCAATTTACTACTATCATTTTATCCCCCTCCATCACAGTTTTTCTCTTTCCCCCTACAACTAGGTACATTTCTCACTGTAGAATGCAAACAATTTTTTGATCATTTCTTCTTAGAAAGGAAAATTTTGTAGGTACTTATTAACATATGTTAGAAAGAACTATCTACCTTAAAAGCATCTTTAATATGCCAATATCTAAATGGACTAACAGTCTCTTTAAAAAGAATTCTATTAGATATACACTGTAATGTACACAATAAGTAAAATTTTCCTAAAATTCACAAATAATAAAGCTAAATATATTCTCCTTCCCTCCAAAATTTCTATTACAATCCTCTTGCCAGAAAAGAGAGCAAGAGTTAAGCCCTGTTTAATTTGATTCAAATGTTTGTGACAATTTAAGGGTAATCAAATTTAGAATAACGTCTCAATATATTAGGGACAGGAAACCTGATGATGAAGGAAATGTTCTGAAGAGATTTCAAATTAGAATGATAATGTGTATTTTTAAAGTTCTGTGTCAGACCACATATATTCATTACAATATTATTTTAAATGCTTCAATTATCACACATATTTTGAGAAAACATTAGCAAATGTGAAACATACAGTATTTTCCAAAAAAGGAAATCTAGGAAACAAAGGAGGGGAGAGAGCTTCGAAAGGACAGAATACAAGAAAGCACAATAAACAAAAAATATAATAAATAGTGAGTGAATAAATCAATTCTTCTACTAAAGCCTGTCCTTATAGTTCAAGTGTTAAGTCTGTGCCTGGAGATGAGTCCACATACAGCCCAAGGATTCAGATTTGTATTTCAGGACTGGGAGAAACAACTAAAATGAACAACTAAATAAAAATACTTTGGGAGATTAGTCAAGATGGCAACCTGGTAGAAGCCAAGTCCATCTCCTCCCCACAGGACAACTAGAAAGTGCCTATTTTGCAGACACAAATGCTGAGGAAAGCAGGTCCAGAAGCAATGAAGACAGCAGCAGCATTCACTACTATAAACGGTAGGTGAAAATGTCAGGATTCAGAGCTACATCTCACATTCGAGATTCCCAGCCTTAGGTGGGGACAGATCACAGAGGAGGGCATGGAGCCTTGGGAAGAACTGGGCCTACCCGAGAGTCACTCTAATAGGAGAGAATCTGCCCAGCAGGACTAGTGCACAGAGCTGGGGGAGAGGGTCTTGGCAAAGAACGGAAGGAGGACCACCACCCCGGTGAACTGAATAAGAATCCCTGAGGGGAATCTGCACAGGGATGTAGCCATAACCAGAAGACAGCTAGGGGAATCCCTCACCCTGAGTCTTTCCAACCATTCTACATTGGAGCCACAGGACCCACCCACTGGATATCCTGCCCCCAGGCTTAATGGTGACTGAAAGAGCATCTCTGGAAGAAGAGAGTCTCCCAGAAAAGAAGAATCTTCAACAGCTACCCACTAACACCACCCTGGCAGCCTGATTGCTGATTGTGGGCCAATGACAAGGTGGCCTATATCATTCAGACTTGTGATACTAATGAAAAGCTCTGCATCCCACATATAAATTCCAACCCCATAGACTGAACTCTTGGGCCCCAAAACAGCATCTGCCTACGAACTTCAACAAATCACACCATTGGTAATGCCACAAAACTCAAGAATTCTGTGTTCAAATCAAGATCTGGGCTTCTCCAGTGCAAGTCAATACCCTACACAAGGCCATCACTGCAGGGAAATGCAACCTACAGAAACATAAACAGAATGACAGAGTGAAGACACAGAGAAATATACATGAAATGATGGATTCAATTAAAACCCCAGGGGAAAATCTGAATACAATAGTCATGCAAACTACATGACGATGAATTTAGGGCAACAGTAATAAACATACTCATGGAAATCAAGAAAACAATAGAGGAAGAAAAAGAACAACAAAAGAGGAAAAGAAATAAAACAAGATGTCAAAGACATGAAGAACACGATAGTTAAACGAAAGAACTCATTTTTCTGAAGAAGGTATATAGATGGCCTACAGGGCACATGAAAAAAATGTTCCTACTCTGCTGGCTATCAGATAAATGGAAATCAAAACAACAATGAGGTATCACCTTACACCTGAGAGACTGGCTATTATTCAGAAGTCTGGAAACAACAAATGTTGGCAAGTTATGTGGAGAAAAGGGAACACTTTCACACTGTTGGTGGGAGTGCAAATTGGTGGAACCCCTGTGGAAAACAGTGTGGAGATTCCTCAAAAAGTTGAAAATGGAAATCCCATATGATCCCACCATCCCACTTCTAGATGTTTACCCAAAAGAAACCTTAAGCACTAATTCACAGAGACTGATGTACCCCCATGTTGACTGCAGCCCTATTCACAATAGCTAAGAACTAGAAACAATCTAAGTGCCCAATGTCAGACGAATGGATCTTTATGTGGTACACACACACAACTAAATACTACAAAGCCTTAGAAGAAATGAAATCCTGTCATTTGAATCAATATGGATGGATCTAGATGGAACTATGCTAAGTGATATAAGTCAAAAGAAGAAAGATATTATATGACCTCACTCACAGGTATAATGTGAACAGACAAAACAAGGAACCAATGAAACAAAACCAACCCTTGGACACTTGCAATAGACCTGAGGTTACCAATAGGGGATGGGATGGAGTTGGAGGAGTGGTGGTGGAGCCCACTGGACAATGTTTAAGAACACTTGGTGATTTAATGGAGGGCAGTGTGTGTTGACACAGAGGGAATGGGGAAACTGCACATATGGGGAACCTATACAGATGAGTTTATTTTAATGTGTAGAATCAAAGTTACTGCAATAAAAAATAAAAGAACTCAGTAGAGGGACTCAAGAGTAGGATGAATGATGTTTCCCAAAAAATCAGTGAGCTAAAAGATAGGGCAGAGGAACTTAAGGAAACCAGCAAAGCAAAAAAAAAAAAAAAAAAAAAAAAAAAAAAAAAAAAAAAAAAAAAAAAAAAAAAAAAAAAAAAAAAAAAAAAAAAAAAAAAAAAAAAAAAAAAAAAAAAAAAAAAAAAAAAAAAAAAAAAAAAGAATGCAAAGAAATGGAGACAGCATTTGAGACCTATGGGATAACATCAAAAGGAACAAGGTTCACATAGCAGGAGTGCCAGAAGGAGAAGAAAGAGAAAGCGGGGGTAGAAAATGTATTTGAAGAAATAATAGCTGAGAATTTCCCTCACCTGGGAAATGAAGCAAGTTTCCAGACCCAGGAGAATTGCAAACAAAAGAAACCTAAATAGACCTATACCAAGACACATTGTCATCAAAATATCAAAAATACAAGAGTAAGAAAGCCTCTTAAAAGTAGACAGAGAAAAGCAAGTCACATACAAAGGAGTCCTCATAAGATTGTCATCAGATTTCTCAACTAAAATTCTACAGGCCAGTAGGGAATGGCATGATATATTCAAAGTGCAGAAAGGAAAGGATTTTCAACCTAGGATACCATATCCTACGAGATTATCATTTAGAACTAAAGGAATAATAAAATGCTTTTCAGATAAGCAAAGGTTAAAAGAATCAATTACCACAAAGTCAGCTCTACAAAAAATATAAAGAAAGTTCTATAAAGGGTAAAGAAACTCACTTAAGAACAGTCAAACAGCAAAATATAAAAAGTGCAGATGGTTAGAGTAAGTATAAGACTAATCTGCTTTCAAATAAATAAAAATACTTCTTCCTACTCTCTCTTCCTTTCTCCCTGCTGCCTGCCTGCCTTCATTCCTGCTTGCCTCCTTTCCTCTATTAAAAAAAAAAAATTCCTCTATTAAGTCAAAGAATATCAGTATGCCCTGGTAGCTCACACACTAAGCTGGAAGTTGAGACTTTGTCCATGTAAAGCCAAAGGACTGGACTCTGGGAGGGGGTGTGGGGGGAGAACAATTATAAAAAAGCAAATAAAAGTGCTTCTTCCTACTCTCACGTCCTTAAAAATGCTTCTTCCTCCTCTCCCTTCCTTCCTCTCTAAAAAAATTAGGGTGAACCCTGGTAGAGCAGTGGTTAGGACTATCACCTCTAAAAGATATGGGTCACATACCCCTGGGTTCAAATCCTGGGTCTGGATGGTGGGGGTTGGGGGGAAAACCAGTGTGAACAACTAAATGGAAATAAAATAAAGCATTTCTTCCTCCTCTCTTTTCCCACCTGCCTGCCTACTTGCCTTTATTTCTACATACACCTTTCCTTTAAAAAAAAAAAGTCAGGCATGCCCTGGTGGAACAGCAGTTAGGTCAACTGCCTTCAAAGGTGCAAGCCACAAACCCCTGGGATCTAGTCCCAGATCTAGAGGAAACAGCCAGCAAGAACAACTAAATAAATTAAAATAAAGATACTTCTTCCTCATATCTCTTCTTCCCTTCCTGCCTAATTGCCTTCATTCCTGCCTGCACCTTTCCTTAAAAAAAAGAAAGGAATCTCGAATTCTGAAAGGCCAAATGCTTTTTACAAAAATCCTCCCTATGGCTCGGATGGCTAAGGTGGCTAAGGTGCAGGCCATGTAAAACCCACAGACCCAGGTTTGAGACCCAGAGACAGAGGGCTAAAAAAAAATTGTACCTAAAACAAAATGGGAGAGAAAGACAGAGGAAGAATGGATATTTGTTTTCAAAATAACTTTTACATATTGGGGTTTTTTTTTTTTTTCCTTAAACCTGCAATTTACACTAGTTTTACTTTGGGAAATGAACTGAGAAATTTCTGCAAATATTACAAGCATATTTGGAAAGAGTATGTATTCCTTATAGGGTATAAAGTCCCCTGTGTATTTTATATCAAGCATTTGTGTTATTTAAATCCTTTTCTGTCAAGCTACGATTAGAAGGAATTCATATTTGGTAAAATACAAGCATATGCTTTTGTATAATACATTAACTCTAAAAGTAAATAGGAGAAACATAAATATGTTTAATTCCAGTGTTCCCTGGTGGCTCAGGTGTTCAGTTTGCAGCTGCAGTGTAGTCCACATAAAAGCTCGAGGACCTAGGTTTGAGATCCAGGGCCAGGGGGAACAACCAAAAGTGAGTAACTAAATAAGTAAAACTGCTTCTTCCTCTTCTCTCTCTGCCTGACTACTTGCCTTCATTCCTGCCTGCTTTCTTTCTCTTAAAAAAATAAATACTTGATCCCAATGAGGGAATAAGGGAGAGAAAACATGATGTTCTTGTACATTGTGAAACATAAACTTGTAAAATATTATACATCCAAAAAAAATGAAATGTAAAAGCAAAGATTAAATAAAGCTTTTTTTTTTTTTTTTTAAAGAAAGATGCAGGCAGGAATGAAGGTAAATAGAGACAGGAAGGCAGGAAGAGAGGAGGAAGCATTTTATTCATTTTTATTTAGCTGTTCATGTTCATCTTGGTGGTTCCCCTCTGGTCCAGGGTCTCAGCCAGGGACCTTGGGATACACATGGACTATGTCCGGCAGCCTTACCGGCTAGGCCACTAAAGTGCAAGAAAAGTAAAAATTTTGTTTTAAAAAAAGGAAAGGTTGAGGTAGGAATGAAGGTTAGTAGAAGCAGGCATAACTATGAGGAAGAAACACTTTATTTTATTTAGTTGTTCATCTTGGTTGTTCCCACCAGTCCCAGGATGCAAACCCAGGACCTTGAGATATATGTGGACTGTGCCCAACTACCTACTCGGGCAAAAAACACCTATTTATACATTTTTATAACACATTTTTCTGTAAAAAATTAAACAGAGGTCCAAGATTTTTATGAAAGTATAAGAAACAATTATTTACATTAACACTGGGAACAGGAGAGTTGTGCCCTTGTGGCTCAAGCAGCTGAGACACTGGAATGTGAGCCATGTAAAAACCAAAGGAGGTTCCTGATCAGGTTTAAGGTAAAAAAACCTAAAGGACAAAAAAAAAGATGCTTCTTCCTTTCTTCCTTCCTTCCAAAACAAAGATAAAAATAAATAAGAAATGCTTCTTGTCCTCTTCCTTCTTCTCTTTAAGTAAAAACCAAAATAAAATAATTGAAAATAAGGGAGAAATCCTAATAAACTGCTTCATTTTCACTTGGCCACATAATTTTTTAAAAATGTTTATTGCTCTATAATTGACATATAATATACTACTTTCAGGCCTGCAAAACAATGATTCAGTATTGGTATGGTCAGAAACTTTTCACTTGTGCCAAAATGTTACAGTTGAAAGGCATCCCAGGCTCAAGTTCTTCAATATTTTCTTCAATATCTAGTGTCCTTTTTGTACATTAAACAGGTAAATGAAGATTTTTGCAACCTACAATAAATTTCACTGAATCAGAAAATACACAGATACATGTATGTCACAGTAATTTTAAGTAAAAATAAAAAGTAGTTACTGAGGCCTTCTAAATAATTTCACAGATTTTTTAAAGAGGTTAAAGTAGAAGTTTTATTCAATAACCTTTCTTCCTCATCTTAACTTTGATTGTGAAAAGTCATGTTTAAGAAGCATTTTTTTTTTTTAAAGGAAGGAAGCATGTAGGAACAAACGCAAGTAGAGAGGTGAGCAGGAAGGAAGGAAGAGAGAGGTAGAAGTATCTTAAAAAGCAAATGTTTTAAAACTATACTGGCATGCATGGTAGAGTAGCAGTTAGGTCTGCTACTTCGGGCTGGCACAGTCCATATACATCCCAAGGACTGGGATTCATGTCTAGGGGCCAGGCAGAACAACCAAGATGAATAATTAAATAAAAATAAATAAAACTAACACCTCTCCCTGCCTGCTTGCTCACTTGCCTTCATTCCTGCCTGAATCTTTTCTTTAAAAAAATCGAAAAACAAAAAACTACTGTCTTATGCATTTCAAAAGGGAGGTACCAGTGTGTCCCGGTGGGTAGTGGTTAGATCAATCACTCCCGAAGGAGCTCAAGGCCATATATGCCTGAGTCCCAGGTTTGGGGGAAAATAACCAGTGTGAACAACTAAATAAAAATAAAATTAAAATGCTGCTTCTTCCTCTCTCTTCCTGCCTGCCTGCTCGCCTTCATTCCTGTCTGCAACTTTCTTTAAAAAAGAAAAAAGGTATCTACAATAAGATACCCCAAAACATTTTTAAATAAAATTAAAAGCCACTAACACCTTTTTCTTTTCTTTTTTCTTTCTTTTTTTTTTTTGTATACTACAAAGATACATGAAACTCCATATACAAACACTAATAGATCATTGCTGCACTCCAGGAATTCCATTTCAAATTTTGCATGCCTTGTAGGGTACCAGGAACCTATGGCATGTAGTCCTACAGAGCGTGAAATCTAACTGGAATATATAATCTAGCGATTACAAATCGGAAACAAAATAACATAAATCAGCATGGGGAGGAGGTTAAAGGAACAAAGCAATCTTGCTTATTCATAGGCTGGGTCATTGTAAAAACACCCTGAGACATGGGTAATATAATTCATCTCCTTTCACCCTCAATTTAGACAACAAAAGAAAATAATTTCCTTCCTTTCCAGTATTATATAATCTCTAAAAATAAGTTCAAAGGTTTAATTTTTTTCTATACAAAAGTAGAACCCTGTAAAGATAAAGAATTCTTCACTGAACACAGAGATGGTAGCAATTTATTTTTTCAATTTTAAATATGGACTTACTTAAACTATTGACAAGAAAATGAGCTACAATTAATATATAACATAAATATATATACATAGAGAGTGAGAAAAATCACATTTTATAAACCCAATAAGAAAAACGATTTTTATTCATTCTGCTAAACATCTTTTCACACACTGATATTACATGCATAAAAATCATGCAGAGTACACATCATTCCTATTTACTGAAGCAGGAAACTGTAAAGCAATGGAGTGGTATGAGCTAGTTGCCTCAATCTAATTCCTTTCTTGGCCTCTGTCCACATTAATTTTTTTTATTTTAAGTCTTTCTCCTCTAATTGAAAAAATAATATATTCTATATGCATGACAAATTAGATTAAAGGAAAAATATTTCCTATGATCCCAAACCTGAAAATTAAACATTCAATGTTTGTGTTTTCAGCCCTTTGTCTAAGCATGTTAATTTATGTAAAAAGCAATATGATTTAACCATTTTGTAGCATTTTTTCATTTAATGAAATTTCATTTAGTGAACATTGTTCCAAGTCAATTAATATTCTTTTACAATTATGATTATAAAATAGCCTATGCAAGTTTATTTATTTAAATAAATAAATAACGTTTATTCAGTTTCTTATTATTGATGATTTTGCTTATTCATCTTTTTCTAACATAAATAAAGTTTTCAACCATATACACATTTTTTAGCAAATTTCTGATAACTTCCTTAAAATAACTTCCTGGAACTCAAATTGCACGGCCAAAGAGTATGAGTTTCGATGTATATAAACAAAATGCCCTACAAAAAAGCTATAAAACATTCCTACTCCCCCCAGTGACATATTAGAGTGTCCATGTTAATTAAACTGTTGATTTTTTTTTAAGAGGCAGGCAGGAAGGAAGGAGGAGAGAGGGGGAAGCAGCATTTTTATTTATCTGTTCATTCTGGTACCCCCACCGGTTTTACATGGTCCACATCCCAGTTGCTGACTCATTTGCATGAGCCACCAGGGTGTGACAAATGACTAATTTTTATGTTTGCATGGAACAACTAAGGATGTGATTTTTTTAACAATGCAAGTTTATCCATATATACTAACTGCATTGGATTCTGCTTGCATTAAAATTTCTAGAAGGCTTGCTTAATTGTTTAAAGAAATAAAACATTTTCTCCATCACTAATTGGATTTTTTTTTTTTTTTTCCAATCAGGCGAGTTGTTATCTCTGTCTGTAAAGGCTATGACCTGGCTAATACCAACAGCTCTTTTTTAAAAAAATTTTTCTTTTTTTTTTTTAAAGCAAAGGTATAGACAGAAATGAAGGTGAGTAAGCAGGCAGGCAGGAAGAAAGAGGAGGAAGAAGCATTTAATTTATTTTGAATTTAGTTGTTCATCTTGGTTGTTGCCACTGGGCCCAGGACAAAAACTCAGTCCCTTGGGATGTGTGTGGACTGAGCTTCAACAGAGACAGAGGACCCAACCACGACTCTACCAGGGTGCGCTCCAAAAAACAGTTCTTACTTCACTATTCCAAGATAATAGTTTAGAGAACATCAGAACTCTAAAATGGTTATAACCACTATTGCAAACGGAAAGCTTAAAATGTTATGAGAGGCATGCCTTGCAAAGTTTGCCCCCAAACCTGAATGCCCATTTGTGTCCCTCTTTCCACTATAATTCATAACTGGAAACCAAGCCAGCAGATGGGTAATGCTCTAATTCATTCTTATCATTTGCACTCATTAACTCACCTAAGTGTTTGTAATGGTGATTGTGAGCTTGTAATAAAACCTTTACTCGATCCAAAGGAGCAACTGTTGTTTTGGCACAGCATCCAGCAATACCTTAAAAAAAAAATAAATGTAAGGTTAGGTATAAATTATGTCTCATTTTTTTTTTCAGATGGAAATTATTATTTGTTCAACCAGCATACCCTGTGATCTCTAATTTGGTCTCCATGCATAGAGCTACCTAGTAGCAGTTGTATACAGATTGTTAACTCTATAACTTAATAAATTGTTAAATAAATCAGACTTAAAAATAAGTCAAGGCATACCCTAGTAGCCTAGTGAACAAGGCCACCGGACATAGTCCACATACATGCCAAGGACCCAGGTTCAAGACCCAGGGCTGGGGGAACAACCAATGTGAACAAATGAATAAAATAATGCTTATTTCTCCTCTCTCTTCCAGCCTGCCTACCTACTCACCTTCATTCCTTCCTGTACCTTTCCTTTGAAAAAATCAGTTTAAAGAATGCAAATCTGTCCCTTATTAGCTCATGAACACTGAGAATCTTGCTAGATGAAGCTTTGTAGACAGACAGTTGAAAGTATTTACCCAACTAAAAGGCTCTATAAAAAGCAAACTCTTCTTCCAGGTAAATTTTTCATTAGGACAGTCAATTTTTACTCATAAAATTCAGTCATTCACCTCCCTGGCTGCCAGGGAAATGCAAATTAAAACAAGAGTGAAATATCACCTTACACCTGAGACATTAGCTATTATCCAAAAGTCTGGAAATAACAAATGTTGGTGAGGATGTGGAGAAAAGGGGACACTTTTACACTATTGGTGGGAATGCAAATTGGTGCAACCCCTACAGAAAACAGTATGGAGATTCCTCAAAAAGTTGAAAATGGAAATCCGAAATGATCCAGTCATCCCACTTCTGGGTATTTACTCAAAGGATACAAAAGCACCCATCCGCAGAGATTTATGAACTACAAGAAATAGATCTTTATTGTTTATAAGCCACTGTGTAGCATTTTTTTGTTTTGGAGAGACTAAGACACTTTCGTAAAATATCTTCCAAAAAGTGAGCACTTGTTGTGTCCTGGTAGAGTAGTGGTTATGTCAGTTGCCTCCAAAAGAGTGCAGGACACATACCCCTGGGTTCTAGTACTAGGTCTGAGAGAGAAACAACCAGTGTGACAACTAAATAAAAATAAAAGAGTGGTTCCTCTTCCTGTCTTCCTGCCTGCATACATACTTTCCTTCATTCCTACCTGCATCTCTGCTTTAAACAAAAAAGAAAAAAAAAATTAAAAGTCGTTGGCTTCTTTTTTTACAATTACATTAAGCTCCTTACTACTAAATATTTGTTACAGAAGGCACAAAAGGATAAGTATTTTATCCTTCACTGCTGCATCCCCAGGGACCAGTATAGGGCCTGTCACATAACAGGCACATAATAAATGTGTGTTCAAATAATATATGCAGTCTTTTTTTTTTTTTAAAGGAAAGGTCCAGGCAGGAATGAAAGTGAATATTTTGAATATTGTTGTCTTCTCAGTCACTGTGATTTAACCACACCACGCATTCTTTAGAATACATTAAATAGTGTGATTTAATACTGTCTTTTAACTTGATTATTATATTATTTTATAACTCAGTTAATAGTCCATTGCACAACAGTATATTGAATAAGGTCCAGCAACTTTTATCTTCCTTCTGAGCAATTGAAGTTACGATTATTTGCCAAGGTCACAGCTATTCTACAATAATAGTTAACTTTGTACTAGAGATATAACTGCAGGAACTGTGCCAGGAGTTTCATAAGTATTAGTTCCTGTCGTCATTACAACCTTCTGAGGCAGAAAATATAATCTTTTCCCATTTTAAAGATGGAGAAACAGAGGCACAATGAAGTTATTTGCCCAATCATATTTTTTTCATATCACTTGGACCTGGAACACCTACATAAACTTCAAAGTTTCATGCATTTGCCAAAATATGAAACCTTTCCCAAAAAGGAGAACAAATGTCCAATAGCATATGAAAAAATAGTATTATTAGTCATCAGCAAAATACATATTAAAACCACAATTGAGGTGTCCTTGATTGCTCAGGTGTTAATCCCTCACCTGGGGCTCAGTACACACACAGTCCAAGGACCCAGGTTCTCAGCCTGGGGCCGGGGAAACCACTAAAATGAACAAGTAAATAAATAAAAATGTTTCTTCCTCCTCTCACTTTCTTCTTGCCTGTTGCCTGCCTACCTTCATTGTTGCCTGCCTGCCTTCCTCTAAAAAACAAAACAAAACAACAAACTCACAATTTGAACACCAATTAAAATGGAAAGCAACACACACACACAATCACACACACATGGACACACAAACATCCTGACAATACCAAGTGTTGCCAAGATAGTGGAGATACAAAATATAACCTATACTTTAGGAAACAGTAGCAGTTTCATATAAAGTTTAACATATGATACTCTTAAGATTCAGTAGCCCAATTTCTAGGTATTCCTATGCACACAAGGAAAAAAAAATGTTCACATAAAAACCTATTTGCAGCACACCCTGTTGGATTAGAGGTTTGGCACAGTTCACATACATCCCATGGACTTGGGTTCATGTCCTGCAGTCAGACACACGAACCAAAATGAACAATTAATACAATAAAGTGCTTCGACCTCCTTTCTCTTCTGCCTGACTACTTCTGTTCTCGCTCTTTCCTGCCTACACCATTCCTTTAAATAAAATAAATAAATGTTTCTTCCTCCTCTTTCTTTTTGCTTGCCTGTCTCTGCTCACCTTCATTCCTGCCTGCACCTTCCTTAAAACAAACGAAAAACTGCATGTCCTGGTTTTACAGTGGTTTGGTTAACAGATTCCAAGTGAAGCACAGGCTACATACATACCAAGGATCCAGGTTCCTGTCCTGAGCTCAGGAGAACAACCAAGATGTACAACTAAATGAAAATAAATAAATAGAATGCTTCTTCCTCCTTTCTCTTCCTGCCTGCCTACTTTCCTTCATTCCTACCTGCACCTTTCCTTAAAGAAAGAAAGAAAAAAAAAGCCTATTTGCAACTTTTCATAGCTACTTTAAAACTAGAAAACAAAGTTAATGTTCATCAATAGATGAAACTATGGTAAATCCATACAATGGAAAGTTGTTCAGTAAACAAAAAAGAACACATTACTATTACATGCAACATGGATGAATCTCATTTTTCTTTCTTCTTTTTTTAAAGGAAAGGTGCAGGCAGGAAGAGAGAGGAGAAAGCAGGAAGAAGCACTTATCTATTCCATTTACTTCATCTTGGTTGTTCACACCAGCCCCAGGATGTGAACCTGGAACCTTGGGATGTATGTGGACTGCACCCAACCACCACTCCACCAGGACACATCAACATGGATAAATCTTAAATGCATTTTGCTAAGTGAAGGAAGTCAGACTCAAAGATAACAGACTGTATGTTTACATTTGTATAACATTCTGGGAAAGACAAAACTACAGAGAAAGAAAACAGATCACTGGTTGCCAGGGACAGGGGATGAGAGGAAGAGAATGATTACAAAGGGAAGAGAAAATACTTTGGAGTGATGGAACTATTCTGTATCTTGACTGTGGTGGTCATTATAAACATTATAAACATTATAAAATGTTTGTTAAAATTAATTTAACTGTACACCTAAGAGGGTGAATTCTACTATAAATAAATCATATCTTAATAAATCTTACTCTAAAACAAAAACAAGAAACTATACAAAAAAATTTTTAACTATGCAATCTTCTAAAAATGACACAATTTAATCAAAATTTCTTTATGGAGTGTGCCCTTGTGGCTCAGGCAGCTGAGATAGCTAGGATGTAGACCATGTAAAGTCCAGGGACCCAGGTTCACAACCTAGGGTGGGAGGGGAGGATCCAAAATAAATTACTAAATAAATAAAAATGCTGCTTCTTTCCTTCCCTCCCTCCCTCCTTTTCTTCATTTCTCTCTAAAAAAATAAAAAATTCCTTTGTAAAACTTACTATACTGGCTGTCCCCAATTCCTTTTCTCCTTTAATAGATTTTATGTAGTGAAGTGTAATAGACAGAGAAAAATGCACAAAATTTTAAATATGCCACTTAAGAACTACTGTAAGGTGAATACATTCATGTAAGGGACCACTAAAATAAAAAACAAGAACATTACTAGCCTCCCAGAAGTCCTTCTATACTTCCAAAATTACTATCTGCCCCTCCTTCTCAGAGACAACCAATCATCCTTCTGACTTGTAACAACATGGATTTAGTTTTGACTGTTTCTGAACTTTATGCAAACAAAATCACAGTATGCATTATTTAGTGTCTGGCTTCTGTTCAATGTTATACGTACAAGGTTCATCCACCTAGTTGAATTAGACAGTAATGTATCCATTTTCAGTGCTGCATAGTATTCCCTTGTATGATCACACCATATCTTAGTTATACAGTCCAGCATCGATGACATTTGTGTCGCTTCTGATTTTTAGCTATTAAGAATATCACAGGGTGTTCCCTGTGGCTTAGGCAGATGAAATGATGGTGTGCAAATCACGTAAGTCAAGAGACCTGGTCAAAACCCAGGTCCTGGTTGAAAAACCAAGATGAACAACAAAATAAATCAAGATGTGTCTTCCTCTTCTCCCTTCATTGCTGCCTTCTGGGCTTCTTCCTCCTCTCCCTTCCTTTCACTCTTAAAAAAACAAACAAACATAAAAAATGTGCCCCACTCTGGTGATCTAGCACTGACTGGCTGGTGCACACCACATACATCCCAATGTCCAGGGTTCATGTACCAGGGTTGGGTGTGGGGGACAACTAAATAAAAACTAAATAAAACTAAATAAAAATGCTTCTTCCCCCTGCCGGCTTGCCTTCATTCCTGCCTGGGCCTTTCCTTTAAATATACGTAAAATATGAGGAGATACTGGTGTGTGGACCATGTAAGTCAAAAAATCTGCGTTTGTCATCAAACGGCACGGTGAAAAGCCAAAATAAAGAAAGATCCTCTTTCCCTTCTTCTCTTAAAAAGAAATCACAAATATGGACAAAAATATTTATAGCAGTTTATGCCTAAGAGTGGAACTGCTAGATCTTGGGGCATTCAGTTTCATCTATAATTACCCAAGCAGATCTCCAAAGTAGTTTTATCAATTTATCACCAGCAAGCAGTATATAGAGTCCTGATTGCTTTCCTCCTTTACATGTTATCAAGAGTAGACTTCACTGTCTAGTCAACATCACAAAATGTAACAGAATCTTTGTTTTGTTCCCTAATGTATACTGAGCTTGTAAAGCACATGATAGAGACTCAAATGAATAAATGACACGCTGTATAAACGAATGAATGTACTTTACATTAGCCGAACAAAATAATTAAGGTCTTAATACTTCCGTAATCTACAGATATTATCTTTATTCAGTCCTCATAAAGTGTAATTTTTAAAAACATTCTCAGCCTTAAATAATGACAATCCAAATAACCAATTAAGAGACTGAAATACGTCTTTCTGGAAAGGCAGAGGAAATTACTGAGAGACAATGTGAACCTTCTGGTCTGATAGTCACAAGAGCAGGGCTGCACCAGCTACCTGGCAAGTATTTGTAGCCCAGTTTACTAGAATCACCGGACCCAGTTTTGATTGCAGATGGTTTTGCACAATTTCCCAGTGATCTTTTAAAAAGCTCCAATATTTGCTGTTTTTTAAGCAAAGAGCAAAATCCACTTCTACACTTAATCACCTATGGTCTTCACAAAAGACGTGCCCAGCCTATTTTAGTTCAGTTTCAACCCCGGAGTCTTGGTAAAGGACTCCGCTCATGTCTGCTATCCATTCCTGAAGAATGGGTGCCTGCTTCAGCCCTTCGTCCTCCCGGCCACTGCCCGGGGGAGCCCGAGGCCCTCCCTCCCCAGAACTCTGTCGTCACTAGTCAAGTTTCATTCCAAAGTGGTTACAGAGAGTCAGAGCAAACATCTGACAGAGCACTGAAGAAGCCAGAGTCCCAGGCAGTCATCGCGGCCGCAAGCACCCGACCACGCCGGATCCGGCCCCTTCCGCTCCCCCTCCGAGAGCGGCCGGGTCATCCCGGAGGACACCCACCTCCGGCCAGGAAGGAGCGCAGCCAGTAGAAGTCTCTGCGGGCAGTCGGCCCTCCGGCTCCGGCCGCCGGCGGCAACGCGGGAGGCGGGTCGGCCGCTGCCAGGGCCGCCGCCGCCGCCGTCGCCGCCATCACGACCCGGGCCGCGTCGGGAGCTTGGGTCCCCTCCTTACAGACCGCGGACCCAGGCCATGGCTGGAGTGGACGGTGACAGCACGCCTACCGCCGCGCGGGGAACGACACCCGCAGCGGCGCCGACTGATGGCGTGCGCCAGGGGCGGGGCCTGGGTCAGGGCCCGGAGCGGGAGTCGCGGCCTGGCCACCTTCCCCGCGCAGTCTCCGCGCTCAGCCCCACTCTGGGTTTCCCTTCGCGGGTCCTCGCGCGTGGCTGCAGGAAGCGAAGCGTGACGGGCGGAGAGGCCCCGCCAAACCCCACTTCCTGCGAAAAAGCTCTCCCCGTCTGTCGACCTTTATCGACTGAATGACCTGTATCCGCCCAAGAGCTGTTCCAACATCTCTAAGACAACTCTTTCCAGGAACCTCTGCATCTGCGCCCTCTCACCCACAAAGCAGCTTTGCCTTCTGGATTCTCACTGAATCTCCGTTTCTGGCCTCCCTAACTCTCAACTAAGCTTCAACTCTATCCCTACCACCTCTGCCAAAGAAATATTACTAAAGCGAGTTCTTTCTTTGGGACTTTATGAACTGCAAAGCCCCTGCCCTGGCAGGTCTTTAAATCCGTGCCTTCCGTTTAACTCTCAGATTGCACTGAGCTCTATGCTCCATCAACCTCAAGTCCCTGCCTAATTCTTAGAAATGTCCCAGTTTATTCTTCCAGGCCCTCTTGTAGTCCAAGACTATTTATTAAACACCCTTCCGGGCATTATTTATACTCTTAACTGCAATCTCATCACTTACAACCTGGGCAAAATTCACTCCTATTCTTTGTGTTGAAAGCTGTTCAGAATGTTTATCCTTAATTCTCTCTGAGTCTTTGTCTCTGCTAGATGTTTGCAGCCACATTTTATCACTAAATAATGAGTCCAGATTAAAATCCTTCCCCCCTGTTTGCAATTTTCAGTTTACCAGAAAATACAGAGCCATGAAATAATTATATAAATATATAATATATATATAATATATATAAATTATATTTTACATGTCCAATTTGAAAGTGCAAAAGCTCCCTACAGTGGGGATGGTTGCACAAAGTTGTGAATATAGTTACAGCCACTAAATTGTACATTTAAAAATAGTTAAATGGTTGATTTTATGTATATGTTATAATTTGTCAAACATAAGCTCCCTAAGGTTTTTATGTAAAAAGAGAAATAAGCCTATATTTTCATATTACATAACCAGCAAAACTGTTCCAGTTCCTAGGGCTATCATGTATTTTTCCACTCCTATCTTCTGTATGGACTTCTCTTTACCTTCATTTCCATCCTGAATGAGATGTATCTTATAGATTTAATTTACCATTTAGTGGCCTTCCAACTCCAAAACTCAATCCAGATAAAGGAAAGTTGATATAAATGATAACTGACAAGTCTAGTGACTCAAACATCCAATTTTTTCTCCTCCATCTACTCAGCTAGTTACTACTAAGTGACCCAAACTACAGATGTCATAGTGTCCCCAGTCCTCTTCCATAGGCCTCTTCTATAATTGCACTCAGTTTTCAAGATCTCACCCAACCTCACAGTTTTAAATGTCTAGGATGCCCTGGTAGTAAAGTGGTTTGGTCTGCCACGTCTGGCAGGGCACAGTCCACATACATACCCAAGGACCTGGGTTTATGTCCTGGGTCAAACAACCAAGATGAACAACTAAATAAAATGTTTAAAAAATGCTTCCTTCTCTCTTCTCCTGCTTGCCTGTCTACTCGCCTACATTCCTGCCTGCACCTTTCCTTAAAACAAAAAACAACAGCAACAAAAAACTAACTGGCTCACCTTGGTGGAGCAGTGGTTAGGTCAATTACCTCTGAAGAAGCTCAGGCCACATAACCCTGGTTTTGAGTCCTAGGTCAAAAGGGAACAACCAGTGTGAACAACTAAATAAAAATAAAATAGTGCTTCTTCCTCCTCTCTCTTCCTGTGTGCCTGCCTACTCACCTTCATTTATATCTATACCTTTCATTAAAAAAATAAATGCAAGCATATGGATAGGTAGATATAGATATATGCTGATGACTCTCATTCTCCAGCCTACTCCACAATTCTATTGATTCATCTTTCCAGCATCTCCACCTATGTATACAATTGGCATCTATTTATCATATTTAAAAATAGATTCCTCATCTTTCTTTACAAACATGTAACTCCTGCAGCTTTATCTCATTTTATTAAATCACAAATCCATTCTCAGTTCAAAAATTTTGAGTCATTTCTTAGTCTTCCTACTTTCTCTTGCCCTCTATTGTCTGTTCAACATGGTAGTCAAAGCAGTCGTTTTAAAACCTAAAAGAAATCTTGTCACTCATCCCAAAACTGTTCAATGTCTTCCCATATCACTTAACAAAATTCTTACTATTTTCCTACTATATCTCTGACCTCAACTCCTAGGGCTCACTTCAGTCACACTAGCCTCCTTCAGAAAAATCAGACATTCTTCCTTGAAGGCCTTTGTGCATGCTATTTTGTGTTTACCTCTATTGCTTTTTCCCTAGATATTGAATGTGCCTTCCTCCTTTTGTTGCCCACCTTGAATCATTACATAAATTTTACCTTGAGAAGGTAAGTCTTTCTTGACTGGGATATTTAAAATTACAACACACTATACCCTCATTCATTCCTACTAAAACTCACTATCTCTGCTTTAATTGTAATTGTTCATAGCACTTATCAGCATATTATACATATGTTATATATAAGATATATTTTAGTGGAGCAACAGTTAGGTCAGTCTCCTCCAAAGAAATGCAAGCCACATACCCCTGGGTTTGAGTCCTAGGTCCAGGAGGGAAACAACCAGTGTGAACAACTAAATAAAAATAAAATGCCTCCTCCTTTCTCTTCCTATCTGCCTGCTTACTTGCCTTCATTCCTGACTTCACCTTTCCTTAAAAAAAAAAATAAGTGCTTCCTTCTCCTTTTCCTCCTTTCTTTCCTTAAAAATGCTTCTTCCTCTCTTAAATTTTTTTAATATTTTACCTAAAATGATTTTTTTAAAGGAGAGATGCAGGCATGAATGAAAGTGAGTAGGCAGAATAGATATGAGGAAGAAACACTTGATTTTATTTAGTTGTTCATCTTGGTTGTTCCCCCTAACCCTGGGTCTTGAACCTGGAAACTTGGGATGTATGTGAATTGTGCCCATGGTGTACTAGACCACTTTATCATCAGGATGTGCCTAAAATTATTTTTATTGTTAGTTTCCCCCACTAGAATGTAAGCTCCATGAAGTTAGGGATTATTTGTTTTATTCATTGGATGTATCATTTGACACTGAATAGTGACTGATGATGGTCTTCTTAAAAATCAGTCCTTCTACCTTTGTCTCTCACTTTTAGAATATCGAGCTACTAGATGCCAAAAGCTAAAGAAGTGGAGAAAAACCAGTCCACTCATTCAAAGAATTTACTATTTCTTGGTATGAATGTGAACTTAATAAAATAAATATAATACATGAGTAAAAAGTGAGTATGCAGAGGAAAGATACAATATTTATTAGTGGTTATCAGGAGATAATTGAATTGTACTTTGACATGGCTAGGCATGAGCCAAGCAAACACACACACACACACACACACACACACACACACACACACACACACTATATACAGTTATATACAAGTAAGAAGACAACTCATTTAAATAGCAAATAATCCAATTTACTGAGCTTAAGTTTCTTGATCCTTCCTTCACATGACGCTCCAACATGTGTATGTTAGCTACTGACCAATAACATTAGAGAAATAGGTCAAGGTTATATCATGAACAGTTTTAATCTTGGGCTAAAGAGTTTAGACTTAATTCAGTGGATAATAAGAAGCTGGTGACAGCTAAGGAAAGTTAATCTAGAAGAGATGAATAGAGTGATAGAGAAGGCAGATGCTGACAGATCTGACTGTAAGAAAGCCAGACAGAAAACATTTGAAACAATAGAAGCAAGAGGGCTGGTGGGAGCATGAACACTTGGTGGTCAGAAATGAAATGGAGAAGGCATGCCCTGGTGGAGTAGTGGTTACATCAATCACCTCTGAAGGAGTGCAGCCACATATACCTGGATTCCAGTCCCAGGTCCGGGAAACAACCAGTGTGAACAACTAAATAAAAAATAAAAATAAAAAATAAAATTTTTATTCCTCCTCTCTCTCCCTGCCTGCTTCCGTACTCGCCTTCATTCCCACCTTTACCTTTTCTAAAAAAAAAAAAGAAAGAAAGAAAGAAATGAAAAGGAGGAAATAGCACCTGCTGAGGTTGCTTCAAAATTAGATGTGGAAGACAAGGCATATGGAAAGTCAAAGCTGTTGCAAAATTTTTGCTAGGGTGCTTGAGAGACCTAGTGGTAGCATTAACACAATAGGGAGGACAGAAAGGAAAACTGGTCTAAGGCACAGAAAGGTAGTGGGGATATTGGCACAAACTGTAAAGATGATGAAGACATACAAAAAGTCAAAGGACGAAGGTTTGTCAAGTTAAAAAAAATAGACAATATATTAATACTGTATAGATCATATAACAATACCTACTGAAAAAGACATCTTTGAAAGTTTTCCCCAGGTGCACCAGATGCTGGTGTGTGGCCCACCTGCAGCACAAAGACCCGGGTTTTAGACCTGGGTATAGGGTGTAAAACCAAAATGAATAAGTAAATGAGTAAAGATGTTTCTTTCTCCTCTTCCTTTCTTCCTTCCATTCTTTGAAAAAAAAAGGAAAGCTTCCTGCAACCCCACACATACCCCAATACTTCATGAATCAGGTAGAAATCAGTGTGCCACTTCAATAAACATTGTCATGGTCATTATCTTCCAAGTCTACTACTAGGTCATTTCTTTTAAACCACACATCATTACTTTTCACTTATTTTTATTTATTAGGAGTAAGTGTCATAAATCAGATGTCTTATTAATTTCAAAGTCTTTGGAATAAAAAATTTACCCTACATATAACAGAAAACCTTCACTCTTTTAGTATAAAAGCTATCTGTAAACAAAAAATATAGTATTTTAGATGGTATACAACTTCATATGAAATTAGATATTTTCATTTTCTTATATGTAAATATGAACTATGGCATTTTAATATACCAGAAGAGGTGCATGCTCTATGGGTAAGGTAGCTGAGACACTGGCATGCAGACCATGTAAAGCCCAAGTACTTGGTTTTACAACTCAAGGGCAGGATGAAGAACCAAAATTAATTAATTAAAAGATGTTTCTTCCTTCTCTTCCTTTGTCCCTTTCCTTAAGAGTGCTTTCCGTCTCTCTCTCTCTCTCTCTCTCTCTCTCTCTCTCTCTCTCTCTCTCTCTCTCTCTCTCTCTCTCTTCTATATATTGATATATATATACATACATACATACATATGTGTATGTACATACATGCACTTTTTTTTTTTTTTTAAGAAAAGGTGCAGGCAGGAATGAAGGTGAGTAGGCAGGCAGGCAGGACGAGGAAGAGGAAGAAACATCTTTATTTTGTTTTTCATTCAGTTGTTCACTCTTGTTGCTTCCTTCTGAACCTGGGACTCAAATCCAGGGGTGTGTGGCTCGTTCGTTTGGAGGCTATCGACCTAACCACTGATCACACCATGCACCACTCCTTTTCAAAAAAAAAAAGGCATTCAAGAAACTGTCAGCAGTATTTACCTCTGGGAAGTGGGATGGATTAAGGATAGAGTAATAGTCCCTTTCACTTTTTACTGTGTGTTCTTTTATATAGTTTGATTTTTTTTAAAGAATACTTTCATTACATTTTGACCTTCAGAAACTGATCATTTCTGTCTTGTTTTGGGGGGATTTTTTTGAGTTTTTTTAGAGAGGAAGGAAGGGAGAGGAGAAAGCATTCAAGAAAGAATTATCTTCATTTATTTTATTTAGTTCATTTTTGTTTTTTCACCCCAACCTTGGGCCTCAAACCCAGGTCCTTGGGCTTCTGGTGATCAGCACACCAGTGTTCCAGCTCTCTGAGTCACAAGTGTGCGCATGCCGCCGGAAATTGGATTTTAAGAGATTGCTCGAGATAAAGAATATTTTAATTTTAAATTCCAGATATAACATTAAATATTCTGAAATTGTGACACCATATTCCCATGGCAAACGTACAATAGCTATGTAAGAGTGTAAATATGATATAAAAATTAGTTGGGAAATTTAGAATTTTATAAAGTTGCTTCAGATTGGCCTAGTGGTTTATTCACTGGACACAGTCCATATACATCCCAAGGCCCCTAGCACAACAAAGATGAACAACTAAATAAAAACTTTCTCTCTCTTCCTGCCTTCCTCTTTAAAGAAAAAAGAAAGCTGACATTTTCTAGCCAAGCCTTTGTACTAAATCGGTACCTTAAATTTCTAACACAATGTAGTGAGAAAGAGCAGAGAAGAATTAAATATCTGCTTCTCTACTTAATAGCTAAGTGATCTTAAGTACTTATTAAATACCGAATCTTCAGTTTCTAATATGTAAAATCCCCTCCATCCCAGATATGATTGATGTGAATATCAAATAACATCATTTAGGCATAGGACTGCCCAGGGTACTCAGCATATACTTCTTAGTGTGTGCATCCCTAGACCTGCAGAGCACATCATCATTCAGACATTTACTGTCTACATACTATGTGTCAGGCATTATGTTAGATACTCGAGATATAATAGTGGGCGCATACCCTTGTGGCTCAAGCATCTGAGGTGATTGAGGTCCATATTTTTTTAAAAAAAAGTTGTAAAAGTGAATGAGATAAAATTCCTGCAAAAACATTTTTAAGAGTGCAAGCAAATACAAAAACATAAATACAGGTGCGACCTGGCGGCCTAACGGATAAGGCCACCAGATGTGGTCCAGATGCATCCCAATGACCCAGCTTTGAGCTGTTCTGGGGAGAATAGCCAAGATGAACAACTAAATGAAATAAATAAATGTTTCTTCCTCTTTTCTCTTCCTGCCTACTCACCTTCCTTTCTTCGTGTATCTTTCTTTAAAACAAAAACAAGTGCGCCGGGTGAATTACTGTTAGGTCAGTCACCTCTGATGGAGCACAGGCCACGTAACTGTGGGTTCGAGTCCTAGTTTCAAGGGGAAAGAATCAATGTGAACAACCGAAAAAAAAAGTAAACACAGGTGCCTCCTGCTGGAGTAGTGGTAGGGTGCAGTCCACCTGCATCTCAGGGTCCTGGGTTCTCACCCCAGGTTCTCATCCCCAGGCTGGTAGGAATGACCAAGATGAACTAAACTAAAAAAAAAAAAAAAAAAAAAGAGTGATTCTTCCTCCTCTGTCTTCCTACCTGCTCCCCTCTGCTTACCTTCATTCCTGCCTGCATCTTTTCTTAAATAAATAAATAAATAAATAAATAAATAAATAAATAAATAAATAAATAAATAAATAAATAAATAAATAAATGTATTTTAAAAAGGCAAATACAATTCATCAAGTTTCTATCCTTTATCAGGTGCATCCAAGGAGAATTAAAACCAGAAAAGATCAATTCTATGAGAAGGGTGGGGAGATTAGGAAAAGCTAGAAATGAGCTAAGCTTTGAAAAATGAGTATGCTTTCCAGGAAGTTATAGGAGAAAGACTATTTCAGTGCTCTGCTACAGCTTAGCCAGCGAAGTCATACACTATGAAAGTCATGGACCGAGGTTTGAGACTCAGGCTTAGGGAAAAAAAATCAGTAAAGGACCTGATGAATTTCAATGTAGTTATAATTAGTGATAGCAATGGACTAGAAATTATTTAGAAAATTGACCTAATTTATCCTTTCATTTGTTCAGTAGTTATTTCTTGCATAGGTACAAAACATCAGAGATACAATAATAAATACAAACTTTATCCCAACCCCCATGAAATTTCTACTCTCGTGGAAGAAATAGATCTTAATCAAATAATCACAGATATTCATGTAAAGTTGAAATTGGGCTATATACTTCTGAGAGGAGTCTTAGTATATGACAATATAAGATTATAAATAGAGATTTGACCTAAACAAGAAGAGTCCATTTTCTTAAAGAAATGATGCCTGAAGCCAGTGGTAAAGGATTACCAGGGTTTAATTGAAGAAAGGGGAAAGAAAAAGCATTCCAAGAAAAGGAAACAAAGATGAGGGAGGGAGATCCTGGTATCTTTAAGAGTCTGACTTCAATGCATTACCACACTGTGTCCTTCAAGGTTGGAGAATTCAGAATTCAGGGATCAGACAGGTTACAAATAAGTAAAGCAATAGAGGGAGCTACCAGACAGGAGAACTGTGGAAGTGCTTTCTATGCCTAAAACAAAACGTTTCTGCAAATGAAATGTACTGGTTTATAAAAGCAGAATTTTTGGTTTGCAAGTGTAGGAGAAGGCCCCTGTGGCTGGAGTGGGAAGAACTAGGAGGTTTGTAATGTAAGATGGGACAGAGAAGTAGGTCAAGTCTTATAACCACTGTAGGAGTCTTATTATTATCCTAAAAGCAATAGGAAATCAAAGTGTAATGCTGTGATTGACATTGTCTGGTGTATATTTCAAAGAGATCATTCTGGTGCACCCTGGTGGCCTAGTCATCTAGTACACCCTGGGCATAGTCCACATGCATCCCAAAGTCCTGGGTTCAAGATTGAGGGCCAGGGGTGGGGGTGGGGGAAAACCAATGTGAACAACTAAATGAAAATAAAGTACTTCTTCCTCTCTCTTCATCCTTGCCTGAAGCTTTCCTTTAACAACAGCAACAATAACACACACACACACACACACACACACACACACACACACAGATCATTTTGCCCCTGATGTGAAAAATAGGACAGAGACAAATGTAGAGGTGAGTAGACTATTGTAAGATGTGACAATTGGTTTAGAGTAAAGGCCATGGGAATAAGTTAAGTTTGAAAGGCAACGAAGTGATAAAAGGCCTTGGTGATAGATTTAATAAGGGGACCAGTGAAATGTCAAGGATAAATGCCTAGATTCCTGGTTAACATAAATGGATGACTTCAATGAAGCAGGGATCACTGGAAGAAGACAGTTTGTTGTTGATTTAGGGCAAGATTTGGAAGGACAAGGGAGAGGATGAGTTGCTTGACTGGGACATACTGAGTATGCAAAGGCCTTGGCAGTATTCAAGAGAGGATATTTAAGAGTTAAATATATAAGAAGCAGCCTGAGATGAAGATGGAACATTAGTTAAGTCAAGGCTAAGGAGAAAAAGCATGAGAATCTAGGACATACCCTCAAATAACTGCAACATTTAGTGGCTAGTTAGAGAATGATAAGCTGGCAAAGAGAACAGAGAAGGAGTGGTCAGAAATGTAGGAAAAAATGAAAGTTATAGAAGCCAGTGGAAAAAAACATTTTAAGAATAATGTCGAATTGGAAATGTTGAGTTTGAAAGGTCTATGAAGGGGATGGCCTTGTGACTTAATGGTTTAGTTCACAGCTGTGTAGTCTATATACACCCCAAGGTCCCTGGTTCAAGACCTGGGTCCTAGGGAAACAACCAACATGAACAATAAATAAAATAAAATCATAAAAATAAAATGATTCTTTTGCCTCTCTCTTCTTGTCTGCCTGCTTGCTGCTTGCCTTCATTCCTGTCTGCACATCTCCTTTTAAAAAATTATGTATATACATATAATATATATATATATATATTTATATATACACATACACACACAAATGTATTTACTTAGTGTTTTTTTCCTGGAAGATAAAAAACACTTTGGAGATATTATCCAGTTGCTTCTGTGAGTCAATATTTGACCTGTCAGCAATATTTATTGAAGACATTATAGTATTAGAGTCTATAGGAAGGGGAAAAAGAAAAAAAACACACAAGAGAAATAGAAAATAGAGTCCTACTCTTAAGCTTTCAGGTTTGGGGGGAAATAAAACAATAACCTAATAATACTAATAAAAGTATCAAAAGTACATATCAGTGAGTACAAATTGATAAAATTGAACACTAATCTTCATGATGCTGAGGAGAGGGGTAATAATCCAGAGGTTATCTACATTTAGTGAAGTTGTTCAAGAATAATTTCCTACAGGAATTGAATTGTCAATGGATTTTAAATAAGTATTTTAGAGATGGTAAAAGCCTTAGAAATTGTGAAGACAATGACAAATATTTTTTTAAATGCTTCTCATTTATAAGGGGAGGGATGGAAAGGGATCCACTGAGTCCTTGCTTTGTGTGCACCTATAGTAGGTGCCTTATATCTACTACCAATTTTAAAGCATTGCAACACTGAGGAGTTTAGCAAGAAAATAGTGCAAATGCATAGAATTGCATCATCACAGCCACAGAGTTTAGAGAGGACCTCATAAAAAATTCAACAAAATTTTCTTTAGCTATTAGGTGTCTGCTATGTGCCAAGCCCTGAATTAGTTCCTGGAAATGTAAAAATGAAAGATAAGCCCTTGAGGAGCATACATTTCTGGTAACTCAAGTAGACCATGTAAGAAGTGTTATGGCAGTGGTTTGGAATGATACAGGAACCATGTTGAGAGAGCAAGGAAGCCCTCTAATTCTACCTGGGTATCCATAAGGATTCACATGTGAACTGGGAATTTTAAGGAATGAGAATAAGTTTGACAGAGTAAGTTTGAGTCAGGGGAAACAACCAATGTGAACAACTGAATAAAAAATAAAACACTTCTTTCTCCTCTCACTTCCTGCCTGCCAACCTACTTGCCTTCATTCATGCCTGCTACTCACCTGAAAAAAAATTAAAATGAGGCAAGACTTCCTGCCAAGATGGCGACCTGATAGAAGTGGGACTCATGTCCTCCCCACAGAGCAACTAGTAATTCACCTATTTTCCAGAAACAAACACCGAAGAAAAGCAGGCAGAGAGGCTGTAGAGACACAGCAGAAATCACAACAAAGGGTAGGTGAAAACATCTGGGTTTAGAGTTACACTGTAGACTCAGACTCGGGATTATGGCCTCAGCAGAGTGGGAAGAACTTTGGGAAGAACCAGCAGTAGAGAGTGGGACACAGAGCCAGGGGAGAGGGTCTAGGCATAGATTGAAAGAGGTACCAGTGAGGGTCCTCGTTGGGTAGAAGAGGTACCGGTGTTCTGGTGGTTTGAACAGGAGGCCTGGGGAGAATATTACCCTGGGCACCACCAGAACCAGAAGGCAGCCCAACCCCCACCCCCTTCCACCATATTGGCCTGGAGCTGCAGGACTCACCCACTGGAAATCCTGCCCTCAAGCTTAAAGAAGGGAGTCTCCCAGCGGGAGAGTTAATGCTACCCACAATCACCACCTTGTGGGTGTAGGTGCAACTACAGCCTGATTGCTGATTGTGTGTCAATAGTAAGGTAATCATTGCAGCTGGGAGCTGGGATGCTGGGGGAAGGCTGTGCATCTCCCACACAAACGCCAACTCCATAGACTGAACTTTCGGGCAGCTATATGATGCCACACAACTCAAGAAATCCCAGTGTCCCAAACCAAGATCCAGGCTTACTTGGTGCAAGTCAATACCTTACACAAGGCCATCACTGCAGGGAAACCTAATCCACAAAAACATAAACAGAATGCCAAACAGAGCAAAGACACAGAGAAAAATATGTGAAATGATGGATCCAATCCAAAACCCAGGGGAAAGTCTGAATACAACAGACATCTACAAACTGCCTGAGGATGAATTTAAGGCAACAGTGATAAACATACACATAAAAATCAAGAAAACAATAGAGGAAGAAAAAGAGAGAAGAAATGAAGCAGCTCAAAACAGATGTCAAAGATGGTGAAGAACACTTGGTGAGTTGGTGAAGGGCATGATGTGTTGAAACATATGTAAGGAATGGGAAACCTATACACAGGAAGTTATTTTAATGTGTAGAATAATTACTACAATAAAAAAGTCCCAAGCAAAAAAAAACCAAAACAAAACAGATGTCAAAGAAATAAAGAACACAATAGCTGACCTAAAGAATTCAATAGAGGGATCAAGGATAGGATGGATGAAGCCTCCAACAGAATCAGTGAGCTAGAAAATAGGGCAGAGGAATGCACTCAAGCAAAGCAGCAAAGAGATAAAAGAATGCAAAGAAACACAAACAGCATTCAAAACCTATGGAATAACACAAAAAGAAACTACATTCACATTATAGGGGTCCCAGAAGAGAAGAGAGAGAAAAGAGGGAAAAAAATGTATTTGAAGAAATAATAGCTAACAACTTTCCTAACCTGAATAATGAAGCAAGCCTCTAGACCCAGGAAGCTCAGAGTCCTTAATAAAAGAAACCCAAGCTGACCTACACAAAGACACATTGTCATTAGAATGTCAAAAATACAAGACAAAGAAAGAATCTTAAAAGCATCCAGAGAAAACTGAGTCACATACAAAAGAGTTCTCATAAGATTGTCAGCAGATTTTTCAGGTGAAACTCTACAGTCCAGGAGGGAATGACATGATGTATTCAAAAGAATGAAAGAAAAGGATTTTCAACCTAGAATACTATACCCTGAGAGATTATCATTTGGAATTGAAGGAATGATAAAAATTTTTCGAATAAGGCAAAGTTAAAGGAATTCATCACCACAGAACCAGCTCTACAAAACATACTAAAGGTGCTGCGTAAAGTGTAAAGAAACTCCACTTACAAAAACAGGTCATCTCTGTTCATTAGAAATAATTGGTCTGTAATTTTCTTTCTTGGGGAGGTCTTTGTCAGCTTTTGGTAAAAGTGTGATGTTGGCCTTTGGAGAGTGTTTGGGAGTGTTCCCTGTTCTTCAGGGTTTTGGAAGAGTTTGGGTAGAATGAGTACTAATTCTCCTCTGAGGGTTTGGTGAAGCTCCTTGGAGAGGCCATCTGGGTCTAGGCTGTTTTTTGGGGGGACACTTTTGATTACCTCTTCAATTTCTTTGCTTGTGATTGTTCTGTGGGGCTTATTCAAAAACTTGATATGTATTATCTTATTTAAGATAAGCCTGTGATGTTGATTTTATTGTCCCCATTTTATAAATGAGAAAACTAAAGCTAAGAGGTCTGCCTTAGGTCATACAGTGTACAAGTATCAGAGTCAGGGTTCACATTTATCTTTTATGCCCAAATCTTGTGCGCTTAATATTTTATCCTGTCTACTTGTCATCAGTATTGTTTTGTTTGAAAAGATAATGCTATCCAAAATCCTTGAATTTTACTTTCATCATGTTGAGTTTTTTTTTTAGTTACCTTATTCTTCTTGATAATTCCAATTTTTAACTTTTCTAAATTAAAGAATTATGACTCAAGCTTACATTATGAAATTCAATTTATTCTACTATATTCATTTTAAGGTTTAATTGTTTTGGAAATATCCAGCATGTTGTACTCTTCTGAGTTTCTTTTGAAATAAGTAATGTGATAAATTACGTTCTATTCTTGGCCTGAAAAAAAATCAAAACAACAATGTGTTTATATATCGATGTGCCCGGGTGGAACAGAGGTTGTGCACAGTCCACATAGATCCCAGGGTCCAGTGTTCAAGTCCTGGGCTGGTGGGAACAACCAAGATGAACAACTAAATAAAATAAATAGAGTGCTTTTGCCTCTTCTCTCTTCCTTCCTCTCTTCCTGCTTACCTTCATTCCTCCATTCCTGCTTGCATCTTTCTTTAAAAAAAAAAAAAAAATATATATATATATATATATATATATATATATATATATGGAGTGGTAAAGGAAACCAGAACTCTGGTGGTGGGTTTGGTGTGAAATGTACACAGGCTAAGGTGTAAATTCCATATCCTAAAGGAATGTAACCATGTACAATAATAAAATATATGTAGTATATAATATATAAACATATGTATGATGGTAATATAATGAATATCCATATATTAAAAAAAAAAAAGAAAAAGAAAGAGGCGTGCCCTGGAGCATCAGTTAGGTCAATCACCTCAGAAGGAGTAAGCCACATATCCCTGGGTTTAAGTCCTAGGTCAGGGGAGAAGCAACTAGTGTGAACAACTAAATGAAAATGCTGCTTCTTCCTCTCCGGTCATGCCTGCCTACTTGCCTTCTTTCTTGCCTGCACCTTTCCTTTAAAAAAAATTTTTTTTTAAAGATTGATGATAAGATTAGAACTGATATAAACTACCTTGCTGGTTTTATGGATGTCATAAGCATTAACAAGACTGAAAAGAATTTCTTTCTGATCTATGACACCAAGGGTTGCTTTGCTATTTATTACATTACATCTGAGGAAGGAAAGCACAAATTTAAGCAAAGTGAGAGAGATTTTGTGGGCACCAAAGAGATCCCTTCTCTGGTGACCCATGATGCTTGTACTAGCATGTGCTCTCTTGATCCCCTCATAGGTGAATGGCACCATTCAGATTGATTTGGACACTGGAAAGTTTACTGATTTCATCAAGTTTGACATTGGTAACTTGTGCATGTTAACCAGAGGTGCTAACCTGGGAAGAATTGTGTGATCACCAATACAGAGAGACACTCTGTTTCCTTTGATGAGGCCGGTGTGAAAGATGCAATGGCAACACCTTTTCCACCTGACTCTCCAACATTCCTGTTGTTTGCAAAGGCAACTAACCATGGATTTCCCTTCCCTAAGGCAAGAGTATCCATCCCACCATTGCTGAAGAGAGAAACAAGAGATTAATAGCCAGAGCAATGGGTGAAATACTTTCTAAATGACATAGACCCTGGAAGGATAGTGATACTTAAATAAAGATAATACAGCATGGGGCGGTGAGGGGAGACTAATCCTTTGTATCTCTTTCACTTTTAGAATATCTAGCAATAGTGCAGCCTGGAGGCCTAGTGGATAAGGCCACTGAATGCAGATCACATACAACCAAGGTCCCAGGTTTGAAACCTGTGACCAAGGGTAATAACCAAGATAAACAACTAAACAAGTAAATGTTTTTTCCTCCTCTCTTCTTGCCCCTGCTTGCCTTCATTCCTGCCTGTACCTTTCTTAAAAAAGAAAAAGAAAAAATGAGTATCTAGCAACTAGTAACCAGAAGCTAAAGATAAATATCAAAGATGTTAAACAGGTGCACCCTGGTGGCTCAGACATTAAGTCTGTGGGTGCAGTCAGGATCACCCACATAAAATTCAAGGACTGGAATTCAGAACCCAGGGTGGGGCCAGGGGAACAACCAAAATGAACAATTAAATAAATAAAAATGCATCTTCCTCCTCTCTCTCTGCTGCCTGCCTGCCTGCCTACTTGCTTTCATTCCTACCTGCCCACTTCCTCCCAAGGACCTGGGTTTGCAACCTGAGGGTAGGGGGAACAACCAAAAATAAGAATAAAGAAACAAAAGTGCTTCTTCCTTCCCTTCCTTCCTGCCTTTCTTCCTTAAAAAATACTGCTTCTGGTGTGCCTGGTGGAGCAACAGTTAGCTCAATAACCTCCAAAAGAGCACGTCACATACCTGGGTTTGAGTCCTGGGTGGGAGGGGAAGCAACCAGTGTGAACAACTAAATAAAATAAAGATGCTTCTTCCTCTTTTCTCTTCCTGCCTGCCTGCCTACTTGCCTTCATTCCTGCCTACTTCCTTCCTTCCAAAGCACCTTTCCAAAAAACAATAAATAAATAAAGACAACCTTGTTTCATGATTTTAACTGGAATAGAGCTTCATATTCTATAGTCACTATGAATATATGCTAATATTACTTTCTTCCAAAATTGATTCTGGCAATCCCGTTTATTTCTTCCTTAGGATATCAATTTTGGCATGCCCTTATGGAGTAGTGCTTGGGTCAATCGCCTCTGCGGGCTAGCGATCACGTAACTCTGGGTTTGAGTCCCGGGGGGACAGGGGTAAGATGGACAGTCGGTGTGAACAATTAAAATGAAAAATAAAGTACTCCTTCCTCCTCTCTCTTCTTGCCTTTCTTGCCTGCTACTGCCTTTATTCCTGCCTGAACCTTTTCGTTTTAAAAAAAAATATGTATATATATATCAATTTTATTCCCTCTTTCTTCCATCTCCTCCACTGAGGGATGTACTTCACTCTTCTTGTGTATATGTACTCTATTTAAGGAAAGGTACATGTAGAAATGGAGGCAGATAGGCAAGCAGGCAGAAAGAGAAAAGAGGAAGAAGCATCTTATTTATTTGTATTTTAGTTGTACATCATGGTTATTCCCCCAGCCCGGTGTCTAGAACTCTGGTCCTTGGGATATATGTGGACTGTACTTGGGCTAGAAGTTGCAGAGACCTGACCACTACTCCACCAAGATGTGCCTTTTTTTTTTTTTTTAAGGAAATTTGCAAGCAGGAATGACCACAAGCAGAGTCAGGCAGGCAGGAAGAGAGAGGAGAAAGAAACTCTTTATTTTGTTGTTCATCTTGGCTGTTGCCCCCAACTCCCTCATCTGCCTGGAATCTCCAACCTGGGTCCTTGAAATATAAAAAAATATATATATATATGTAATGGCCAAGTGACCTTATCCACTAGGCCACCAGGGTGCTCCTATTACATTCTTAACAAGCTTCTGATTCAATTTAGTAAACTGATATTTTAGGTATGTGTCTGTCAATTGACTAGTAAATGCTAATTCCTGAAATCTGCTCAGTGCAAAGGCTCTGGAAATTCCCTTGGGACTTTTCTACTCCAAGTTTTTCTCGCTCTCTTGAACTCCTAGTAGAATTGACAGCATTAGATCTTTTCCAGTGCTAAACTGTTAACTGCAAATTTATCTTGCCCAGTTTCCCCTGCTATCTCCCAGGACCACGCAGATGGTGCTGTCCCAGATCACTAAGAGACAACTAATTCTTTCCTACCCACTATTATTTCTACCCATCCATTCATCTATTCATCCATCCACTTACCGTCTATCCCAGATCTCTTTATGGAGAATAATGAAGCTGTTTTCCTTAGTTGTACCATTTATGTATACTACCAGGAATGTATGAGTTCCTTACCAATACTCAGTATTGTCAAATTTAAAAAACTTTGCCAATAGAGATTATATTCTTTAGCAAAGAAACTGTGTTTGTGTGTATGTACATGTGTGTGTGTGTTTGAAGACAGCATATATATTTTTTCCTAGGATGCTACTCCAGGTAAGTAGTAAGCAGGTAGCTAAGATGATTTAGAGATAGAATAACAGTAAAATGAGAAATAATTTGAGAGGAAACGAGAGTTATGTTTTTAGAAGGTTAGATAAGTACGGTTCTAAGACCCACATTATGTATATTTTTACATTTCTTTTTCAGAGAAGTGATTGGAAACAAGACAGTAATTCTTTCTTCTTAAGGAAGAATGGGGTAAGGTAGTTGTAAAGATAGTGGGACATTGCTTTAACATTTAATATTGATTGGGCATGCCCTGGTGAGCTAGTGGTCTAGTCACCCTAGCAGCAAGGTCTTGAGACCTGGGGCGGGGGGAACAACCAATGTGAACAACTAAATAACAGTAAATAAAGTGCTTCTTCCTCCTCTCTCTTCCAGTCTGCATGATTCCTTAAACAAAAAAAAAAATTTAATATTGATTAAGGTCTGGAAAGAATTGTACTTGCTTTTCTTCTCTTGAGTAAATGCCTCATGTTATTGTTTCACTTTCCATGACTTGTTCAATATTTTAATTTCTAGTGTAAGCATCAGACTCCTCTTTATTATTTTTAAAAGGAGAAAGAAAAGGAGAGGAGGAAGAAGTATTGGAAAGAAAGAAGGATAGAAGGAAGGAAGAAAGGAATGGAAAAGGAATCCTTTTTTTTTAAGGAAATGTTTAGTGCGCCCTGGTGGAGTAGCAGTTAGGTCAATCTCCTCTGAAGGAGCGCAGGCCACATACCCCTGGGTTCAAATTGTGTGTGTGTGTATGTATGTAACAACCAGTGTGAACACTACTTAAAAATGAAAATAAAAATGAAATGTTTCTTCCTCTCTTTCTTCCTGCCTACCTGACTACTCACCTTCATTCCTGCCTGCACCTTTCCTTAAAAAGAAAAAAAAAGGAAAGGTGCAGGTAGATGTGAAGGCAAACAGGCAGGCAGGCAGGATGAGAGAGGATGAAGAGCTTTTATTTAGTTTAGTTGTTGATCTTGACTGTCCCCTTTCCCAGTCCCCACCCACTTCTTAGGGTAAATGTGGACTATGCTGAACCACCAGTGCGCTCCAAGGAACCACTTTTACTTACTCGTTTTGGTTGTTCCTCCCAGGTTCTTGGATTCCATGTGCTCCAAGCCCTAGCCACCAGCTTAACGCCTGAAACCTCAGGGCCTCAGACCCTTATCTTTAAGAGTTTCAAATGGACCTGATGTGGCTAGGTGCTATATTTAAGACTCATACAACGTGACTTTAAATATCATCTAGTATATTCTGAAAACTCACAAATTTATTTTTCCCAGACTCAATCAGAGGAAATTACCTTTTTTTTTAAAGGAAAGGTGTGGGCAGGAATGAAGGTAAGAAGAGGCAGCTAGGTAAGAAAAGAGAGGAAGAAGAAGCACTTTATTTTATTTAGTTGTTCATCTTGGTTGTTTCCTAGGCCCCAGGTCTTTAACCAGGGACCTTGGAATGTAGTGAACTACGCTGCAGCGGACTAAACCATCTATCTAGCGGACCATCTAGCGGACTAAACCAACTATCATTTTTATTAATGAGAATCCGTTTCTAATTTTGCATTGTGTGGAAAACAGTGAAATTACTGATTTGCCATGACAAGGACACAATCCCACCGTCACGACTGTTGCATTTTCTCTCTCTCTCTCTCTCTCTCTCTCTCTCTCTCTCTCTCTCTCTCTCTCTCTCTCTCAAATGCTAAGTACTAATATTTAGGACTCACACAAGGTGACTTTCAATACCATCTAGTATATTCTGATGACTCCCAAATTTGTTTTTCCAGCTAAATGTCTTTTCTAAATTCAAAATTATCCCAGACTTAACCAGCGGAAATGATCTTTTTTTTTTTTTAAAGGAAAGGTACAGGCAGGAGTGAAGGTGAGTAGGCAGGCAGGAAAAGAGAGGAAGAAGCACTTTATTTAATTTTTATTTAGTTGTTCATACTGGTTGTTCTCTCCAGCCGTGAATCTTGAACCCAGGACCTGGGACTGCTGCTAAGTATACTAGGCTGCCAGGTCACCAGGGCGCACGCACCTGCACTTTCTCTTTTGACACCTCAAATCTTCTCCCAGCTTCCTCCCTTTTTTTCTTTCAGATCTAGCAGCAGGGTTTTTCCTTTATTTCTGTAGGCAAATTTTCAGCCAACTCAATATTCTGTCCCTTTCTTGCTCCCCTCCCCATCATTATCTGACACACTGTAGATACTCTGCTTATTTATTATTGTCTTTATTTTCTGTGCCCTCTTGCCTCCTACTCACTCTAAAATCACATACAGTCTCCACAAGGTCAGAGGTTTCAATTTGCTTATTGCCATTTCCCCAGAGTTTAGAACTGTGCCTAAAACAGTATGGACTCAATTAACATTTATGAACTAAAGAGAAAATGAGTGCTATCATGGACATTTTTCTACCTCTTTGAGTAATTTTCCCATTTTGATATTTTAAAAAGTGACTCCATTCAATTAATTCACAAAAGCCAGGCTATTTTTTGTAGTAGTCTTTTTCTTTGTGAAAATCAGGTTTTAAGTCAAACTCTCACAACATTCTTTTCATCTAGGTCCTAGGAGAATGCTTCTTTCTTTGTTTCTTTCTTTTTAAAGGAAAGGTGCAGGCAGGAATGAAAAGAGTAGGTAGGCAGGCCAGCAGAGAAAGGAGGAAGAAGAATTTTATTTAAAATTTTTTTTATTTAGCTGTTTGTACTGGTTGTCACCCCCACCCCATTCCAGGGGTATATGGACTGCACTCCTTCAGAGGCAATTGACCTAGCCCCTGCTCCACCAGGGTGCACCCGGAGCTTGTTTATGACAATTTATTTACAATTAAGCTTTTAGAAACATTGATGATAAGAATATATTTTTGTAGATAAGATTTATTTGGGATATCACATTTCTGATTTTCCTACCAAGGGACTTTATTTAACTGTAGCGCTGAAAACACGAGTATGGTCCTTAAGTTTTTCAGCTTGCCTACCTGGAATGTGTGTTCCTCCAGGGTAGGAAGTAAATTAGAATCATCACAGAATGCCTGACTCTTACCTCAATAAATCTGAATGAATCAATCAGTGAGAAAGGTCGAAAGTTTAGGAATCTTTCTTAAAAGAACAATCTGGTCGTGTTAATGCAAAAATATGCCAAAGCATAAAAATTGTGTGTAAATGGGGAAAGAAAAGGTAATGACAGAATGAATCTTTCTACTGAATTTTAGTTTGACCTGAGAGGAATGATAGCCCATGAACAGCATTTTTTTTTTTTAACCACCCCTGGAACTCATTAAAGATCTGGATTCCCTTGTCTGTGTAATAACTGACTCTGACAGAAGCAATAGTAATCAAACATTTGGGGAGAAAATCGGATGGTTCAGTCAGTTTTAACTTTTGGCTTAATGCCACTCGTTATTTCTTCCAATGCTGAAAATTTATTTCTTCCTGCTCCTTTATTTCTTCATCCATAAAGTTAATACAACCACCATCGTTATTAGGTCCAGGGGCCAATAACAAACAAAAATGTGATGATTTTTGCAGACATCAAGGATGGAGTCAAGGGAACACTACCCTTGTTTGGCTTCTCTTCTTTGGTGTTAAGGTTTTTTCCATTGCTGGTGACCTAGATATTGCTCATGGTATCATCTTTGACCCCATTTATATATCTAGAACCATTCAATTTAGAGACTTCCCCTCCAAAAAAAACCAAACTTTTTCTCTTAGGAGAGTCCCTTGGGGGGGGGGGGAAATAACGACGTAACAAATGACTTGACATCGCTCAGCCTTTTCAATACTCTCCTTTGACTGCAAATAAAAGGATTTGGGGGATGGAGGGAGAAGGGAAGGAGGAGGGTCGAGGGGGATTCCAACTCCAGTTTGGGGAAATCCAGCTCGCGTTTTGTTTGTCGCTCGGCGGTGCAGGGTCCGGCGAAGGCAAAAGCCCCAGCTTCACTCCCTGAGGTCTGTCCCGGGAAGGCACTGCTGCTCCGGGGGGCTGACCTGGCGGGGAGTGGCAGCGCTGTCCGCTTAGGCGCCGCTTTGTGCGCGCAGCCGCGGGTCCCTCTACTCCCTGGTCTGCCCCCCGGGACGCTGCCCTTCCCCGCCCTAGTCATGCAACTCTACCTGCCTCTCCACTGCGGACCTTTGGGAAGCAGTCGCCCACCCCGGGGGCTCGGGCCCTGACCGCTCCAGGAGCCGGTAGGTGTCCTCCCGAGGCCCATCCGCGCCCCTTGCACCCGCCGGGCCCGGGGCTCGCAAGTTGTGGGGATCAGCGCGAGTTGGAAAGTTTGCTCGAGGGCTGGTGCAGGCTCGGAACTGGGGGCACGCGTGCTGCTCTCGGAGCCTGAGTGGGCCAGTTGGTGAGTTGGGACCGGGGCAGAGGGCTAGGATGCCGGGACCCACAAACTTTCCTGCAGGAAGGGGCATGAGAGGCGGTGCTCGGCCGGGCCGGGCTTGGGCCAGAGCTCAGCGGCTGCGGCGGGTCCCGGCCGCCGCCCGGGTGGGCCCGCTCCCCGCTGCGCTCCCTCACCCCGGGCCGCTGCGGGCGCTTTTGTTGCGGGTGGTAAACAATGCCCCTGGCTGGAGGGCGCGTCCTGCGGCCCCAGAGGCGCCGGGGCCCTCGGGGTGGGCGGGCGGGGTAGCGTCAGGTTCCGACCCCCGATTCCTCCGGAAACCCTGCTGCTGGGAGGGCCGGTGTGGCCTAGAGGGTAGGAGGGTCTGTGGATGTGCTTGAGGTTGACGCACCTCCTGGGTGAGTCGGGGGTCGGGGCCTCTTCGGGTGAGGGGAGGGGAGAGGAAGGTCAAGTTGCGAGTGGAGAGCCGGCACTGTCCTGTACTCAAGTTTAGGTCCAAATAAGTTTCCTCTTCGGATGCAGAGGACACGTTGGTGGGGAAATGATTTTGGCCCTTGCCTCCCGCGGCGTTTTAGGTGGGAGGCTGCAGGGACCATTTGCAGTGGAGGTAGTAGGGGTTCCTTGCCTGGGGTTGACCTGGAGTTCTACGGATCGAGGAAGGAGGGGATAGGGCATATAGACTTACGCTTCTGTCAAAATAGCTTTTAAACAACTCTTTTGAGAAGCACCCAGTGGCGAAACTCTGGCGCTGCCGTTTTATCAGTACTACTTCGGCTGGAGACGCGACGAGCTGGGATTTGGGGGCCCGCCGCGCCGCAGGGAGGGGTCGGTCCTGGCCTGAGCGGGTGGCTGGGGCAGCCGTCCCTTCACGTGTCGGGGAAGGGACTGGGCTACATCTTTCCCTCTCTTCCTCCCGCTCCCTTTCATCACCCCCGTCCCCAAAGGATTCAGCTTCTAGGAAGGCTGTGTGCAGTCCTCCTAACTCTACGAAATGTGGTCTGGAGGTTGCTGGGGATCTCCAGTAATCTTTATAACCCACGATGGCCATTTCCGACCCAGTAAAAAATTTAACGTGTCATCTAGAAAATAGACTCGAACTGGGAGTCATCACCCTGCCCCCAACTCATCCTCCTCCCAAATTAGCCATTTGCGTAGGTCACGCTTCTGCGTCTTCCCCCCGTCCCTGGTGCCACACTCAGGCTCAAAACGGGCTGCTTAATGTATCATATAATACATCGTAGTAATGATAGTGAATGAAGAAATGTTTGAAAAGTGCTTCAGGACCTTGAGCGAGGAAAAGATGAGGCGCACAGCCTAGTGTCCGCGATTTGCGCCGAGCGCTCCACCCGGAAAAGTTGCAGAGCGACTCTCTGGGGCTGCGACCTCTGGTCTGCCCTGAACCGAAATGTGCTCGCCTTCCCCCTCCCAGCGGTGTAAAGTCAAATAAAATCGATGCCTTCCGTAGGCCCCAGAATGCCCAAAAGAATATGGAAAAGACGCTTATTAACCAGTTTGGACTAGAGTTATTTGGGGCATTTTAGGAATGTCTGGCTACGGGCTGATTAGGAGGGTACACCTAGATAGGTATGTAAATTAGTTGTTTGGAGATTAGTCCGTATTTCCAAGAACTCCAAGTCTTGGGTAACGTGATTTTGAGTGTTTCCAGATTTTATCGGTATTGGTTACACAGCTAAAAACCGAAGTTTCCTCCTTCCCCAATTAAGCGATCTTAATTAAGCCGGGTGTCAAGCCCTGACAGTCTTTAAAGTCAATTACAATTTCAGTTAACTCAAAATCAAGATAGTTGGGAGTTAGCTTATAATGATCCTCCCCCCACCCCAAAGATCAGTAGATCTCAATTCAGGGACCACCAGTTATCATTTTAATGGAAGTTAACTACGGCTCTCCACTCTTGTCTTCTAGAATTGACGGTTTGGAGCTTTAGATCACCACAGTCCCAGCCCTTTGTTTCTCTTCCTCCTCCAATCTTTATCTGATTTCTCTCCCCTCCCCCATTCTCTTCTTTGCATTTGTGTATTTTCCCCTGCACACTTAAATCCCGTCGTCCCCCCCACACCCGCCAGTCCCCCCCTTCCTTAGCCTTCAGCTTTTTGATCCCAGCTATCTTTCATATATCCTACTTATATTCTGGCTTTATTACTAGAAATTTTCCCCTTCCTCATCTTTTGGCCTTTTCTTTTTAGGTATTTTTCTTTCTTATGCTTCTTTCTCTTTTCCCCAGTTTGTTTTATGTTTTTTTGTTTTGTTTTTCAAAGAATCTTTATCTTCATTTTAACTTCTCCCTTCCTTTTTCTGTGACCCTTTTGGGCCTTTTTTTCTTTTTTTCCCCCTTGCTCTCTGCAGGGCAGCAGGGGTGTTTTACATATGGAAGGAGGCTTTGACTAAATCTGCTGGCATCTTAAGTGAGTTTCCCTGAACTGCCTTTCCATGTGCGAGGACTCTCACACTTCCTGTGGTAGAAAACTCTCTAGGAACAGCTAGCAGCCGCCCACCTTCTCTTCCTTTAGATGTTGAATTAGTTGTCAGAAGAAACTGAGCCAGGTGGTGCTTTTCAAAAAGAAATGTTTTAAGTCTTGTATTTCTCAGTCAAGTGCAGTTGTCTTTAAATTCTTAGTAGCTGAATTGAGTGACTATAAAATCAGTTTCTTTTGCAACCAGCTCTGTGTATGCAAGCATTCACGACTTTTTTGGGGCCACTGCTGGTAGGAGGAAGGATTGCAGTGTAATTTTAAATTGACTTTCGGGCTGGATGGTTACTGCAGTTCAGCCACTTCCTGCCCAGGGGACTTTGGAAGATCCAGGAGGCAGGGGGATAAAGGCGGAAAATAATTTTCTGATTTGGTGCTGTCATTATTGTCCTTTACAGACAAGCATTTAGAAAGTCAGTTTTTAATTTTCTAGGCAAAGTGGTTACTTCAAGAATTGTTTTTAAAATAAGGTAGGGAGGGTTCTCTGCAGGAAAGACTCATTACTCAGCAAGCTAAAATAATATTGAGACCAACATTCTGATTTCTTTTTTTAAAAGGAAAGGTACAGGCAGGAATAAAGGCGAGCAGAGGCAGGCAGAAAGTGAGAGAAGAATTTAATTTAATTTTATGTGTGTATGTATGTATTTATAGTAGAGATGCAGGCGGCAATGAAGGTGAGCAGAGGTAGGAAAGCAGGAAGGGAGAGGAGGAAGACTCATTTTATTTTATTTAGTTCTTCCTCCTGGCCCTGGAATCCTTGGGATGTATGTGGACTGTGCTGGCCAAAGACGTTTGACCAAACCGCTGCTCCACCAGTATGCCAGAAGCAGCATTTCATTTATTTTATTTAGTTCATCTTGGTTGTTCCTTCCAGCCCCAGGATGTGAACCAGGGACCTTGGCATACATGTGGACTGCTCCCAATCATTACTGTACCAGTGTGTACCCTGATCTTATTTGTTCATCAGTTTAACTTAGTTTAAATTTTGTGTAAATAATTAGCAGATCCTTACACTAGCTGTGTTTATCATATTGACCTTGAGACTTGCTCCTGCCACTTTTCCATTCTGTCCTTAACATTATATTTTCTACCTTGTGCTGGTACTGTCTTTTTGCTTTTAAAATTTTGAGTTAGTCTCTTATAATCTGGCATATAATATTTGGCTGTCATATACTCCAGTATCCTATGTTATAAGGATATTTTAGGAAAACATTTTATTGTGGTTTAGGGGTCTTGGTCTCCTCTGGTAAAAGACTTGTTAACTAGGAAATGTTTTTATTCCAATTTTTTTGTTCCAGGAAAAAGAGAATGTATTGTTAATTAACTAATAGCATATTATTCCCACTCCTGGGCTTATTGTATATATTTAATAATAGGGACACTAGTCTCTTATTTTCTGCTTTATGTCCCCCTCCAGCTATTTCTGTAGCCTTGGATTCTTGACTATTAAGGTAGAATAAAACTGATTTTTTAAAAAAATGAAATGTCAGTTTTCATCAGAAATGAAAAATGGAATTAATATTCAGTTGAAAATATACCCTTTTGTGTGACTTAATATTCTATAATAGAAGCATTAAAAAAGGAGGTGGAACATTTAATGTTTACGAATGAATAAGGAAAATAAAATTTCAAGAGATCTTTGGGGATAATTCCATGTTTAGATTGGACTTATTTAATAGAAAGAGCTATATTATTTTTTCCCCACAAATTTTTTAAATAGCTTGCTGCCTCTCCCCCACAGTTCAGCCCTGGGGACCTCTTGGCTTAATTACAAAAGAAGGTTACATTTCATCATGGCTAAGGGTGATAAAATTAGTGTTTTGTGGGAACCCTTATTTTGTTTCTGACTGTCTTTGCTTCTTTAGCTGGGTGGTATCCAGTCATTTGTCCCTTCCAGTTGGTTTTTTCAGGGGTCATTGGCCTCTTTCACAATCTCATAAAAAGGCTGTTACTATTTAAAGAAGCCACATCTTCCCAATCCATGTTGCTCATACCTTTTTCATTTCCTTGGCAGGCTCTATTTTAGGAGATAAGATTTGAATGGTAAACATTATCTTAATTACAAGTCTGAATTTCTAAAGCACTTCAATTTAAAAATATAAAAGAGCAGGGAAGAGACAGAGATCAATTTATGAACTATTTTCAAAAGCAGATCCCATGACACCCTCTGGTATATCCAGATTACTTGCCTACATACATGAATTTCAATTTTCTCAGCTGATTGCAATACGTAGATTATAAGCTCCTAATAATTTTTAAGCAATGTTATCTTGATGCAGCATGATAAAGCATGTGTATTGCATATTGTTGAATTTCTAGAGAGTGGAATGAATTGACTTTTGTTATCTGGAAAAACATCCTTATAAAGATTACTGAATTTCTGGAGATTGAAATTGGAATGTCTCTTAAAAATGCTGTTATAAAGAGTAGTGGTTTTGGGGGAAAATATCCTATCCTGTTAGTTTTGATAGCCAAAGAGTACAAGCCAAAACATTTTTTTCTTTTTTAAGAAACTGAGAGAAAGCAATAAACTTAGATGCCAAGAAATCAAGTGAAGTATTCTCTGGCTTAATGTTTGTATTTAACACAGATTTTTTTTAAATGTTATTTTCTTGTGGTTAATGTTCTCACTAAGTCTTAAAGGTACAGTGTTTTGACTCTGAAGGTTGGACTCTGGGGTCATTTGTTAGAGTGTGTGGTCTATAGTGTGTTAAGTGGGAATAGAAAGAAAAGAATTAGATTTTGTTTTGCAAATAAGACAGTCTATGAGTTAAACTGTTTCTATAATAATAATAACTACCTTTTATCTTATTATTTCTTATTATCTTTTGTATTTTGGAGTTATAAACAGCCTTTTTTCTTTTAAAGTGAAGAAGGAATGGCAGGGAGGAAGAAGCATTTTTAATGAAGGAAGGAAGGGAGGCAGAGGAGTAGGAAGAAATTTTATTTATTTTTGATTGTTCCTCAGCTTTGGGTTGCGAACTTGGGTCCTTGGGCTTTACATGATCTATGTCCCAGCTGCCAACTTAGTGCCTGAGCTGCAAGAGCATGCCATAAACAGCCTTTTTAAAGCTCCCATTTATTAAACACCTATTATATATCAGGACTGTAGTAGGATTTTACACATAATATCTCATTTTATTTTTTTGTTAACTCAGTGAGGTTAGTATTGTTATGCTTTTTATTCAACTACACTTAAGAAAGCTAAGGTATTGCAAGACCAAGGAATTTGCCACACTCATATGGCTGAATAATGTTTCTGAACTGGAGATTCAATCCAGATCTACTTGCTTCTAAAACCCTTCTTTTTCACCCCATTGCCCCACCCCTCCAATCTCCCTGGTGAAACCAGTGCCACAAGACTTTCTTTGTAGGAGCCCATTAATATCTCAAAACCAGCCTCATTTCAACTTCAAATCAGAAACTTTGATTCAGTTAAGTATTTTGCTGAAAGGCATATTTGATAATCACAGATTCAGACACTAGGCTTTCTGATGTGAAAACTATTCTAGCCAGTAAAGCAACCAGTACATCTGTACATTTCAGAATTACTTGGATCAGTTCAAAAACAAAAAGCAAAACAGAAGCAAAAAAAAAAAAAAATTTTTTTTAAAAATTTTTTTAAAGAAGGAAGGAAAGAAAAAGCATCTTTATTTAACTTTCTGGTTCTTCACGCTGGCACTGGGCTTTGAACCTGGGTCCACTGGGCTTTACATGGTCTGCATGCCGGTGTTAGAGCCACCTGAACCGCAAGCGTACATCCTACAAAAGCCGGGTTTAAGAATATTAGAGGGCTATCAAGTTTCTACTTTGCCAAGTAATAATAAAAAATAAACGTATCAGGTTTGCCCTAGTAGCCTAGTGGATAAGGTCACTAGATGCAGTCGAAATATAGCCCAGGGACCCAGGTTCCAGACTTGGGTTTGGAGGTAATAACCAAATGGAACAACTAAATAAAGTAAATCATTTGTTCCTCGTCCTCTCCCTGCTTGCTACTCACCTTTCTTTCTGCCTATACCTTTCCTTTCAAACAAATATACAAACAAACAAACAAAAATACCTATCGCCACCTTTTTTTTTTTTCCTAAAGGAAACGTACAGGCAGGCAGGCAAGCAGGGAGAGGAGGAAGAATCACTTTATTTTTATTTAGTTGTTCATAATGGTTATTTTCCCCACCCGTGAATCTTGAACCCAGGGCCTTAGAATGCACGTGGGACTGCTCCCAGGGTGCACTAGGCCACACCCCTATCACCGCTTTTTACAAAAAAAAAAAAAACCTTATTTTTTATTACTTTTTTAAAAAAGGCATTTTTTTTAAAAGGAAAGGTGTTGGCAGGGATAAAATTGAGTAGGCAGGCACCCAGGAAGAGAGAGGAAGAAGAAGCTCTTATTTTTTGATTGATCGTTTATCTTGGTTGTTCCTCCTGGTCCCAGGACGCACACCTGGGATTGAGGGTTGTGCTCCCCGCTCAGCAGCCCAGACCCGAGAGCCATTAGGGAACATTTACAAAGGATGTTTTAATGAGTAAAAAAATAGAAAGCATAATTTCGGAATAATTTAAAACGAATTTAACTTCATGAAAAATTTTTTATTAGCTCACTTTGTCAGAGACTAATTCACATGGTCAATCTAGTTTTTAATACCATTTACCTACAACAATACTCACAGATCCAAGAATCTATCACCTGTTAAAAGAATCCTCACCCTATCTGTTGTCAAGAGATTCTATGATCTTTTGATGATATTTTTCATGGCAACCTTCATTCTTGCTCACAGCTTGGTCTTATTTTGGGTCAGAGCAGGAAATACTAGGTGATGAAAAGGCAGTTAATTAATAATGACTCTCGGTCAGCTTCCTTTCATTTTCTCTTTTCTTGCTTATCTTTCAAATAATAATTACTTGCCTGTTATGCTTTACTGTTCTAATTATCTCATTTTCTCTTTATTTCCAATTTCCTTGCCTAGGCATTCATTATGAGACTTTTGGGACCCTTGGTAGAAGGGATTTTAGGACTAGCAGTCTTTGGATTAAGTCGGGTGAAAGAGAAAAGAGGCACACCATTTCTGGGTTGGGCAGTGCCCCACATAATGCCTTCCTTATACAAAGAAGGTACTCAGCAAATATTTGTGAAACCACTGAGTTTTATAATCTGTCAATACTAACTCCCAATACTTAATGTTCTTTTTGTATGTGTCTGAAAAAGCTCAAATTTTATGGCTGTTATTTGGAGTATGATACTGAAAATATTGCATCTCCAAGGAGTAGTGTCTTGGATTATATAAACCTCTCTCTCTGTCTTTACCAGCTTTACTCTCAAACAAATGACACCTCTGCCTGAATGGTGATATGCTAAGGAATTAGATTAAGAGGTATATATTTTTTCTTTTTCTTTTGTTTTGTTTTGATTTTTCCTTCCTGGGTCCTGGGTCCTAAACCTGTGCCTTGGGCTTTTCATAGCTTGTACCCTAGCTGCTGAGCTGCAGGAGTGCAGCAACAGATAATTTCTTAAAGTATCCATATTTGTATGGATTATTACTTGAGCTTTAAATCACAAGTATCTACTATTGTGGTTTCTAATGTAAAGAAAACCCAGTGCTTAACCTTACTCAATTTGATAAGTTGTGACAATAATTAAGGGAGATTTATGTGAATAGGGATTTCAAGGCTACTTGAGTATTTGTATCTAATATTATGTTCTTTGCTGTAAACATTTTTAGCTCCCTCATTTTAGTTAGAAATTGCTAGTTAATGTTCTAGTTCAAATGGGAAATGTATAAGAAAAAGACTCACTTAATTTTTTGTTGTTGTTTTTTCAGACCAAAATCTTGTGTGAATGAGCTCAGCCATGGTACAATCAGATTCTCCTCAGAAGTGAGACTTTCCAAAGGACCAATGACTCTGTTCCCTGTGCTCTTTCATTTTTTCCTACTCTGTAGTTATGTCTCGATCCCGCCATGCAAGGCCTTCCAGATTAGTCAGAAGGGAAGATCTAAACAAAAAGAAAAACAGCCAACTGAAGAAGACATCCAAACCAGCCAACAAAAATGTAACATCAGTCAAGACTGCGAATTCTGGAAACTTAAAGCAATTAATTCAAGAAAGAGATGTTAAGAAAAAAACAGAACCCAAACCACTTCTGCCAGTCAGAAGCCTTCTGACAAGAGCTGGGGCAGCACGGATGAATTTGGAGAGGACTGAGGTTCTGTTTCAGAACCCAGAGTCCTTAACTTGCAATGGGTTTACAATGGCTCTTCGAAGCACCTCTCTTAGTAGGCGACTCTCCCAACCCCCTGTGGTCATAGCTAAACCCAAGAAAGTTCCACCTTCTAAGAATTTAGAAAAGCAACCTGAGTGTGACTATAAGGTATTTGCTGACGTGGGAGTAAAGCACTCAGAAAATAATTCAGTGCCAGTGCAAGACCCACCAATTTCTTCTGATATAGATAATCCAATTGCTGAACAAAATGTATCTTTAATTAAAGGCAATAGTCAAGAGACAATCCAGTCTTGGTCCCAAAGTTACGAGGATTCCAAAATAAATATCCCCACTCATAATGGCCCTGCGGCAGAGATTCTTCCTGAGGACTCTTTAGAAAGGACCCGGGATGATGAAGGACTATTCTCTAAAGAGACATTCAGTGATATCAGTGATTCTCCTGGAATGTTTGCTCAGGACACACTGTGTGCTTCTTTGCTCCAAAGAGCAGCTCTCAAGGTTACCTCTGAAGGAAACCCCAGCATTCAATTAGATGATTTAGGTTCACGAGTGGAATCTCTTAAGCTATCTGATTCTTTCCCAGATCCCATCAAAAGTGAATATAATTGTCCCACCTCCAGCTTTAATAAGTTTATTTCTGAATTGGACCTTAGAAATTGTTTGTCTATTGGTGGGTCCATTTATCCTACCTCATTAATAAAACTCATCTTGGCAGGTTCAGAACAAGAATCCCTTGGTGTTAAAACAGGTCATCAAGAGGTGAGCAAAGCTACCCCAGATCAGCAGGAATTCCCTGATACCACCACTGCCTTAGGACAGCCTTTTCATGCTCTGTCGCATCAGTGGGAAGTTCCTGGTGCTAATCCAGTTCTCGGAGCGACTCTGCAGGCGACCCCAGGCCAACGAGAGATTCCTGGTGCTATTGCAGTGCAAAGAGAGGTCTTTGGTGCTATTCTAGATCAACAAACACTTGGTGAAAGTGATGGTCCTGCCTCAAACCCACCTATCTTTCTTTCTGCTCCTCTAAACCCAATTACTACTTTTAATCCTCTCGCAGAATGGCCTGAGCCCCAGAACACAGCTTCATTTGGACTCGAGGTCCAGGGTGCTATGCAGATTTTGCCTTTGGGCTCAGGCCACATTCCTCAACCATCATCAAACTCAGAGATAAGTTCTGTACCTCCAGTAATGGCTATCAACAATATAGAAAATGACAAGTACGTTCCTATCAGTTTTCTGCCAGCTATTATGCAGGGGTTCACGTTAGCCCCTGAGAGTAGACTCTTCCATACTTCACAGGGAATTGCCCAACTCTCCCAGGCTGGTCCCAGCAAATCAGGAGGGAGCTCCCAGTTCGTCATGACCAGCACAGTTGGCATCAGCACCACAGTGGTGTCTAGATCAGTATCACTTGCCAGTACCTCCACTTCAGCCTATACAACTTTGCTACCTACTTTGGAAAAGAAGAAACGAAAGCGATGCGGGGTCTGTGAGCCTTGCCAGCAGAAGACTAACTGTGGCGAATGTACATACTGCAAGAACAGAAAGAACAGTCATCAGATCTGTAAGAAGAGAAAATGTGAGGAACTGAAAAAGAAACCATCTGTCGTCGTACCTTTGGAGGTAAGTAAATGCCCCAAAGCTAGGAACCCGTCAACTTACTTCACTATTACATCTTCTTACTTTTGTGTTTGGTTGCCTTATCTGTAAGACGTGACTGACGGATGTCTTACCGTGGTGATATATTGTCTTATAACTTAGAATTTAGAATCAGAAAACTAGACCATAAAGTTTTTCCATTGTAGGAAATAGGGAAATGGTAGAAAATGTGGTTTTGCAAACATTTTCCCTATGCTTCATTTTGGCTAGTTGTGTGTCTTTTTTGGAAGCTACAGATTTAAAAATTAAGAGTGGAACAAATTCATTAACTTTCTGGCAGCCTGAGAAGCCAGAGGAATTAAACTTCTTTTCTTTAGAAAGAATAAAAATATCTGCATTTTCAATCTTGAAACATTGCCTTTAAGGTATAACAATACATCTTTTCTCTCATCTTCTGATAGATGGTTTCTACCTGCTTTACCTGTATCACAGGGTTGTTGGGATTAAATAGTAGTAGAGGTTGAGAATAATTTGTAAACTCCGAAAGGACACACAGACATTATATCTTTTTTTTATCTTTTAAAATTCAAGTAATATTGCTTTACAACGTAAGTCTCAGGTGTATAGCTTTTTAAATCAACATCTGTATCCACATTGTTTGCTACCAGAATTTTAGTTTCTGTCTGTTACCGTACAGTTGACCCCCTTTATAGCCTGTTTATTCATCCATTCATTCCCCTTCTTCCCTTCTGGTAACCACTGTTTAATTCTTTTTTATCTTTAAAGGAAAGGTGCAGGCAGGAATGAAGGCAAGTAGGCAGGCAGACAGGAAGAGAGAGAAGAATGAAGTATTTTTATTTAGTTATTCACATTAGTTGTTTCCCTGCCAGACCCAGGATTCCAACCCAGGGGTATATGGCTTGCACGTCTTCAGAGGCAATTGACCTAACTGCTACTCCACCAGGGCATGTCCACTCTTTAGTTTTTACAGTCAAGTTTTAAACAGTTTTTATTACAGTTTATGAGTTTAAAGTGGTAAAAGTTTTGGTTGATTTAGACTTTAGAGGATTTCCTGGAGTTTGGTTAAAACTCAGACTTGCTTTTCAAATCTTTAAAATACCTGTCAACTGTTGTGTTTTATGATTTTTAGATCACTTGAAGTTAATTTTAGTTTTGTGTCTTATGAATGCAGGTATAGTAGAATAGATTGATTTTTAAAATACTGTGAGTGCACCCCTGAGACTCAGGCAGCTAAGGCAGTTAAGGTGTAGGCCATATAAAGCCTATGGACGCAGGCTCCAGACTTTAGGCTGGGATTAAAAAAAAGAAGAACTTAAATTTAGTCAATCTTTTCTATTTCTTTCTTTCTTTTCTTTTTTTATTTTTTTTAAAGGAAAGGTAGGAATGAAGGCAAGCAGGAATGAAGGTGAGTAGGCAGGCAGGCAGCAAGAAAGAAGCACTTTACTTGTATTTAGTTGTCCATCTTTGTTGTTTTCCCTATTCCCAGGACATGAACTCAGGTCCTTGGGATGTATGTGAATTGAGGTCTCAGGTGGAGGCAGCAGACCTAACCACGACTCCACCGGGGTGTGCCTATTTCATTTTGACTTGGATTATCTGTTCAGAAATCATGATTTCCTCTTTGAGCTGTTGCAAACAAGGGGTCAGACATTTGACTAGTCATGTATTGATGGGCATTTTAAGATATTTCTAAAATACTTTATTATTACAAATCCAACTGTAATGAATAATCTTCGTTTACTCAAGTGACTTTACACATGTAGAAGATTAAAATGTAGTCTGTAACTTAATGGTTTACAAACATATGTCTAAAACAATAGCAATTTCTTTAGGAGAGACCTCTCTCATAAGCTTCTGATTTGTAACTTTGCTAAGTGACATAATTGTCAAAGTTACTCTGTTTCTAATAGGCATTAACAGATTTGTTGTCTTCTTTCCTAAACTTACTCCTCCTCATGCACTACTTATTTGGTTTAATGGTTTGCCACCTACATGGTCACCCAAAATAGGAAATGTAATCATCTTTGATGCTTTTCTCTCATTCTTCTAGATTCTCTTATTTTCTAAGATTGGAGCACTCCATTTCTCTTCAGTTTCTTGGCCACTACTATAGTTGTCTTTTATCTATTACTGGGGCAGTTTAGTGTTCATTTTATCATCAGGAAGTGTTTCTTGCATTTAAATTGTGGTTTATGCGCCAGGCATATAGTCATGAGTTTATCAGTCAGCAAGGAAGTCAGGATGTTGAGCAATGAGTTCTCCTTAGTGCAGTTCAAGTTTTCTTTCTAAAACCCTAAGTATCCTACTTACATCACTTAGCGTTTTTCTATATACGTAATCTACCTCTTCAAAACAAAAGACAATTTCTGTGCCTTCAAATTAAAGATGGAACCTAAATTTGCCATCACTTCTTTTTACTTTGTCCCTGAAGTTTCAGCAGTGTCTGGCTGCTTATGTTTTCCCAAGATCACTGTGCATGTTTCTGCCTCTGTGTTCATGTTCATAATAAATTTTCTTCCTTTCCCTATCTGACAAGACTTCACCTATTCACTCATCCTTCACTGGGCCATAGCTACATTTGTGTGTGTTCCCCACCCAGGTGCCATAGTAGGGAACTTCGTTTGCTAGTGCTTGTCTAGGCTCAGCGCACTCATAGGTGCTCAGGAAATACTTGTTACTTAAATGAAAAGAGAATATATTTGTAACTCAAATAATCAAGCTTACGAAATTAGATGTTAGTGGTTCATATCTGGAAATCTGTTCTGGGAAACAAGTGTGGTCACTGTTGTCAAGTTCCTTAAGTGTGAGAAAAAACAGTATTTGTGTCAATGGATGAATGAATACCTTGGTTATTGGTCATAATCTCCTAAGCATCACATTTCATTGTTAACAAAACAAAACAACACTTTCATTTGGACATAATTCACATTTATAAGAGTTGCAAGAGAGGGTAGTACAGACAATTTTATATCACTTTGAGTCCCAAAGGAAAACATTTTATTGTATTACTTTATGTCTCTTACAGCCTCCATTCTGTCTCACTGTCTTTGCTCTTTTCAGTTACTTATTATTTATTTTTTTAAAGGAAAGGTGCAGACCAGAAAGAAAGAGAAGAGAAGCATTTTTACTAGTTGTTCTTTTTGGTTGTTACCGCCAGGCCCAGGACATGAACCCCAGACCTTGGGATGTATGTGGGCTGTGCCCAACCCCTGCTTCACCAGAGCGCATCGTCATTTTATTTTTTTTCTGAACCAATTGAAATTAAGACATGATACTTCTTGACATATACATACTAGAGAGTATTTCCAAAAAACAAAGATATTCTCTTATTATCAAACTAAGCAATTAACATGGAACCATATTATTATTTAACTCAGACTTTATTCATATTTCACTATAAGAAAATATTTTTTGGCCTCTTTTAATTTAGAACAGCTCCTCAAAATTTTTCTTTCTTTTTCCTCCAGCCCTGGGTCTTGAACTGCTGGGATCTATGGCTTTCATGAGTTACAGAAAGGCATCGTTCCTTAAAATTTTAAAGCAACTCTATTGATGTGTAACTGACATACATTAAACTGCACATATTTAAAGTATATTTGATAAGTATGACATGTATACACCGTAACCACCAATATAATCAAAATCCATCAATCACAAAAGTTTCTTTGTGCGTCTTTGTAGTCCCTACCTTCTTTCCTGTACTGTTTTTTCTAAGGCAAATACTTCTGTTGCTAGATTAGTTTGCATTTTCTAGGGTTTGATGTAAATGGATTCATACAACATATACTCTTTTTTTGTCTAGAACAGGTATTCAGTTTTTGTCTTCTATGCCGTTGCTCCTTTTGCAAATCACTTATTTTGTCCTAATTTTGGGTGTGTTTAATGTTTTCTAATGACTAGGAATAATGGGTTATATTTTTTTGTAGAAATACTTTCTTATTAGGGATGTGATGTCAATTTGTCCCATTGTTATGATCTCAATTATGCTCGCTTGCTTAATTAAGGTAGTATCTTTTAGATTCTGCCACTGTATTTAATAAACATCTTGCAGGGAAATTAAGACTTTGTAAATAGTCCCTGACTCCTCAAACTTTCACTCTTTAGTTTAACATTCTTTGGTGGTTTTTGCCTGATGGATAACAAAATAAATGATGGCTCTCTATTTCCAAGATTTCTTCTAAATATATTAGTTAGCTCTAAACTCTTGAGGAAGAGCTTTTTCTCCTTACTTAGGTATTTATTTATTTACTTTTCGAAGGAAAGGTGCAGGCAGGAATGAAGGCAGTAGTTAGGCAGGCAGGTAGGAAGAGAGAGAAGGAAGAAGCATTCTGTTTTTCATTTAGTTGCTCACACTAGCTGTTCCTCCTGGTCCCGGGACTGGAACCCAGGAATATATGGCCTGTGTCTTTCAGAGGTGATTTACCCAACCACTACTCCCCTGTGGCATGCCAACCTATTGCCTTTTTTTTAAAAGAAGAAGACAGATAGGAAGGAAGAGGTGGAAGAAACCTATTGTATTTAGTTTGTTCATTTTAGTTGACCCTTTCATCCTTTCCTGGCCTGTCCTGTCTCATCTCATTCCAGGTCACAAACCCTGGGTCTTTGGGCCACATGTGGACTGCACCCCAGGTACTGGCTTACACCTGAGCCGCCAGGGCACACTATTTCAGTAATGATCTTAGACATTTTTATTATATGAATAGGCTATAATATTTTTCTATCAGTATTTATTTTCCTACTCTAGCAAAAGTGTTCTAGGCTTTTCTACTTTCTGTCCTGTCCCAAACCTGAAGTCAGCTATTTATCCATGGAAAATTAGATTCTCCTTTTAGTGGGGAATTATACTTAGAAATCAAATCTTGGTGATAGATGTGCCAATGCTATTGGAATGTAATTGCAATTTTAGAGGTTATTTTTTTTTACGTTATTAGAATTAGTTTTTTCTCTTTATTTCTCAGTCTCTGTCACATACACACAGCCACCTCACCCTTCAATGTGGTTTGTTATTCATTTGAAATAGTTTTAATAAATTTATTTGTATTCTATTATCTACTATGTACTTTCATATTTTGTATTATAGTCTATTCTAATTTGGTGATGTTTGTATTCTCTCACTCTCATTTGCTTTCCTTTTTCTCCAAAACTTTACCTTTGTTATTGACAAACCTGATTCTGAAGAATGTATTAGGTTGTCCTACTGAACACTGTCAGTAAATAGATCTGTTCATCTAAGTGTGCGTGGTGAAGCAGAGCAGAGCACGGATTCTCAGAGGGAGGTGATTTCTGAGAGCAAAGAACAGTTGATATTATTTCTGATTTCTTTTGCTAATATTATGAGATTCATCTATAATGTTGCTTATAGTTATAGTTGTTCGTTCTCATTGCAGTATAATGTTCCATATTATATACAGTCATTTGTTGTTGCTTAATGATATTTCAGTTAATGATGTTTCGGTCAATGAGAGATCACTAGTAGGTGTTATCACGTAGCATAGGTATATAACAGGTTATACCATAGAAGTTTGTGTAATTATATTCTATGACATTCACACAGTCTTGACAAAATCACCTAATGACTCATTTCTCAGAGCTGATCCGTGCTGTACCATGTTTAAATGTATAAATCACTGTTAGTGAACAGTAGTAGTGCTATTTTAAGCATTATTGTATGTGTCTTTTGGTAGAAACCTGAGTATATTCTGTTGAGTTTATTTTTAGGAGCAGAATTGTTAGTTCATAGAATATATAATTAGGTTTAAAAAATATTTTATTTATTGAATTATTTTAAAAGAGGGAGAGGAGGAAGAAGTTTTTAAGGGAAAAAGGAAGAAACATCTTTCTTTATTTAGTGTTCATCTTGACTCCACTCTGACCCTGGGTCTTGAACCCAAGTCCTTGCTGTACATGGTATGAACACCCACATCTCAGACACCTGAGCCACAAAGTATGCCCTTATATTTAGTTTTCATAGATATAACCAAAGAGCTGTGGCTGTTCCATTTCAGATTATATGAATTAAGGGCTCTTTATGAATAGTATGTGAGAGTTCCACTTGCTCTGTAATATTCTCAGCAACACTTGATATTTTCTTTTGCTTTATTTTAATCAATTTGTAGATTTTATAGTGACATCTCTACATTTCATTTCTTCAGTGATTAATGAAATTGAGGGAAATCTCACTTTGCTTGTTAGTCATTCAGGTATTATCTTTGAAGTACCTGTTAAGTCTTTGTCCTTTTTTTTCTTCATTATAATTATTTTTATTATTATTATTGAGAGGAAGGAAAGAAAGGAGAGAAAGAAGAAACATTTTTAAGGAAGGAAGAAGAGGAGAAAGCATCCTTCTTTATTTGGTTGTTTATTTTGTTTTTTTCACCCTGGCCCTGGGTCATGAACCAGTCTTTGGACTTATGTGGTTCACACACCAGTGTCTCTGCTCTCTGAGTTGCAGGGGTGTGCCCCCTTTAGAATTCTTTTATTAAATCAACAATGTACAGCAACCTCAACTCTACACACACACACACACACACACACACACACACACACACACACACACTTACACACTTACTTTTTCATTAAATTAAATTTAGAGAGAGGAAGGGGAGGAGGGGAGAGGAGGAAGCATCTTTATTTAGCTGTTTATTTTGTATTTTCACCTGGCCCTGGGTCATAAACTCAGATCCTTGGACTTTACATGATTCACATGCCAGAATCTTGGCCTCCTGAGTCACAAGTGTGTGACCCACTTACAATTTTTTATGAGAAAAGCATTATCTTATTACAAAGACTACTAAAAGGAAACAATTATAAAGACACGCTGTCTCAAAACCTTTTTTTTTTATTGTTGTTTTACACAATCCACAGTAAGGACAATATTAAATAATACGGTCCACTCACAAAATGGCTCTCTGCTTCAGCCCTGATGTCTTCTGCCATATCACTGCATATTGATACACGACTGAGATAAGAGTTAGCATTGTTTTTCGAAAACCTGAAACTGTTCGGTTACCTCTGAGTTCTCATCCTCTTATTTATACAGTGAAACCCTTGGCAAACAGAAAGAAGCTCAGTATCAACTTCTTGCCCCTATAACCTCACTTCTTCCACTGTTTTCTGGACCATAGTTTCCTCCACAATATTGTCCCCCCATGTTACTGGTATCACCAGTTTCCATTCTTCATTAGACCATAATCAGAAGGTTGCTGGTTATAATTTCCAAAATCATTATAATTTCCACTTCTGCAATTTCCTTTTCTATAGTTGTCACAACCACCTCCATGGCTCCCACCCTGGTTGCCATGTCCAGATCCTCCACCATTTCTCCCTCCATACTTATTATGGTAGCCGTCCCCAAATCTATGAGCACTTTCATATCCATCAGATCCGGCTCTAAAGTTACTTACAGGTCCTTGTCCAAAATTTCTGCCACCACCATGACAATCACCCAAAACCAAAGTTGTCTCCTCTTCGGCTTGTATCCATTTTTAAATGGGTCTTCTGTCTTTTCATTGTTGATTTATAGGTGTTCATTATACAGTATACCTTGGTGGCTCAGACCATTTTTTCTTTTGCTTTTTAAGGAAAGATGAAGGCAGGTAGGCGGCAGGAAGAGAGAGGAGGAAGAAGCACTTTATTTTTATTGAATTGTACATCTTAGTTGTTCTCCCTGGCCCTGGATGTGAACCCAGATTTTTGGTTGTGTGTGGATTGCACTTTTGCCAGAGGATGTTGACCAAACCACTACTCCATCTGGGCACACCAGGACTCAAGCTTTAAGTCAGGGCCCATGTAAAGGCCAAGCACTGGGATTTCAGACCTGGGGCTGGGAGTGGGAAGTGAGACAACCAAAACAAATAAATATAAGCATTTCCTTGTTCCCTCCCTCCCAGTCTTCCTTCCTAAGATTTTTCCCTCCTCTTCCGCTCTTAAAAACAAAAAATAGAGTCTATTATGTTTTGTTGCTATAAATCCTTTGTTGACTATTGATTGCAGATATCTTTATGTAGTCTATGACTTTTCACTCAGTCATGCTTCTTCATGAACAGAAATTCTTAATTTTTATGTAGTGCAATTTACTTTTCCTTTACGATAGCTTTCATATGTTTTAAGAAAATTTTGTGGCATGTGCTGGTGGAGTAGAGGCTTGGCACAGTCCACATGTATCCCAGGGTCCTATGTTCCTGTCCCAGGGCGAGGGGAACAACCCAGGTGAACAACTAAATAAATAAGTGCTTCCTCCTCCTCTCTCTTCCTGTCTTCCTGTTTGCCTTCATTCCTGCCTGTACCTTTCCCTTAAAAAAAAAAAAAAAAAAAGACAAATTTGGTTTTTGCCCCAATTCCAAGTCTGTGAATATGTCCTATTTTGCTTTCTTAAAATGTTACTTTTTTTAAACCTTTCACCTTTAGGTGTATAATATACCTGGAATGACTTTTGTGTGTAATGTGAGATGAGTCAAAATTCATTTATTTTCATTTGAATACCTACTTGGCTAACACTTCTACTGAAATGAAATGATCATCCTTTCTCTATGACTCCAGTGAGTCAACTTTGTCCCAAATCAGGGGATTGATTAGTCCTGGGTCTTTTTCTAGACTCTGATTGGCCCCTTGTATCTAAATTGTCATCATTACTAGACTTGATAAACTTTTAGTTTCATTCTTCAATATTGCTTTGGGCATGTGTGTGTGTGTGTGTGTGTGTGTGTGTGTGTGTTTTCATTTTCACTAAAAATATTCAATTAGCTTGTAAATTTCCACTAAAATATCCTGCTGGGATTTTTATTGTGGTTTTGTCAAATCTATATATTCATTTGGAAAGCCTGACATTTTTACAGTATTGAATCTTCCAGTTTATCATGATACATGATGTATCTTATGGTATATCTCTATGTAAGTTTTATTTAATTTCTTTCAGTAATGTTTTAGTTTTCTGTAGTTATTTCATTAGTTTTATTCCTAGATATTTGATAATTTTTGGTATTTGGTAACAATTTTTTTTTTTTTTTAGAGGAAAGGTACAGGCAGGATGAAGGTTAATAGGTAGGCAGAGAGAGGAGAAAGGAACACTTTAAAAAACAAAATTTTATTTAGTTTTTCACAATGATTGTCACCTCTCCCTGCCCTTCCCCCCACCTCTGCCTTCCTTCACACCCACCCCAGCACTCCCCAAAACTCACCCAGGGGTATGTGGCCTGCATTCTTTTTGAAACAATTGACCTAAGCACTACCAGGGAACACCATGATTTTTTTTTTTTATACTATTACCAGTAATTAGAAGCCAATTTGACACAGAGGAATATTGGTAAACAAATGTATTTCATGTATTTATTTGTTCCTTATAAGAGTATTATTTTACTTATTGAGAGCTGAAGTAAGAAAGAGAATACATTCACAGTTTGAAAATGCTAATATTTGGTAATTTTTGTTAATGCTTAAATAAAACAAATGCACACTTTAAAAGCTGAACTGAGAATTTTTTCCTTAAAATATACTAAACCCCCAAAGGCATATATCATTTCTCAGAATGATTACTATTAATATCTTGAAGTAGTAAAAACAATTATTGACATGCATTTTTGGCTCCCACAATCAGATATATTCTAACATGGTTGGATAGTCTTCCCAGATATATCTTTTGGCCAAGACATAAAGTGTTATGTTTCAACCAAGCTTTATTCAGCTTATTCTCCAGATTCAAAAATACAAGATAATTCAAACCACAAGTTTATAATTCATAGTTCTCTAGGAATTTGCTCTTGACTAGGTATTCTATACGTGAAGTTGTAAGTTGATAGAAGTAAAAAAAATGGTGTGGGGTGGCTTCTTAGAGACATAAAGAATACATACTCTGGCCAGGTTACACTTTCATAAGTAATTTTTAGTGTCTATGACAACAAAAAGATTGGTTGTTTGTATTGTAGATATGCTTTTTTTTTTTTTTTTTTTTTTAAAGGAAAGGTACTAGCAGGAATGAAGGCGCGCAGAGGAAGGCAGGCAGCAAGAGAGAGGACTATTTGTTTTATTTAGTGGATCCCCCACCACACCCTTTTGACACACAGGGCTGCCTCCTCTCCCCCATGCCCCTCCCTACCCCCAAGACATGAACCCTTGTCCTTAGAATGTATGTGGACTGCGCTCTGGGATGAAGACCGCTGACCAAACCACTGTTCCACCAGGGTGCACTTGTAGATGTGTTTCTAAGGGATAGTACTGAATTATTTATCTCTAGCTTGATGATTTTGGTACAGTATCACACATTTAATTAGCATTAATTAAATGACTAAATGAACAATTTGTGATTTGGTTGCCAAATTGAAATAATTTCTTTTATTTACTCTAGTTAACATTGATTTGTCCCAAAATATTTAAAAAATTATTATATTTTTTGTACTCTGTTACATTAAATAAAAGTGTGCTAGATAACAGTATAAAATGTGATATTTTGGCATGTGCTGGTGACCTAGCAGTAAGGCCACCGGATGCCATCCACATACTTCCCAAGGATCCAGGTTCGAGATCCAGGGTTGGGGGACCAACCAAGAGAAACAACTAAATAAAATAAAAATGCTTCTTCCTTCTCTGTCTTCCTGCCTGCCTACCTGCCTACTTATCTTCATTCTGCCTGTACCTTTTTTTAAAAAATACATGTACTATTTATTTTTGTGTTGTTTTCTTAGCTAATGCAAATTCCACCTTAAAAATAGTAATATCTATACAAGTTGTGCTTGAGAAGCTAAAAATTAGTATTATTTTATGATGCACATTGAACCACTGACTCTCCACTGTCTTATGGTTAGTGTGATAACAGTTTTTCATATCTTCCAGAGATGTCATATCAGCATTGGTTGACATACTTGTTTTATCTGTTTTAGTGGGAGTAGGATAAAGCCTCTCCTGATCACTGCTTTTCTTAGTATTTTTAAAACAGCTAGGTCTCATTTTGGCAAATGTTGTCTATGACATATGGAACACATTTTTGCTACCAGTTCCTTCAATCAAGGGCAGATGTCATATGTTCTTAAATATGCTTTTAAGGAATCTCTTTGGATCACTGCTGAGACTTCAGTAACATACTTCACCACAGAACAGACCTTAGGGGAAAAAAACATTTGGTCTGTCTAGTATCCTTGCATATGTAAGTCCCTGCTGTGTTAACAAAATCTAGCTGATCTTGATTGATTCTGGCCTGTGGGCATTAATATATAGAATCTTGCTACTATGGTCCAAAATCTGATGTTGACATTTTTGTGTATGTCACCTTATCCAGGAAGGAAAAAATGTGTAAGCCAGTCTAACACCTACATCTAGTGTCAGCATAATCCAAGTTATACTATTACATAACAATAATCACTGTAGTTTGGTGTATGTTTATTTTACTAAGGAGCTTAATGCTACATCTTTTTGTTGATCAACTTCTTGTTTTTCTTGTTTTGTTTTTTTTTTAAGGAAACGGTACAGGTAGGAATGAAGGCAAACAGGCAAACAGGAAGAGAGAGACAAGAGGAAGAAGCATTTTATTTATTTTTATTTAGTTGTACATCTTGGTTGTTCTCTCCTGCCCTAGACACAAACCCTGGTCTTTGGGATTTGTAGGCAGAGTGCCACAAGCAGTTGACCAAACCACTACTCCTGCGCACTATAGTAGTTTTAAGAGTAGGTTGTTTCAAAGCTGCAAATATCATTCCGCTTATAAAGTAGCCAGTCATGGCATTCTATGACACATTGATAAATGCCACATGTGTTATCAGGAATAAAGGATTTAATCTTTTTGCCTTATTATAATGCAAGATAAGATACTACAGCAAATCAAACTAATCTAAGCAATTCTGGGCATACCAAGATAACGAGATTCAATACTCCAGAGGATCCAGAAAGTCTTAGCTGGTGTGCTCTGATGGAGCAGTGGTTAGGTCAGTCGCCTCCAAAGAAGCAAGCCACATACCTGCATTTGAGTCATGGATGGGTGGGTGGTGGGGGTGAGACACAACCAGTGCGAATAACTAAGTAAACAAATAAAATAAAGATTTTTAAAACATTTTAGCTGGTTATCAGTTCTTTGTGTTGCTATGAAAGCAGCAAAAGAAATATTACTTTTTTCTCAGTTAATTATGTACCATTCATTCTGAGTCACTCTTTATAAAAGAAGGGCATTTAGGGAGAGCTGTGATGACAAGTGAGATGTATAAATTGCTTCTAAAGCCCAAGCCTGGAACTTAGGGGATTCTAGCACATAATGGATGCTCAACAGATGTTTGCAGATTCAATGATTCAATGAATGAATGAATGAGTGAAATCTTATCAAGATGCACCTGGTGGACTGGTGGTTGGGTCAGTTGGAGCGCAGGCCACATATGCCTGGATTGGAGCCCTGGGTCAGCATGGGAGTGAGGGACCAGTGAACAACTAAAATGAAAAATAAATCAAGTGTTTCTTGCTTCTTGCCTCTGTCTCTTCCTGCCTGCCTGCCTATTCACCTTCATTCCTGCCTGCTCCTTCACTTTAAAAAACAATGAAATTTTATCAAAAAATGTAAGACAGCCTATTTCTCACCTATCAATGTCTGTTAAAAAATGTAAGTGCACTGGAAACCATCCATTGTAACCTATATGCGCTTAATATGTCATCTTAGCAGCATCTAAAACATCTCAAGGTTTGTCCTACACATGTCATTTTCAAGTACTCTCAGTATTAGGATCATGTGATATCTGTAACAGAAATTCAAGAAGACCTGAGAAAAAGGTTTTTAGGAAGGTACAGTGCTCTAAAAATATGTGGTCAAAGTTGTTGCCGGTGCTGTTTTAAATGACCGCCATCTGCATGTGTTTGTGACTCACACCAAGATGCAGTTTGGACAAGTCAGCGTTCTAAAGAGAAAGGATCAAGAAAGATCAGAATCATGTCTTTTTCTAATTGTAAATGGACTTTAGAAAAACAGTTCTAGAAGGATACCTACTAAAAACCAAACCGTTGGGAGTGTTTACCTTTAAGAATTGGATGCGTTTGGATGGAATGAAGGGATGCATTAGAAAATACGTGACCATTTTTTTTTTTTTTTTGCTTAAAGTTTTCTGTGTGGTTTGAGTTTTTACATAATGAGCTTGTGTTACTTAAAAAGTAATCAAACATACTAAGTCAAAGTAATATAATTTAGTATTTTAAAGTTTGGAAATGGAAAAAGTCAGCTGCAGTCCTAGTGTACTACCTAGAGGCAACAACCATGAATATTGACATTCGTTTTCAGTATTTCTTACAAAAATATCAGTTGAAGTGAAATGGGGTAAGTTTTTTTTTCTCATTTTTTCACTAAATATATCAACAACATTTTCCCTTGGAATTAAAATTTATAAAGATTTAAAAAATATGTGCCTAATATTCCTTTAGATAAATGTTCATAGCCGACTAAATTATTTTTCGTTGCTGAATGCTTTTTTTTCTTATAATTTTTCATATGGTAGTGCTTTTTTTTCTATATAAATCTTTGTTTCCATTTTAGACAATTTCTTTGACACTAGAATTATTACTTCTTTATTTCAGGTGAAAGTATTAGTATAGCTAAAATATGTAGTATTTTGTTTATGAATTAATACCTAATGATTTCAAAATCTTTACCACTTTTGGAAACCTGAAGTTCATGATACAAACTTTTTTATAAAATGAAAGAGTTAGGCAAGAATGAAGATGAGTAAGCAGGCAGGCAGGGAGAGAGAGGAGGAAGAAGCATTTTAATTTATTTTATTAGTTGTTCATCTTGGTTGTTCCCCAGTCCCAGATTTTGAACCCAGGTCCTTGGGGTATATGTAGAATATTCACAGCCAGAGGTGGCAGACCCAACTGTAATTCTACCAGGATGTGCCAAGTACAAATCTTCTTTTGAGAGTCAGGTCCATTTCCTTCTCCCAAAGTGAGAAATTAAAGTTTCTGTTACATTCCTTATTTTTCATTTTAACTGAAATATATACAGTTTTAATTTAAATTTGTAAACATTTTTTTTTTTAAGGAAAGGTACAGGCAGAATGAAGGCGGGTAGTCAGGCAGACAGGAAGAGAGAAGAGGAAGAAACATTTATTTTATCTAGTTGTTCATCTGGGTTGTTCCCCTGGCCCTTGATCTCGAACCCTGGTCATTCGGACATATGAGGACTGCGTCCAGTGGCCTTATCTGCTAGGCCAGCAGGATGCACCATATTTGTAGTCATTTTAAACATCAAGTAATAAAGCAGACACATGCACCTACATCTAGTCTAAATAGATATTGACATTCTGTCATTGTTTTCGCTCTTTCCCTTTTTAAAAAAATTTATTTTTATTGATGTAACTTTGACTTACGAGATGTGCAGGATCACTATTGATAGAATATATAACATACTGAATCCACCACCAAATCATGGTAAACATCTCTTCATGCCCCTTTGTAGATAGATGGCAACTGAACCCCTATTCTGTGGCTCAGGGGACTTAGGCATAAGCCATGGACCTAGGTTCGACTGCCTGGCATGGCAGAATAAAAGAAAAGATGTTAATTGAGCTAGCATTTCAGCATATCTCCTACTAATGACTGGGTAATTGTCAGATCAGATTAGATACTTGATGTATGTTTAGCTACCATGGAAAAAATATTTAAATTATTATTAGTGTTAAGTCCCATTAAACCTTCCATATGAAATTTGTTTGCTGCATAAGAATTCCTAAGACCGATTTGATCCTAGTTTAAATCATCTTAGCACATATCTTTTATATGATATTTCAGAAATTGTAAAAATATGACTTCTACACCAAAACTTTTTTATCTGGATTGACTTTAGTGCTCTGTGATTCCACCTTTTCATGGAACAATGTTTTTATATGCTTTTTTCTGGCAAGATGGTCCATAGCTTTTAGCAGATTTCACAGAAACCTGAGTTATGTCTCACTCCCCAAAAGAAAAACAAGAGACTCATACCATTCTTTTAAGATTTTGAGGGAATGATATTGATAACTGTTAAGGTTAAGGAAAAAAAAAAACAGTGATACTAAGAATTTTAATATTCCCCTCTGTAGCCATAAGTGTGAGAATGGTTCTCTTTATAATACTGATACAGTCATACCCACAAAGCAAGGATGCATTGAGGAGAAGTGGTGACTATAAAGGGGTCTGGCTGAGAGACACACAGTGCTTCAAGCTTTAATATCTGATAGTGTGCTAGAAAGATCCCCCCAAATGGAATTAGGTGAATAAAGAAGACAGTTTAATTTCTATGTTAATCATAAACAAACCTCCCTGCAATTCTTTATAGAAGAATGAAAGATTTCAGACTTAGGAAACTTTGAAGGTGTTTTATTAGAATCTTAGAGGTTCATTGTGCAAAATTAACCTTTTGGCATAAATTAAATATTTAAACTAAGAATTTGCCAATTTGCTGCTTTTGTATTTTAATTTCAAGATTTTTTTTTGTCTATTTTTAGCTCTTTCTCTTCATTTTTTAATATTTACTTTTGGACCTCATTCTCCTCTAAATCTTGGTCTGACAATTCTACACTATCATGGTAATTTTTCATTTTTCTGTGCCTCCAAACAGCAGGTTTGTGTGTGTGTGTGTGTGTGTGTGTGTGTGTGTGTGTGTAGCTTTTCTAATTGTCTCCAGCAGAAGGGTTCATTCAAATGACCAAATTCTATTATGACTGAAAGTTAAAGTTTCATATTCTTCTTAACTAATAAATGTAAGATTGTTATGATGATATAATGGAATTAGCATGCTCCAACTTAAGCAGAATCTTGTTAGATTTATCTGGGACAGGGTCCAATGTCCCCAAATATTGTGTGCTTGTCTTCGATATATCTTTAATATTTATATTAATTTTTTTTAGAAAAAAAAGGTGCAGTCAGAAATGAAGGCAAGTATGCTGGCAGGCAAGAAGAAAGAGGAGGAAGCATTTTTATTTATTCAGTTGTTCATGTTGCATGTTTCCCCCGGGCCCTGGGATGCAAACTCTGGTTTTTAGAGTGTATGTGGACTGTGCTCGGCTAGAGGCAGCAGACCAAACTGTGCACACACTGATTTTTTTTTAAGGTGCAAGCAGGAATGAAGGCAAGTAGGCGGACAGGCAGGCAGAAAGAGAAGAAGCAAGAATTTTATTTTGTTTTTGCTTAGTTGTTCACACTGGTTGTTTTTTCTTGCATCTGGAACTCAACCCAAGGGGTATGTGGCTTTTGCTCCTTCGGAGATAATTGACCTAACCAGTACTCCACCAGGATGTGCCGCCAATTTTTTTTTTTTTTTGAGAGGATGAGAGAGAAGGATGAAGCATCTTTATTTCTTTTTTTTTTTTTTAATCCTGGCTTCCGGGTGCAAGCCCAGATCCTCTTCAGGCTTTGCATGGTCAGAATACCAGCACCTCAGTCGCCTGAACCACAAGAGTTCATCCCTAAATGTGTTTCAGTTGCTCTTTATAGTGTTTATTTGTACAGTTTTCTTACTTAGTTACACTTATGTTCCTCTGATGCTGCAATGGGCCACTGGGATGTCAAGCGTCATACATACCACATGCTTCTATGCATTACAGCATTATAACCCTAATGTCAGCATTGCCCCTAATAGTATCTCTGGGAGGGTGACTTGTTTCAGTTTCCATGATTAATGGTATCATTGATTTGGCTCTCACAAGGACATACTGATTCTATAAGATAATTTGATATTACATAATATGTTAAGGTGGACATGTCCTGAAGAAGTAATACTTAACTTTTCAAAACATGTGAAGTAGTTTTATCACATGTATAGTAAGTGATGAATAGAATTGTTGGGTATGGTGATCTTTCATCCACTCCTCCCCCCAATAAAATCTTACTAATCCTTTATTATGATTAGTAAATGTAGTCTTATAAAATAGGCTTCATAGTTAGAAACTTAATCAAGTCATTAGTGAATGTAGTTTGACTTACTTTTTTGTTTTGTTTTACGTTAGTCTAGATATAAAGGTGGGAGTGTGGCATGATGGCTCAGACACTAAGCCAGTGGCAGGCGTGTAGATCATGCAAAGCCCAAGGACCCAGGTTTACAACCTGGGCTGAAAGGAACAACCAAAAATAAAATAAAACTTCAATGTATCATTCAACAAAAGAGGGAATTTTCTTTCTTTGTGACATTTACTTTTGACAAAATCCCGCAACTGCTGTTAGTGATTTCTCTGTCCAGCTTATGGATCTTGTTACTAATAGAGGGAGCAGGCTTTTCAGTTTTAAGCTTGTGCTAAAAATATGTGAGGAACTGGGGGGAGGTGACTCAGCCCCAGTGGTCTCTGGAGTATCTTTTATGGTCCACCTCATTGTCTATGATTCTTACTTGACAACTCTTGAAGATCACTGCTCACGTGTTCCTTATTTCTTGCCATTGAAATGAGTTATTTTTACCAACAATAAGTAGGACTAGTAGAAAGAATGCAGTGGATACTAGGTAGGATTGAACCGTTAGAAGGAAAAAGGGCTTCTATAGATAAGCCTCAGCAAAGGAAATGGAGAGGAGCCAGGGAAAAGCTGCGTAAATGGATAAGCTGCTTACATCCAGACTAGTACTGCTCAACTCAATCTAGGAAGATTTCCAGTGTTAGTCTTGCTGGTCCCTGTGTCTCAGAGGAAATAAGACCAAACTAACTTTAAGATCTCCAGTAGACACATCTGGTGAACTAGCAGTTAAGTCTGTAGCTCTGGCTGGCACAGTCTACCAACAGCCCAAGTATACAGGTTGGTGACTCAGGGTCTGGGGCAGCAACCAAGATGAACAACTAAATAAATAAAAATATTCTTCTACCTCTCTCTTCCTGTCTGCTTCCTTCCTCTTAAAAAAACCCAAACAAACAAAAAAAAAAACACAAAAAACAAACAAGATAAAACAAAAAACAGATCTTCACTAGAATTGTGGAAAGTATAAACTATCTTATTCTTATTGATTGAAAGTTTACCAACGCTGGTCCTTGGGATATTTTTATTCAGTTATCAGTGCAAAAGCTGTAACCCCCAACAGTATTCCACAAGAGAAATATAAAAGATTTCATGGGAGAGTAGAGTGTGGCTAATATTAGAAGGGTTTTATACTGTAGAGATGTCACTTTTGAGGTTGAGTGAATTACTCCTGAGGTTAATTTTTTTTTCCTCTCCTTCCCTCAGCTCAGATCTTGAACCTGAGTCCTTGGGCTTTACATGGCTGATATCTTAGGCACTGAGCCACAGGGGTGTGCCTCCTGAGATTAATTTAAAAGAAGTCTCCTTGTAGGCAGTGTCTAGCTTCTTGTGGGTTTAGAATTGCATATGCATAATAAGAAAAATAGAATTTTGAAATTATGCATCAATTTATGTAAGGGCACAAAACTTTTTTTTTAAAGCACATAATGTTGGTTTAAAATATCAGTCTTTGAGAAATCTGAGTTGCTATTCTTTTAAAGGGGTTTAGAAGATATTTCAAGATCACTTTGGGATATTTACAAATGTCTGTTTTGTGGTATTGAAAATAAAAAGCTGTAGAGAGAGCAGCATAGATGGTTAGAACGCAGTTCTAAGTTGCTGTATAACCTAAATTAAGTAACTACCACTTTGGGTCTCAGTTTACCTACGAAAGAAAGTAGTTAGACTAAATTCCCTCTGACATTATTTTTTATATCTATAATCCTGTGATTTTTTGTTAGAGAAAAGAGATTATACTGTAATATCTGAAAGAACTAATACACAAATTGTTGCAAATGAAATATTGACTCATGCAATTTAATAATCATGATTATTTGTGGGAAAAACATAGATTTAAGAAATAATAAATCTTAATAAGTCTTAATAAGCAGGATTACAACTCAGGGTTTCCTAGTTTCTGATCTTTCTACAGGACCTAGTTTTATACACTTTGTCCTAAAGAATAATAGAATGGGAGTGACTCTCTTTGCCTTCCATTTCTCTGCCCGTGATTTCTAATGATTCTCCTCATCAAAGCTTGCTGTTACCTCAGCTTTGAGCTATGACCATCAAATTACTAACTATAGGATTTAGAACAGATATTTGATCCAATAGAGGCCACCAATCTAGTGTCTGTTCAAACAAGGACAGATCTTTATGGTATATTGTCAGTTTCATATTTGGTATTTGATATTTGATATTAGCTCTGTTCACTTTCATTAACCCTCATATCTGGCTGGGATGAGCTTTAACTTTATTAACTCATTTTATAGAAGGTTGCACACAGAATTTCATTGTGTACTTAGGTTGCCAAGTGCAAGGTTCTGTGGCTTCATGAGTATCCCATGCAGTGAAAATGCTTGTGCATGGGGCTTTAAAAGACAGACTTCTCACTATTGTGGATATTCAGTACACCTAACACTGAGCTGATTTTATTTTATTTTATTGGAGCAAACATGGATCATACAGGCTATAGATTGATTTATAAATATGTAATTATATCTCAGTACATCACAGCCGCTTTTCTAAATGTTAAGCCATCAACCTGGGAAAATGTTGATGCTTTTTTAAAAGTATATTTAGATATTCAAGGGGTGGGGGAGGCATAATCTGTAATTGAAATGCAAGGCTTTAAGAAATGTAGGGAGAGGTGGTCAAGATGGCAACCTGGTAGAATGTGTTGGACCCCCCTTGCCATAGAACAACTAGAAATCACCTGTTCTGCAGACACAGTGGCAGTGATCACCACCACAAGGTTAGGAGAAGCAGTCAGGGTTCAGAGTTGCATCGTGGATTTGGGACTTCCGGACTTGGAAAAAAGTGGCAGAGAGAGTGGAATTGCTGGAAGAACCAGGCCTTCCAAGAGTCGCTCTGAGGGCAATAGGGAGCCTACCCAAAAGGACCAGGACACAGAGTGAGTGGAAAGGGTGTTAGCACAAGGCCGAAGGAGGACCAGCACCCTGGTGGTCTGAGCGTGAACTGTCCTCCCGCAAAGGAAATTACAAAAGGAATTTATCACCACAAAACCAGCACTACAAAAAAATACTAGAAGATGCTCTATCAAGTGTAAAGAAATCCCATTTAAAAACAGTAAGACAGCAAATATAAAAAGTGGGGAGGAGGAGAGGAGAATGAAATGGTTAGAATAAGTGTAAGACTAATCTGCTTTCAAGTAAAACTAGGAAATAAACATAGAATTCTTAATGCCAACCACAGGGTAACCCAAAAATACATCTCTAGGGAAAAAGCAAAGAAGAAAACAAAAAGGGAAACCAATCAAAACATAACTACACACAACCCACCTAAGAAGAGAAAGAATAATACTTGTCATTAGTACTCTAGTGAGTTGTGAAACAGTCATAGACTAAGATGCAATTTCAATATCTGAAAATGAATATAGCATTGTAAACAAAAGAAATCTAAAATTATTGTTTAAAATAAAAAGTGAAGACAAACCAAAAGAAGGAAAGAAAGGAAGGAAGAAATGTATGACTAAGGCCTGAATGGCTTGTACACACATATGACTCTTTTCGTCACCCTGAGTCACTTCTGGGGCCCAGCCCCTTGGCTCTCTTATCAGACTCAGCTCCTGGACAAGGAATCCAATGTCCTGCATGAGTGCAATACACTTAATAGATACTTTGGAGCATTCAGAGAGCTCATGTATGCATCTGCATACACATGTAGATCATGCTTCAGACACTGGACTAGAATGAAGCTTCTGGGCAGGAGTGTGGGGCCTCAGATGCTGGGGCCCAGTCAGCCCCATCTCTGTTATTACACATCACATCTCTAAGTTACTTTTCTACTGACTTGATAAACAGCTAAGATGCCAAAACCAAATCCCAAATAAAACAAAACAAAACAAAAAATAGACGGCTACTCTTTTGTGCTTTGCTGTTGGGAATACAATAAAATTGTGTAACTGATGTAGAAAGTGGTTTGGGGATACACCTTGGTGGCTCTGGTGCTAAGCCTGTGGTATAGACCATGTAAAACTGAAGAATCCGCGGTCATGACCCAGGCGCCAGGGCGCATGATGTGGTGGAGTAGGGCAGGGGCGGGGACAAACAAATATAGAATAAACAAATAAATAAAAATGCATCTGTTTCTCCTTCCCTTCCTTCTTTCCCTTCTTTTCTTCCTTCCTTTCCTTCCTCCATCCCTCCCTTCCTCCCTCCTTCCCTGCTTCTTCCTTCTCTCAAGACCAAAAATGATTTAGGCATGCCCTGGTGACCTAATAGTTTAAACCAGGCACAGTCTACATATATCCCAAAGTTTCTGATTCAAGACCTGGGACTGGGAAAACAATCAGTGATGAACAGCTGAATAAAATGAACACTTCTTCCTCCTTTCACTTCCTGCCTACTTGTCTACTTGCCTTCATTTCTGTCTGTATCTTTCCTTAAAAAAATTACTCGGTGGCTCCTCAAAAACTTAGAATTATCATATGATCCATCAGTTCCACTCCAAGGTACATATATACTCAAAAGAATTGAAAGCAGGGACTCAGGTGCTAAGCCAGAAGTTGGAATACAGACAATGTAAAGACCAGGGACCCAGGTTTACAACCCAGGACCAAGGAGAACAACCAAATATAAATAAATGGTCCTTTATCATCTTCCTTCCTCCCAAATGCTTCTTTCTCCTCTACCTTCTTCCCTCTCTTAAAAAGAAAAAAAAGAAAGAAAATTAGGGCTCAATATATATGCACACACCATGTACATAGTGCTATTATTCACAATAGCCAAAAGTTGTAAACAACCCAAATGTCCATCAACAAAAGAATGGAGAAACAAAATATAGGATATGCATATAACGGACTATTATTTAGCCTTAAAAAGGACTGAAATTCTGATATATCCTACAAATTGGGTCAACCTTGACAAACATCGTGCTAAGTGAAATAAGCCAGACACAAAAGGACAAATATTAGCTGATACCACTTCATGGATTATCTAGAATTTATAGACCAAAAAAAACAAAACAAAAAAACAACCAAACCAACCAAAACCAAAACCAAAACCTATGCCAAAATAAAAAAAAAAAAAAAAACCAACCAGAAGCTAGCAAAGATTGAGAGAAGGTAAATGAATTTATTGTTTAATGGATACAGTTTCTGTTCAGAATGCTGAAAAGGTTCTGGAAATGAGGGTGATGATAGTTGTACAACATTGTAAATACACTTAACACTACTTAATTGCACACTTAGAATGATTACAGCAGCACATTTTATGTTATGTATATTGTACCACAGTAACAAAATCTATAAAGAAAAAGAAATGTGAGGTTAATAGACCTTGTACCCCTTTTCAAATCTTTTTGTATTTCGTCCAGCTTTTCTACCTATTTTATGATCACTTCACTCCCCATAGAAAGCTTCTTAGTGTGGGATCACTCTTGAGATTGCACCGGTGGATGTGGTTTAGGACAGATTCCACTGGTTTGGCTGCATGTAGACTTTCTTCCCATATTTGTTAAAATTTCTGAGGGTGGGTGGGTGAGGGAGAGGTAGTTTAAAGTGGGAAAACAATGTGCATGTTGGAGCTTCAGTTCCAAGGAGGAAAGTGTGCTTCTGTGGCACACCAAAAGGCTGGGAACCCAGGGTGATGAAATCCAGACCTTCTAGCCCTCCCTGTTCCTGATTTCTGGTTGTGGGAATCTGTTCTCAATCCAACTGCAAGTGGAAAACCCGTCTTTGGCTGCCTAGTCAGGGAGGCCCCTCCTGCCAGGCCCCCAATGTGCCGCTCACTTTGCCTCTGGCAGGATGGAGCTGGAGCTGTGTCTTAAGATTTGTGTAGCTGTCAAGGTGGCTGTGATGGGGCTGTGACTGGATGCTACACTGCATTTTGACAGTGACCTTGAGACCTACCAATTCACTGCAGCTTCACGCTCCCCACCCCATCCTCCAGCAGTCACTGTGGTATTGCTAGGGGACTTAAAGGAGGGGGTTGAATCGCTCTGGCTCCTTTCCCAGGGTCTGGCAAGTTAAAACTATGGTGCCCAACTCTCGGCTTGGGCATGGTGGCAGTTCAGGTGTGTGAATGTGGTTGACGGTTTATCCCATTCCTGGCTCAGGTCCTAGTCCCTGGGAAGTGAGTGACTCTGTCTAACCACCAGCCTGGTGCATAGGCAGGATCGACTTGGGGACTTGCTTAGCGGCTCTGTGGAGACAGCGACAGATGATGATCTTGGGAGACAGGAATCAAAAGTGCCCTTTTTACCCCAAAAGAACTGAGTGTATCTTCTGGAGGGAGGGATTTCTTTGAGAAATGAAGGTCATCAGAGAAAGAGAGAGAGATCTTATCTCTTTAGCCACTCAGAGTGACAAGTGTATTTTGCAAACTCCTCCCCCTCTCTGTGTCCTCCTCCTGTTCGTTTCCTTGTAAGTGGCTTTATTATTATTTTTTAATCTACCTTTGTCACTGGACACATTTATTGACAGAAATCAAATTGCTGTGTTTCTGGGCAAAGCGCCTGCTGCAAAGAGGTGTGGTTCCCGAGGAATGAGACACGCAGCCCAGCAGCTGAGCCTACACTGTCCTCACATAACCCCTCCGCCGTAAATATCGCCAATATTTAGCCTTGCCTTATAAAGTAAAAATGCACAATACCTTCCAGAGTTTCGGCAAGCCGAAATGCCCCCCTCAGCTCAGTTATATCTCCTGTATGTTGGAGGCAGGCCGGCGCACCCCTCCCCCCTGCACAGACCTGCCCTGGGAGCAGCCAAGAGGTTACTAATCAGGGAGACTCCGCCATCGATCCGATGGCGGAGACCTGGGGGATTTGTGAGCATTGTTTTTGCTGAAGCCTCCTGTGATTTCTGCGAGACCAGATCCTCTACAGCGAACTCCATGTCGCAGCTTGTGGCTGCCTGTGTCCTGTGGTGAGAGCGGAGCCGCACAGGAGATCCTTTGTCTAGGAAGGCTAGGCAGAGAAGATCACTTTGGAGTTGCTAAGCTCTGCATTGCCATTGGCTGCACTCTTTGTGGGGCTGTTTTTGCAAAAGGCATGCCCAGCACGTCTACAGTGCTGGCAGGCCAGGGCTGCCTTTAAACACCATGATAATAATACCAAAAAGCAGTTTGCAGAACTGTTCCACTGTAGAGGCTTCCTCTGCAGAAGCAAGCAAGATGGCTACCTCGTGGGCTTCGCTGTGAAGAATGCAGAGGCTAATTAAGACAGACTTTAAGGGGAAAAAAGGGTATTTCCCTGCTTCATCTTTATGCAAGGCTTTTTTTCAGTGACTTTTAAGTATACATTTTACATAAGCTCTTTAGTTTCTGCCTAGCAAACATGTTGATGCTTTTAAATTGTATAAGTAGTTTTACAGAGAAATAGCCAAAAAATTTTGGGGGGTGGGAGCTATTTTTTTTTCTTAAATGGAGGCTCATTTTGCAATTTGATTTTTTTTAGGTTATAAAGGAAAACAAGAGGCCTCAGAGGGAAAAGAAGCCCAAAGTTTTAAAGGTAATCAGCTATTGATTGATTTAATTTTTTCCATTTCATATAGTATTTTTCTGTAAATTTGGAGTACAGTGGATGTGAATTCTCCTGGATTTTCAGTAGATAAATGAATATTCACTCAACTAAATAAAGTGTTTTCTATGTTTTTGATGTGCTGCATAATGTGCATATTAGCATCCTTTATATTCCTCACTATCTGCAGAAGGAAAAGTTGATATACAAAGTGTTGTGAATAAAATTTGTTTTTCTTTGTACCTCCCTTTGTAGCCTCTGCATTTTTGGTGTTGCACCAGTGTGTAAACTTAAGCTTTTAGGAGAAAGGCACTATTTGAACTTGACAGCTATGATCCATTGTGATTTTAATAGACTTTCCATAAGATACTATTTTAAAATGTAGTTTTTTTCAAAGGAAATGATCCTTAGAAGTTTTAGTTCTACTTAAAATGTTTAAGTCATTGAGATTTTACAGCCAAATTATGATGACTTAAGCCCAAACCTCCTATCTTTAATTTTGACATTCACAGAGCTATAGAATATGTATGTTTTCTTTACTTTCAATAGTTTGCCAGATTAGTACTTAGTACTAGCCTAATTTGGTTATAAACCAGCAATCTGTGTTATGAACTTTATACAGTATTTCAAAGGGTTAATTTAAAAGCATATGACATTACTAAAAGTTCAAGGCCACCTTTAGTCTAGCAAATAGGTACTTGTGCACTAAATATTTCCAGAGGTATAGTGCTATTATAAGTAAGCAACTTGAACCAGCAACCTTTTTAATTCAAAAAGACATTAAGCAATAATACGGTTTAAAATTTTTATTTTGCATATGTATTTTAAAATGTTTTAATCATAGCTTTTCTTTTGCAAATAAAGTTTTAGCATTGAAAGAACAACATGTTGAATTATGGATATAGCAATTTTTTTTTTATCTCATTTGCGTCCCCAGTTGTGTACCTTGAAAAGGTTATTAACATGAAGAAGCAAACCTCAATTGGCTTTCTAATTTCTCTAACCACTTCAAGTTTCTGTTTCCTGTGTGAACATAACATTGCCATGAACATTTTCCATTAACCAACAAGTATTTATTAATATTTACCACACAGTCATTAGCATGCTAGGCACTGTAAAATGAATGAAATTGTTTGGCACAAATTCTTACTGGATCTGGGCAAATAGAATACTGGTGATTTTCAAGGTAAATGAAACCCTTTCCTGTTTTTCTTCTACATATCGATCCACCTGTCCCCTTTTACTCCTTTCCCTCCCCCAACTTTAGAAGTAAAATTGAAAGCCCTACTTAAATTTCTTAATCTCTGTATACTTTCTGAGTTGGAAGTGTTTATTTCAGGCATTTTGTCTTAAAATCTTGATGTGAGAAATCCTTTTGGTCCCAATGTCAGAAATGGCTCCCAGATTTTGGGGTGGGGAGGGCATAGAGTCATAAGGAAGGGGATGGAACTGCATGGACAAATTAATGTAGACTAAGATTAGTAACTAAATCATCACCTGCCTTTGCTAGGAAGTAAAATTTGGGCTTTGGAAGTAGTATTTAATTCTGTGTTTATTTTGTTAGTCTGTGGGTGTCCTGTCACCTGAAATAAATTTTAGAAGTAAATATAATGTGTTGCTTTTTTGAATCCTGGCAATGGACTCTGACTTTAAAAAAAAAAGTGCATGTGGTAGCTGAATTTCATGAGCTACGGCCAGCAGGACCAAGTCATTGCTCACTTTGCTCTATAGTTAGTAACTGTTGTACAAGAGTAGGAAAATGCTCTATTAGGGGGATTTTCCCCTAATATTTGCATTTTTAAATGATTTCTTTAATTTTCTGTTAGACATAATATGTTTTGTTCTCCAAAGAAAGCTTTGTTTCTCTGTTCCACAGGAGGATGGCTAAAACACTTTTGAGTTTTAGCATTATATGGATAAAATAGAACTGGAACCAGTGTAGAATATTACATAACCCTAAAGGAGGTGTTTAGAAGATAAATTTATATTTTTTTGGAGGGGCTGGACAAAGACGACAACTTTCAGTTTAAGGTTTTATGATTGAGAACATTTCTCATAATTGGTGGCTGCCTAAGGGATGAGGGATGGGAATCTCCAAGTTATAACTTGGTCTTCTTTCATAGTTTTGCTTTTGGTATAGTGGCAGGATGTGGTCTGTTTTCTCTGACTAGCCTTTTAGGTCTTCAGATATCCCAAGTAGCTTGCTCGTTATTGGATGGTTGCTACAAGTACCCTGACTGATTTTCATTTCCTTGTCCTAGGCAGTAATTAGATAGATAAGAAGTCTGATAAGGAAATTAGGTGTAGAATTGAAGCTTCTCCCATTTCACTTAAACTGCTAACTACTGAAGTTTCCTGGTATTTCTCATACTTCTCCTATTTTAACAGTCATTATCTATATTGATAGCTATATCCATTCTACTGTAATTCAAAATTTAAAACTATAGTGATCTCAAATCACTAGTTGAAAGAACAATTTCTATTCAAAGCACTCTAATAGCCAGAGTGGGTAAAAATGCTGGAGGTTGAGGGTAGCTTAGCACAAACTCCTGCCCACCACTGGTGCTGGAGGACCAGGTTTCTGCTCAGGTACTACTGATAACCTCTAGAGTTATTTTCATATGTAGATTGTAGCCTTTTCACTGTGTTATAATTATTTCTGTGATTCTTTAGTAAGGGAAAGACACAAAATAATTTCATGCTCTGATTCATGAATTTGGACTTGTGAGTGACATGGTTTGGAAAGCCCCTTGGTGGAAGCATTTATGTAAATAATCTCTTGTGTGGAGGGTACAAAACAATCTTCCCTCAGACAAAGTCAATTTTAAGGTAATATCACTCCGGTGGGTTGTCAGTCATTGTCCTTGTAGAAAATCAGACAATAGTCACGAGGGGGGTAATTGAGCAACATTTAACAAAGAGGTTCCTTAAAAGGTATAGTAAGGACAAGGCAAAAACTAAGGATACTGTAGTGTCCCAGGACTAGTGACAGCAGAGATCTTCTTTCTGAAGGGGCAAAGGTGTAGGAGCAGGAACTCAGGTAGAAGAGTTGTAACTAAGTAGGGGAGCAGGGGCTTTTGTTGTTGGCTTTGAAAAAGGTATATTTCTGCAAAAAGAAAGTTTTGTTTTGTTTTGTGTGTGTGTGTGTGTATATAAATAAATATATGGCTCTCTATTCTGCTGCTTTCATTAATTGATCACAATTAGCAGTCAAAAAGAACTACATCCTGGTTAACCTCCTGGGCTTGTAAGAGAGGATATACACAATGGAATGTGGAGCTGGAGGGGCAAATAAAACATATTCAACATCGCTAGTCAAAAATAATACCAGAGCCAAGATCTTGTAAGAAGTGGATAACATTTAAGCAAGATTGGATGAAGTGTGTATAAGATCTCTACTGTTGTTATAACTTATCTATACATTTTAAATCAGTTAAAAATTCAAAGTATGGGACACGTCTTCACGACCTAGCAGTCCAGTACACCCGGGGAGCAGTCCCACTACATTCCAAAGTCCCAGGTTCTAGACAGAGGGCCTGGGGGAACAACCAGTGTGAGCAACTAAATGAAAATAAATAAAGTGCTTTTTCTGCCTCTCCCTGTCAGTCTCCTCACCTTAATTCCTTCCTGTACCTTTCCTTTAAAAAAAAAAAAAATTAATTAATTTAAAAAAAAATGGAAAGTATGGGTATCCTTGAGAGGGGACCTTATTTGTACATTCTGCAATTAGATCTCTTTCTTGCCTGGTGAGGGACTTTGGCTATTTGTTTATAACATATCACCAAAGTAATATTTGGAAGAACTAGGTGAACAAGTATAAAGACATGTTATTGTATATTAAAACAGAAAACTGTCTAAGGATTTAGAGAAAAAAATAAAATAAAACATGATCTTCCTGTTAGCTTGTGCACTGGCAGCCCAGCTCTTCACTGTTTCCTTCCTTCCTTGATAATGCTGATAAAGGAGAACAGAGTGGTGTGTATATATGTGGGGGGGCGGTGATAGGGGGACATAAGACATATATTTCACTAGAAGAGAAGACACTGGCATATAGCTATAGTGTCTTTATGAAGCATGTTTTAAAAGGAGAGTCAAATCATAAATGAATCACATTCACACATGGCCTTGATTTGCACAGCACAGTGACATTCAAAGTATTTAGTACCCTCAACATTCAAAATACTTAGTACCCTCATTACCTGGCACATAGTAAATGTTCAATAAGTTTTTTTTTTCTTGAACAACATTATTAACATTCAATAAATATTTTTAGCACATACTAAATTGTTATATAAGATCAAAATGGTTTTTACCCTCAGGGAAAAGAGATGTTGCAAAGGAAAGGCAGAGTAGGTGCACCCATCTAGGACCTGCGTTTATGACCTGAGGAGGGAGGGGCAAAAGTAATTAAAACAGCTTTCCTTTTCCTTCGCTCCTCCCTCCCTCCAAAAACAGAATTTAGAGAAATTTACTTGACATCTTCGAGAACTATTCCTTTTAAATATAAATTGCTATAGTGTTGATTTTTAAATGCCAATTAGATACAATTGAGTTACCTTGTTTAGTTGTAAAGTCCATTAAGATATAAGAAATGGAAGATAACATAGTAAAGAATTTTTTTTTTTTTTGCATCTTTATCTACAGCTTTGTTTCAGTTAGTGAAGGCATCACTGGTAAAATGATAAACTTTTATTAACCCTGGTTATAATGTAGCATTCCATGACTTATAGCAACATGTTGCAAATTTAAGCAATCAAATATTGAACTTTGCCATTGTGCAAGAAAAACGGGCCATTTCCATAGAATCCTTCATAGTCCTAGGCAGTGAATCCCAGACTTCTGAATCTAATGAATCCCAGACTTCTGAATCTAATGGACTAATGGGGAAAAATTCAAAGTGGATATTAAGAGTATCTACAAAGGGACACCAACTTAAAAATAATCAAACATATAAATTAGAAGAATATAATATTAGAATATAGGAAAACTATATATATTAAATAATTTAGTGTTATGATTTAACACATGGTACTTATTTTCCTCATCACATTATAAACTGGCAAAAGCTGTTTAAGATACATACTCATTCATCAGTGTTCATTCACACAATCAAATGCACACATGGGGCTTCTGGTTTACATACCCCAAAATGATAATAAGTCATTTTGCTCAGAGATGATCAGACATTTCAGGGATGGGTTCTTACTAAGCCAACTCACACATTGTTAAATAATTCATTTATCATTGGAGTACGTACGTTTCCAGTGACTCAGTTCTCATGCCCATTCTGTAATTTCTAGGAATGATCCCAAAAAGAATCAGAGTGAATTAAAGCCAAGTGGGGTGAATGGGCTTGAAAAAAATTTCACGCAGGCTATAAAAAAAATGTCTGTTGAAGTCTTCCTAGCTCAGAAAAGAACATATGCCTCATGTCTTGAATCCTTCTGCTCATCTGATGCTGTGTTTGTGTTTGGTAGTATTTGAGTCATTCTGTTTTCTGAAGCTTTCTTACTTATGCGCTTTTTATATACTGACTGGAATATATTATGAAAAGCCTGGTAAATAAAGCCAAATAAAAACTGTTAAATTTTTATTCTCACTAGTAAAATTTGATTTATTTTCAAGTTATAATTAAATAATGGAGTGCCTCTTGGTATCCAAAATATAAACGTTTTTTAGACTTGATGACAAGATTTCCCCACTACAGCTGCTTATTCAAGAGAATAAAGATTGCAGTGTCTTTTTTTTAGCTTGTTCTCATGCTTCATAGTTTTAAGTCCATTTTGAAATAAAAACAGAACTTTGTGTATTTTAGTTGTACCTCCCTTGGGCTATATGTGAACTATGCCCCAACCACAGACTTAACACTTGAGCCACCAGGGTGCACTTGCATGTGAAAAATGTTAAAGGAAAAGATGTAGCTTTTAGCCTATGATTAAAACTTAATGTCATGTGAATTTGATTAAGGCACAGGGTTTTTTTAATGGTTCTAGGAAACCAGATAGTAAATACCAAACTTATTTTAGGAACTTAGTAATTTTATTTTAAATAACTAAACTATTATATTTTGTGTCTTTAATTTTAAATATAGTAACACGTATACCCACACAAACTTATAGGATTATTGTAGAGTTAAATGAATTATTTGACACAAAATGTTTAGGACAGCTTGGTGTATACTAATTTTTTATTAAGTGATATATTTAAAGGTATTGATACATATTATTGAAGTAAGTATTTTTGGTGCACCCTGATGGAGCAGCAGTTAGGTCCGTCACTCCAAATGAGCAAGTCACATATGCCTGGGTTCGATTCCCAGGTCCAGGGGCAAACAGCTAGTGTGAACACTTAAGTAAAAATAAAATAAAATGTTGCCTCCTCCTCTCTCATCCTGCTTGCCTGCCTCCTTGCCTTCATTCCTGCCTACACCTTTCCTTTTTAAAAAATGTGTATTTTCTGTTTTTAAAAGAATTAATTTATTAATTTATTTAGAGGAAGAATGAAGGCACGTAGGCAGGCAGGTAGAAAGAAAAGAGGAAGAAGCATTCTTCCATCCATTTAGATGTTCACGTTGGCTGTTTACTGTGGTCCTGGGCAATAAACCCAGTTCCGTGGGCTCTTTGGTGGACTATGCCATCTGGAGCCACAGATTTAACTGCTAAGTTACGAGGGCACACCAAGTGCGCATTTTCTTGGCAATTTATTCACTTAATTGCCTTATTTGAGAAAGTAATTAAACCTGTATCCCAAAAAGTCTTTTCTTTCCTTTTAAACGTGTCACTTCTACTTTTTGTTTAAGAAAATATCAGAAATAAAACATTAGACTTGGAAAATATGAAATTTCTCTTTCCTCTTTTATTTACACGATGTTTCTTTTATAGAATCAATACTTTTATAGTAAAGGCCATCATAGTCTGAAAAATGACCTTATTCTTAAGGTAGTTAGAAGCACAGTGCTCTGTAGCAAAGATGAAAGTATATCATGATGAACACATTTAGAACAGGATACAAATTACAGTGGTGTTTCCAAGTTATATACATTTCTCTGAGAGGAGAAACTTGATTTTTTTTTCAGATAAGAATCACATTTTTAAAATCCTTACTAAATTATCAAAAATATATCTTAAATATCTTGAAGTATTTTGTCTATCCATCTTGGAAAGAGATGTTTTCACGTAATATCTTTCGTATTCATTCTACTCTATAAATGAAAAACAATCTAATTTTTTTGTTTTAACTATGTGTCTCCTTGTGATAGCAACAGACCCCAAAAGAAGTTGCATAGCCTTTAATGTCACATAGCTGGGTTTAAGTTCTGCTAATTCTGTTTTTTAACTGTATGACTTGGGGAAATTTAACTGAACTCTCAAATCTATTTTTATTATCTGTAAAATGGAAGTAATGACTAATCCACAGTATTCGTCAATAGATTACGTTTTTAAAAAAAGGAAAGGTGCAGGCCAGAAATAAAGACAAGCAGGCAGGCAGGAAGAAAGAGGAGGAGAATGAGGAAGAGGAAGAAACTGTTTTATTTAGTTGTTCATCTTGGTTATGTTTCCCTGGCTCTGGATCTGGAGCCCAGGTCCTTGGTGTATCTATGGACGGCACCCAGGGTACAATAGACTACTAGACCACCAGGGCCATGCCAGATTACACAATTTTTAATTTACTGGTGTTATTCCATCTGTCATGAATGCTCAGTAAGTGATAGCTACCATTTTAATCATAATTATTAGTATAAAAGAATGATCTTTTGTACAACATTTTAATGTGCTTACATGTTAAGTTACTTTCATTATTCCTGGAACTAGATTGTAAATCTTTTTTATTTTAGAGCAGTGTTTAACTTTGTGTTTTGTAGTCTCTCGATGTAATCCCTGTGCTTATAACTCAATAAATGTCAGTTTAATGAATGATTGAATTAATGAATATTATTGCCTAACTTAGTCTATTAGGTTGGCACTGCAATTTACTTGAATAACATCTGAGCATATAAGAGAATCTGTACTTTCTCAAACCATTGAGCCAGACTATTCTAGTCTCTGTAATGAATTGCTATGGAAATCAGGCTTCATATCTCATCTATTGTTTTAATTTTAATTTCTCTAACTTTTATTTAAAAAAACTAAACTTACAGAAATGTTAAAAGAATAATATATTAAGGCTACTCTTTTTTACATACGTTTTGATGGGCTTCCTAATATTTTACTTGTATATACTTCAACTTGCCTAAAAAAGAATATTCTTCTACATAGCCATAATACAATTAAACTGAAGAAATTTAATGTTGACTTAGTCTAATCTAAGATACTGTCTGCTTAAAAATCCTTTCAATTGTCTCCCTGTTGCCTAAATCCTTTCCAATTATTTTCCTTCTTTTCTAGCATTTAATCTTTCCCTCTTTGGTCTCCTTTTATCTGGTCTTGCCACCAGAGTGTGTGTGTGTGTGTGTGTGTGTGTGTGTGTGTGTGTGTGAATCCACCTTTCTGTGTTTTTGTTTTTCTTCACTGATTATTTTGGAGGTGACTTGATTTGTATTGCTTTTTAAAATAAAATCTTTTGGTATATAAAATAGATATCTGAGTAACTGATAGTGATTTTCAAATTTAGGTAGGTTATACAATCCACATTTAGCTGTTGAAAGGAGTCTTTTTTAGAGACCATTCATTGTTTCCTGGGCCCTAAATTCCTAGTTGGAAGAGCCTAGCAAATTGGAAAAAAAGAAATGTGACTGGGTAAATCCAGAGATTAAATTGATCCAGTGAGTCTCCATCAGGTCATAGTAGGGAACGGAAGAGAAAGTGATACTTTAATTATTGGTTCATTGAAATAAAAAATAATAATTTAAATTAAGTAATAGTATTTATAGAGCCAGAGGAAAGCACTTACAAACATATAATTGGCTTAGAAAAAGAGTTTTGGTGATAATTGATAAGAATCTGAAAGTTATTTTCTATTTCAAATAAAAAGAAGCTATTTTAAAATGTTAATTTGTCACTTCACCCATGAAATCTAGTTTATGTCCCTATAAATAGATGGTATAAGATAGCTGCACTATAGGTTAGATCATTTCATCAGAAATTTAATCCAGCTGTCCAAGGTTTATTTAAAGCATCTGATATTTGATCACTTCACAAAAACAAGATAAGTCCATCAGAAAGCTGAGTTATGTACTCCATTTATCCTAAAATATTATGCATTGTCACTCACAATGCAGTTATGTAAGACCTGACAAGACTAATTTCTGCTCAATATAATTTCTATGAAGATTAATTTATGTGCTGCCCGTGATCAGAATAAAAGATAATATAAACTGTATGTTTTCCTATGTTGATTTTTCAGTTAGAAAACAGTCAAGTGAATTGGCTAAGAAGTATAAGCTGCTCAGCTCTAAAATGAGAACACATCTTGTCTTCCCATATCCTTCCTGTGGACTCCATTAAATTGAAAAAAAAAAGTTTTGATATAATTTCAAACAACAGAAAAACTGCGAGAGTACAAGTATTCCCATACACTTCTCCGTTTAACCAAATGTTAGCATTTATTTTTTTTTGCTTTCTCTTTCCATATATTTAGATTTGGGTGGTGGGGCAAGGGGGTGTGCCAAATGTCTTTATTTGAAGAAATGAGACAAATGAAAGAAATTAAGTAAATGTTTTAGCACAACTTAGGTAAAGGTGACCCCAGCCTGCTTGTTCTGCCTTGATGACCAGGGAATTTGCCCTGGAATCTGTATGAAGCCAGCCTGAGATTTAGCTCTCATTGTCACTGTCTCCCAGGGTGTACTTGTTAGAGATACTCTGCCATGCTAGATTGCTAGATTCAGGGGCCCCCATCTCTACATATGTAGATTTCTGCCCCCTCCCAATTCTTTAAGAGTAAGTTTTGAAAGTACAGGTCAGTTATTTTTGTAGAACATACCTTAATTTGTATTTGATATTTGTTCATGGTTAGACAAGGTTTTCTTTTTAAAGGAAAGGTACAGGCCAGGAGTGAAGATGAACAAAGATAGGCAGGCAGGAAGAGAGAGACGGAAGAAGCATTTTATTTTTATTTAGCTGTTCATCTTGGTTACCCGCCTACTGTCCCAGGTCTCAAACCCGGGTCCTTGAGATGTATGTGGACTGTGTCCAGTGCACTTAACCATTAAGCCACACAGATACTCTAGGTTTTTTATCTGTAACAAGAATACCACACAAGTGGGTTTGTGTTTTCAGTGAATCCTATTTAGATTACATGATGTCATTGTGTTCCATTTCCATATTTTTAACATTGGTCATTTGCTTAACATGGTTGGTTAACTTGGTATCTGTTACGTTTTCTGCAGTACTAAATCACTCTTTTTTCCTTTGGCAATTAATAAGTATCTTTTGTGGAGATAATTTAAAGACTATAAATGTTTTGTTACTTTTTGTTGGACTTTAGTAGCCATGCTTTTTGCCTGAAATTTTATGAACTCTTTAACCTGTACTTTGTATTTTGTTACTTTTAAGGTGCGTTGACTTTGTTTTGGGCAAGGAAATGGCGCGTGTATTAAAATTTAAAAGATTAGGTATGCCCTTGTGCCTCAGGCAGCTGAGACTGTTGTCCTGAGCTGCTGTATGAACCACATTCAACCTAACGAGTCGAGTTCAAGACCTGGGGCAAGGGTGAAAAACCGAAATGAACAGCTAAATAAAGATGTTTCTTCCTCTTCTCCCTTTCTTCCTCTCTTTAAAAAAAATTAAAGGTTAAATGAATAAAACTAATAAATAATAATGAAAAATGATTTGGCTCTAATTATTGTCCTTTTGCACAATGTAACCAAAGGTTAATTTATGTGAGAACGTTAGACTCAAGTTACTATATGGTAAAATGAAGTGATAGTATCTAGAATTTTAGGAGAAAAAAACCCACAGGTATTAGAATGATGAGGTTAGTTTGGTATAGAATTCCAAGGGATCGTGACATAGGCTTCATTCCACCTTTATCTTTTCCTTTCTTATCTTCTACACAACCCTGTCTTACCAGGAACTTAATACATAAAAAGACAAGTAAAATAGCAGATAACCAATCAGCCACTGACAACCTGCTTCCATAATCTAAGACCTTGTAGCTTTTTTTTTTTTTCCCCCCCTAAAGGAAAGGTCCTGGCAGGAATGAAGGTGAGCAGAGACCAGGCAGACAGGAAGAGTGGAGAAAGAAGCACTTTATTTTTTGTTATTCATCTTGGCTATTACTCCATCCCCAGGTGTCAAACCCAGGCGCTTATATGTATGTGAGTGATGCACAGCTGGCTTAACCCTAAGCCACCAACCAGGGTGCACTGACCTTGTAGCTTTAAAGAAAACAAGACTTTTATGAAGCAGATAGGAAACAAATGACTAAATAATATTCCATTTTGTGTGTGTGTGTGTGTGTGTGTGTGTGTGCACACACACACCATAATGTATATTTGAGTTTTTATTTTTGGTTCTTATGAATAATGCTACCATGGTTATTCATATACAAGTTTTTGTTGTGGACATATGTTTTTGGATCTCTTGGGTACATACCTAGCATTTCTATGCTGGACCATATGTTAATTCTATGTTTAACTTTGAGAGGAACTGCCAAACTTTTGTAAAGCAGCTGCATCATTTTATGTTTTCTCAGTGCTGTATGACATCATCTCTCCATTCCAGCCAGCACTTGCTAATGTCCATCTTTTTTTATGTTAGACCTCCTAGTGGGTGATGGGTGAAGTGATATCTCTCCCCCAGCCTCCGTCACCAACTCTGGTCCTCTGGCTTTTCCTGGTCTATTCTCAGCTGCTGGCTCAGCACCTGAGTCACCAGGATGCACCAGTTTATTGATTTTTATCCTTTATGATTTTGGTGTCATATCTAAAAATCCACTACCTAATCTTAGTTTGTGAAGATATAAGTCTGTGTGTTATCTACAGATATATATATATATATATATATATGATTTAGCTTTTATTTTAAAGTATTTGATTATCAATTAATTTTTTACATATGGTATGACACAGGTTCAACTTTATTGTTTTCTGAGTGGATATCTAGTTGTAGACTATTCTTTCCTCCAATGAAGTGTCTTGGAAGTCAGAATATTGTTTACAAATTTTATTCATGTTATATTTATAGCAGTCATCTGTTCTTTCATATTCCACTGTAAGAATATATAGCAATTTCTTTATCCATTCTCTCATTAATGAACATGTAGATTATTTCCACACTTTGGCTATAATGATGCTATGAACGTTCATGTAAAAGATGGTTTTGGTAAACATGCTTTCATTTTTCTTTAATAAATAGTTGAATTGCTGATTCATATGGTAGATATATGTTTGATATTTTAAGAATCTGCCAAGTAATTGTCCTTAAAGTGAATGTACTATTTTATACTTATGCAATTAATGAGAATTTCAGTTATTCTAAATCTTATCTAACATTTTGTTTGATAACACTTTCAATCATTCTAGTAGTAGATACATTCTTAATTGTTCTTCACCATATGATCATAATAACTGCTTTAATTTATTTTTGAATGATAGTCTATGTATTCTGTGAGAAAATGGTAGTACTTTCTGGAGAGCAGTTTGCATAAAGTCTTTAAAATATTCATGTCTACTTCAATATAAAGGACATAAGATTTAATCATTTTTTTTCTAGTTATAATTTCTTTTTAAAATTAATTATTACAGTAATTATTCTACATATTAAAATTAACTTCCTATGTATAGGTTCCCCATATCTTAGAAATATTTCAACACACAATGTCCTCCACCAAATCATCAAGCGTTCTTCCCCAGTGTCCAGTGGGCTCCACCACCATTTGCCCCCGCCCGCCCCATTCCCTTTTAGTAGCCTCAGTTCTGTTGCAAATGTTTCAGGGTTGGTTATGTTTTGTCTGTTCCTTTGTTTTTTCTATTCACATTTCAGCTATGAGTGAGGTCATCTGGTATCTATCTTCTTTTGACTTGTTTCATTTACCATCACCCCCTCTAGTTCCATACATGTTGATTCAAATGACAGGGCTTCATCTCTTCTAAGGGCTGTGTAGTATTCCATTGTATATATGTACCTCATCTTCTTGATCTATTCATCTGATGTTGGGCACGTAGGTAATTTCCAGTTCTGCAATAAGCATGGGGATGCAAACATCTCCATAGATAGGTGCTTTTGTATCTTTTGGGTAGATACCTGGAAGTGGAATAATGGTATCGTATGGGATTTCAATCTTCAGTTTTTTGAGGAATCTCCAAACTGTTTTTCATAGGGGTTGTGCCAGTTTGCACTCCCACCAACAGTGCAAAAGTGTTCCCTTTTTTCCACACCCTTGCCAGCATTTGTTATTTCCAGACTTGGATAATAGTCTTTCATATATACGGTGATATCTCATTGTTGTTTTGATTTGCAAATTCCCTGATAGCCAACAAGTAGGAACATAATTTCATGTGCCTGTTGGCCATCTGTTTAATCGTGTATTCTTAAGTGAAATAATTAGGTTACAAAATGGCATATATAGATCTTATTATATTGTTATAGATCTTATTTTTAAAAATAAAGTGCATCAGACTCTAGACTATGATAGGTACTTTAAAAAACTTTATTGTATGGTTGGCTCCTCAGGGAGTGACCTGCCCTCTGCCCTTGAAGGTGTGCTTTTACTTTACCCATCTTTTTCCTTTCACCTTATTTTCACTTTGTCACTTTGCCCTTGCTTTTGTCCACCTTCTGTCTTTATTTTCACTTTGCCACTTTGTCAATAAAACTGGTTTGCTTTCTCATGAAAAAAATAAAAAACTTCATTGGATATCATTTATAATTTATACACAGTACAAAGAATTTCCTTATACCTTTTACCCAATATTCCAGAACGTTAGCATCTATATAACCTCAATGTGTCGTTATCAAAGCCAGGAAATGAACATTGACACAACACTATTAACTATTCTAAAAACCTTGTTTTAATCGGCCAGTTTTCCCATGAATGTTCTTTTTTGAGTGCAGGATTCAATCTAGGATCCCTCATCGTATTCTGTTGTCTTGTGTCCTTAGTTTCCAAACTGCTACAGTTCCTCAATGTGTCCAAGTCTTTCATGACCTTGGCATTATTAAAAGATCCTGGTTAGTTATTTTGGAGATTGTTCTTTGAGTTATGTTTGTTTGATGCTTCTTCATGATTAAATTTAGGATACATATTTTTGTCAAGAATCCACAGAAGCAATGTGACCTTCTTAGTGTATCATAACAAAAGAGCTCACATCTGAGTTAACTTTGATCATTTGGCTTAAGTGTCTGCTAAGATTCTTCTCTGTAAAATTATTGTCTCCCTTGGGGAGACACTTGGTATATGTGTAGATACTGGAATATTGTGCAAAGATCCTGTTTTTTTAAAAAAATGATTTTATCTACTAATTTTAGCATCCGTAGATTATTCTTTCCTCCAATAATTATTAATGCGCTGCTTATACATGGTCATTTTCTATCATTCCTCTCCATCTATTAGTGAAAATTCTGCTGTAAGGAAGCATTATCCCTCTTCTCCCACTTCTTTATTCGTTCAATTATTTATTATGTTAGTATGGACACACAGCTATGTGATTTTCTGTGATATAATCCATGATTTATAGGTAATTGAAGAGTTAAGGCAGGCTTACCATTCTAGGTTTCCAGGTTAAAAAGACTGATAGGTGAGGAACAGAAAGAAAATGTTTGGTGGTAGTTTCTTGGTACTTAAGCAAAGGTTGATGCATCACTTAATAGACATCATGCGGATAGGCTGTGCCTGACCTTAGAAGGTGAGCTCCATGCCCTTGAAGGTCTCTTTTAACCCTGAGATCCTCTCAGCAGCTTAAGCCTAAAACACAGATGGCTACTTCATCACCTAACTACTAAGCTTGAGTAGTAAGGGTTTTAGATAAGAGCATGTTTAGCTTCTGGTGTATTTGTGACATAAATAATAAAGCCCAGCTGGCACTGCAGGCAAATGGTAAGGTATATAGAACTTCAGTATAATACTCTAAAAATGCCAGACCTGACAGAGGCTATCACTTTCATGTAACTGGGTTCTCACTTCTTAGGACTACACATCATGCTGTGTAAATTTTGCTGAAGGTGAATTTTTCTTGGGATGGAAAAAGATGATTGATTGATTGCCTTTGCTGACATAGTTATGGTTTTTGTAGTATCAGGTACATCACCTTGTAATTTGTTACCTTTACCACTTCAAATATTTTTCAGCAGCTTTTCTCAGAATTTCAGTCTTGATTTATCCTTCCTCTAAATATGGAAATATAGTCTCATATTTTTCATATGAATTCTTGTCTTTATTTCCCTGATTTCTGAAATATTCCCTTGGAGCAACTTCATCCTTTTTACCAAATTAGTTGTATTTCCTTATTTTATTTTCTTATATGTATTTAGTATTATAAAAACATGACTTTATTTTTTAAAAAGCTATTTTCCCTAGCTTCATCAATGTATATAAGTTTAAGGTATATGGCATGATGATCAATATATGCATGTGTTGTGAATTGGCCACATTTTTAGTTTGTTTTTTTTAGAATGTCACTGAAACCTTCTCCCCTTTTAATAGCTTGTAGTGTTAGTCGCAATCATTCTTGGTCCAAAACTTGCTCTTTGCCGTTTTTCAATTAATTGTTGTTAGAGTTAGAAGGTCTTAGATGTTATTTGAATCTCTACTAGCCAAATACTGCTCAGCCCTGGCAAGAGTCCTTTGTTTGCCATATTTAATCCAACTATTAGTTCCTCTGATTGCTTTTTCCCAAGCTGATTTGTTCAAATCAGTTTTGCAAGTAAAATACCAAGAGGACTTGTACAAATTGCTTCACATTAATGCCTAAATATATAACATCTGCTGAGGCTTCTTCATGCCTGCAGCTTTGTGTTCCAAACTCCAGTTAGTTTCCATGGCTGTCATCTCATTTTTTAGCAAGCATCAAAATGGTTTAAGAACAGGCCACAAAAATCTTATTTGGCAGCTTTCCAGAGAGGTGCAAAAGATAGGTATTTTAGGGTCAAGTTATAACTTTGTATAACATAAAAGAGAGATGAGAAAAAATAAGCTATAATAACAAAGTCTTCAGTATTCACAGGACTAGGAAAACATTTTCTGGTGGGTTTTTTTGTGTGTATTGTTTTTTGTTTTTTGTTTTTGTTTTGGTTTTATAAAACCACTCAGATATGTTGGTTCTTAGAACTATTCTCAGTTGTCTGATATTAAAACTCAGTGATTTTCTGTTTTATTGTGTAATACCATTCTTCTGGGAAATGTGGAGTTCAGAATCTTGTCTCTGCATTCTGATTCATTCTTTTATTGTCTTCCTTTTCCCTTATTGGATATACATCCCATGATTATCTTAAGATGTTTATGAGGAATTAAAAAGTAATAAAGTCCCGGACTTGAGTTTGTCTATTTTTATCTGTCAAAGAAATACTTAGAAAGAATGAGAAAAATGAATTGTTCCCTTTTGTAGGATTTTAAAGACTTAAAACTTTAATACATTTTTTTGTAATGCCTTATTTTGTAGCTGTGGCACTTAATTTGCACTCATAAATACACAAGCAATGCTGGCAACATGTGTGCTTATGTTCTATTTCAAATAATATGAGGTCAAGCAGATGACACTCCAGACACTTATTATCTTTTTCTTTCATTATAAATTTATTTGTTGTCAGCAGTCTACCTCCCATTACTGGGACCGAAATATTAATAGCTATCTTATATTCTTTCAGATCTTTTTTGTTGCCCAAATACATAATATACAAAGTGGTATTCATCCCATTGAAATGGCTATGATAGTTAAGTTTTTTCATGGGATATCATTATTAAAAGCAGATACAAGTAAATGAACTAATACTTGGAATAGAGCTTGGAAGTGCTAGATAAATTAAAAATTCTATGTGGAAAAAAGTGGTATCCTGTTATAACACAGTTTTGTCATATGTTTTTTACATTTTTTAAGGTTTTGAAATATGCAAGTAATTATAAGAAATACGCAAGTAATTATAATTCGTTAAAATTAGTACCAAAAGCGCACTTTTAGTCACCAGTTAAAGCTTTAGGAAATAGAATTTTTCCAATACTGTGGAAATGTCAGTATGTCCCTCTACCATCTCATCTACCTCTCAACTCCCAAAAGGAAATTTATTTCCTGACTTTTAAGGATAGTAATTTCCTTGTTCTTTTACATTAAGTGTTATCATTTCTTTTTGCATTTTGATAATGTAGTGTTTTTTTTTGTTTTTTTTTGTTTTTTTTTTCAGGAAAGGTGTAGGCAGGAATGAATGTGAGGAGGCAGACAGAAAGAGAGAGACAAAAAAGCACTTTATTTTTATTTAGTTCTTCACATTGGCTGTTCTCCACCAGCCCTGGGTCTTGAACCTGGTACCTTAGGATGTATGTGAGACTGCTCCCAGGGTGTACTAGACCACAAGGCAACCAGGCCATGTCCCCAATAATATAGTTCTTAAGAATAAATTTCTATAGGATAAATTCCTAGAAGAGAGATTACCAGTGAGAGTCATGTAGTAAATATATTTTTTCCCTATAAGCCTTATTTTTTATTACAAAAAAATCATTTTATTATAAAATTATTTAGGTTCGCCATATAATTAGACATTATAGAAATGTATGTTGCAGAAAGTGAAAGTCTCCAATAACTGACCCTGTTCAAAATAGCATGCAGTTGGTTTATATGTCAATGACTATACTAATAAACATTATTACTTTACAATAACATGATCTGTTATATTGCTTCTTTGCATCTTTTTTCTTTTAAAGGAAAGATGTAGGTAGGAACAAAGGTGAATAGGCAGGCAGGCAGGAAGAGAGAGGAGGAAGAAGCACTTTATTCATTTATTTAGTACTTCATTTTGGTTGTTTCCTCCAGCCCAGGATACAAATCCTGAACCTTGGTCTGTAGGTGAACTTCACCTAACAGCTGTTCCTCCAGGGTACACCTTTCTTTTCCTTTTTTTTTTTTTTTTTTTAATGTAAGGGAAGGGAAGGCAATAACAAGGTGGTGGGAAAGGCATTAGAACTCTGGCAGTGAGTGTGCTGTGAAGTGCACACATTCTGAGGTATGAATTTAGTATACTAAAAAGCATTTACCAAGGTAAACAATCTATCATGAAATAGTATTTATTATGCACACCTTTTGGGGTCAGTGTAACTAATCTCCGTTGTGATTGTGATAAATTGAGAAAAAAATAAAGAGAAAATTGAGAATAAAATTGAGAAAAAAATTACTATTTGAAAACTAAAGGGAATCAGTAATAAAATTAAATAGAATGTATCTTTTTAATTAATAGAGGAAAAGAAGAAAAAAGAAAAACAATCCATTTAGTAAAAAACCAACAAGTACCATTTATTATTATAACATGTATCTATGGAATATAGTCATTATCAAAGAAATGTTTCAGATCTTGTAAATGAAATAAAACCCAAATTAAATAATATGTTATCTAAAAGGACCCTATATCAAAGGAGCTGAAAGTCAAAGAATGGGCAAGTATATTACAGAGAAATATAAACAAAAATGGAATCTAGATGCGTCTTATGGCTCAGGAGACTGAGACGCTGGTCCACAAATCAAGTAAAAAGTCCAAGGACCTGGGTTCAAAACCAGGGTACCTGGGTGAAATACCAGAAACAGATAACTAAATAAATAAAGATGCTTCTTCCTCCCTCCCTCCCTCCCTTCCTTCTTCCTGCTTGCTCCCTCTCTCCTTTCTTCTCTCACTCCCTCCCTCTTTAAAAACTATATATGTATACTTCTAGGTGTATATTGTGTTTTGATAGTTATTTTCCTATATAATTTATTACCTCTATAAATAGTGATAATTATCATAAGTAATGATTATTGCTGACCTTATCAATCATCATTCACTGTTAAGCTGTTATCTTTAAAGAGATTACATTATTTGAATTTTTTTTTGACTGAAGAAGCACTTTGTTTTTATTTAGTTGTTCACATTAGTTGTTCCCCAGCCCTGAGTCTTGAACCCTAGACCTTGGGTTGTATGTGGGACTGGTCCCATGACATATGAGACCACTAGGCCACCAGCACATTCCCATGTAGTATTTTGAATTCTAAAGTTATTACTGATAAAAAGCATATAGCAGTGTGCCCTGGAGGAGTAGTGGTTGGTCTGCCATCTCTGGTTGGTGCATCCACACACATCCCTAAGACCCTCGCTGCTGTTCCAAGGCTTCGGGGAACAACTAAGACGAACAGTTAAATAAAATAAATAAAAATGCTTGTTCTTCCTCTCTGCCTGCCTGCCTACTTGCCTTCATTCCTGCCAGCATCTTTCCTTTAAAAGGGGGAAAAAAGCATATAGCAATGTGAATGAAATAATAAAATAAAAAATTTTGGGGTTTTTTCAACTCTGTTGAGGTATGATTAACAAAATTGTAAGTTGCCTAAAGTGTACAATGTGATGGTTTTATATATGTGTATAATATGAAGGGGTTTTCATCAAGCTAATTAATAGATCTATCAGTTCACATACTTGCCTTTTTTCTTTTATGTGAGAACATTTAAGTTCTATGCTCAGCAAATTTCAGTTATGTAATAGTGTTACTTACTGTAGTCACCATGTTATCAATTAGATCCTCAGACCATATTCATCTCATAACTCAAAAGTTTATCTTTTTACCAGCCTTTCTCTATTTCCCCTCTTCCTTGGTAATCATTTTTCTATGATGACTTTTTCGTTTTTTGGTTCCACATATACGTAATAACATGCAGCGTTTGTCTTTCTCTAACTTATTTCACTTAGCATAATGTCCAGCAAGTTCATACATGTTGTAAATGACAGATTTCTTTTTTAATAGAGCTATGAAGATATATCAGTAAAAAAATGTGAGCGCCCCCTCATGGAATAGTGGTTTGGTCAACTGCCTCTGGCCAAAACACAGTCCACATGCATCCCCAGGACCTGGGCCAGGGAGAACAACCAGGATGTACAAGTACATAAAAAATAAATAAAAATGCTTCTTTTTCCTCTCTCTTCCTGTCTGCTTGTCTACTCACCTTCATCTTCTTTCCTACCTGTACCTTTTCTTAAAAAACAGAGAAAAGAGAATATGAAAAATAAACACACACACATACGTATACACACGATATACCCAAACCCACATATATATTGGACATATGTTTTCTTTCCCCATGGACATATATTTTACCTCCATATTTCATATTGTAAATAATGCCACCATGAAAATGGATGTACAAACATCTCTCTGAAAAAATCACTCCGTTTCTTAGACTCTATACCCGGAAGTAAGATTATTGGATCATATGGTAGTTCTCCAGGAACTTCCACACCATTTTTCATATTGGCCATAACCAGTTTACCATTTCACTAATGTACACAGGGGTTCACTTTTTCCCATATCCTAGACAACTCTTGTTATCTCTTGTCTTTTTAGCAATACTCATTCTAACGATTACCAGGTGATATGCCATTGTGGTTTTGATTTGTCTTTCCTTGAAAATGATGAGGTTGAGCACATATTCTTGTCCTATTGTCCATTTGTATGTCTATTTTAGAAAAATGTCTACTTAGGTCCTTAATTTTTATTCTTTATTATTAGTGAGATCAAACATCTCTTCATAGAAAGTTGGTTAGTACTGAAATTGGATGTTTTCTGAACTTTATTTCAATGTTTTTTACAATTAGAATTAAAAAAAAATCTTTATTACAAAGCGCACAGATACTAGTTGAAAAAATATTAAAATCCCAAAGTGCTGAAATGCTATCTTTTTCATATACAAACAGCAGATCATGTCAGAAGGTTCTTTTCATGATATGTGTGGGGTATTTTGCTATTTCTGTACATAATATTTTAGTGACTGCCTAGAATTCCATTGTATGGATATATCATACTGTACTTTATTCACCCAGTTCTGTATTATTTTGACATGTTTGCCTTTATGATGTAGCTCAATCAGACCTTCCATAAACATTCTTGCATTTATGAATTTTTCTTATTAAAAATCTAAATATGGAAACTTATAATTTTAATAAAGATAGAAAGCTAAGGGGAAATTTTCATCCTGTTGTCATCTGTGGAAATAAAAGGAGGAAAAAGTACTACAATTAAACCTGTGATAGCAATTTGTATCAGTAAGTAGTACCTCTTAGCCTCTTGACCTTGCCTGTAAAAGTGCTTATCGTAGTCTCCCTGTGTTAGGGTCAGCGTTCGTCCTCCCAAGAAAATGCACACACACTTCAGTAGACAATGCAAAAGCAAAAGGAAACTTTATTTCCAGCTAGCTGGGGTCTGAGCCTCCTCCAGCACAGTGGAGTCAGACAAAGACCCCAGGCTTTGTTTCAGCAGGGTTTTTATAACCAAGGTTACAGAGCAAGGGATTAGTTACAATTTCAGACCTTGAAGCATTCACATATTTAGTATCTTT
>RJWH01002439.1:117409-232182 GCA_004363575.1 Solenodon paradoxus | reverse complement strand
AACCTTCACCACCTGTATGACCTCCACGACCTGTCTGACCTGTACAACCTTCACCACCCATATGACCTCCACGACCTGTCTGACCTTCACCACTTGTATGACCTGCACCTGCTTTAACTTGTATGAAGTAGCCACGAGCACACACACCCAAGCCTCAGTTTCTTCCTCTGTGGAGCGAGGAGAGGGAGACAGCTCGTAGTGACAGGAGGATCCCATATGTGAGGCAGGGCCGTGGGTGGCCCGGACAGCTTGCGCCCCGCCCTTCGGCACGCGTGCCGCCCCAGAGACCTCAGAACTTCCCGCCTCTGCCATCGTCAGGGTTGCGGCAAGGACTGCATGGCCCCAGTCGGCTGGAGTTCCAGGTGCAAGTGGCACCCAGTGCGTCCTTGCAAGTCTACCTGCTGCTGCTGCTATTGCTCGTATGATCGTTACCGTCATCACCGCGGTGACGTTAGAGTAATAATGGCCAGGATGCCGCTCATCCCGCAGCAACAGAACATACGCATCGGAAGAGCCAGTGCAGCGGAGGGGAGCACCTCCGAGCCTGTTCCACTGACAAGTCCCACTCGCCCGTGCGTCAGGCCTTCAGCTCGCCTTATCCAACAGTGGCCTTGTGCGGGGTACGGTGTTGGAGCTGGGACAGTGAGACCAACACACCGGATCCCTGCTCCCTCCGCCCACAGGGAGGGCCAAGTCACACACCCCTTCGATCAGCGCCCGCTTCCTGGTGAAGCAGATCTCAGAGATGGTGTGTGCCTACCTCATTCTTGCTCAGTCTGCAAGGCCCTTTGTGCTTTCTCCCTGGATGCCCCACACGCTAGGATGGCCTGATGCAGGGGCTCTCGTGTCCCACAACGCTGTTCTTGACCATGGTGCTAGACTTCTGCTTCAAAGGACTGCAAGGGTGATGCTGGCAGTTCCCGAAATTTGACTCTTGGGCTGCCCGGAGCAGGGTGTCCACCTGAGTCCTGATGTGCACTGCGCCCACCAGGCCTCAGCAAAGGCCAGCCCCCACCTCCGCTCTATGCTCCCCACATCTGGTGCCGGTTTGCTCTGGGTGGGGTGTGGTCAGGCCACCACCTCGCACTGCCCTCCACGGGAGCCGGCCGACATCTCAGGAACCCTAGAACTCCGTGTCGCCAGCTGCCCTCAGTCTATTTTCACTTAAGGACATGGAGAAGAGATACAGATTCAGCTGCAAGTCCAGAGAGGGTGATCCCAGGGGCAGGAAGGCATCAGCCGGCCCAGCTCTGCTTTCTGTGATTCTAGCAGGAAGGTCAAATGGAGATTTCCTTCCACCTTTTTCACTGAGGAGTTTTCCTGACAGAATGGGAAAAAACCAAATGTGTCTGTCACCAGGTTCAGAACTGAAACACATTAGTTCTTTTTGTCTCACTGCGTCACCGAAGGACAAGATCCCATCAACAATGTCACTCCTGCCACCCAAGGGACACTGAGGCACAGAGAGTCGAGAAACATGCTCAAGGAAACACAGTGAGAAAGTCGCAGAGCTGGGCTGGTCCCCAGACTCGTGTCTGGGTTTGCTTTTAGCTGGGGTCACCAACGGAGAGGGTCAGAGAGTCAACACCAGGATTCTCAGGCCGTGAGGTCCAGCAGACACTCAGCTCCGCCATCACGTGAGAGCACGGAGCCCCACAGGAGAACCAACCAGCACAGACCTGCTCCTATAAAAATTCTCTCGTGGAACTGAAATGTGAAGTTCATGTCGTTTTCAACTGTCACAAATACTGTCTTCCTTCAGTTGCTTTGCAGTCACTGAGAAATGCCAGATTAACGGATGGGCTGCCCAGAACCATTTGGGCAGGCCAGGCCTTCCCTGCGGCTCTCTTGCTCACCCCTCTTTCCCAACACCGTGGACCACTGATCCCTAGGTCCTGCAGGACTGGGAGCCTCAGACGGGGTTGTTGGAGGTTGGCATTTATCTCTCAGCCTATGATTAGGAAAATTCCAGCCCTGAGTGGACAGACGCATGGAACACATTCCTGTGTGTCTAGGTTAACGTATTTCAAAATGGGTCACGACGGGACGGAGCTTTTGGTCCCCTCAACAGACGGGCCCGGGGCAACTCAGCTGCCCTGTTGTCCTGTGTTACAGTCGGGCCTGGTTTATTAAAAAAGGGACAAAATTGATGGTCGCGAAATATGAAAACCAACAGTACTGTCCCTTTTAAAACGGGATGTGTGGTCCACCTACTGTGTCCACCCAGGCTGTGTGAGCAGGGCGAGCTGGGGAGCCATGAGAGCCTGGGGACGCCTGTGTCCAGCGGGTGTGTGGACAGAAGGCTCGTCCGCTACGGCCTCAATGGGGAACGGGACCGCACAGGCAGTCTGTCCAGCAGGGCAGGGTGACTTGCAGTCAGTCTGGGCCCTGCTTAACCTCTCTGGGGAGCTCTGGGGGCACGCGGGTCACCCCGGATGACAGATGGGTACGAACGTCACAAGCCGCGTCCGAGGACAGACTGTCCAAATGCGCTGGATGGGGGTAGCGGGTAGCGCAGTGCAGACAGTGTTTCTGAGTCTTCCATCTTGAAGACACGCAGGACGTTTCTCCTCCACCAAGCCCCACTCGGCCCGAAGTGAAAAAGGGCAGAAGTAAATTGCAGCCAGTGCGCCATATGATTTATTTTTCTGAAGAACCGTAAGTACTTAGAGATGCAGGGGAAGACAACGAGTGTTTTCAATAAACAGCGGATGGCTAAAATGAGGCTGGAAAAGCAGCGACAATCAACCCCAAATGCGCTGGTGAGCGTCTGATATGCATGTGGCTGAGGGCTCTGAGGGAAACCGGGCGCTGACCTACTTTTCTCACGGTGCTGCCTCACCTGTTGGGTTTTGACAGACTGGAAAATGGCAGCGACTTTGCAAACAGCTCCTCAGAAACCGGAGGTGTTTGTGTTTGGGAGGAAGAAGCAGGAGGCTGGAGCAAGACATTGTCTGCGTCTCCTGATGTTCCCTACATAAGATGCCCTTTTGTCAGGATGACTCTGTGACACCTCAGTCATGGAGAGACCAAGCCCAACCCTCACCCCAGAGACCTGTCACTGTCCCTCAGCTGGGGCCACACTGCTTTCCTCACCTCCCATTTGGATCCCTTCCCGAGCCCTGACATGAGGTGTGAGGGGCCGTCCTCGGGAGTCCCTGGGGACCAGCTTCTTGTCCACTCCTCATTGCAGAGCTCAGGCGCACTTACTTTAACCAGCAGACCACGTGGAAAGCATCTCTGCCAGGCTACTGCTTACTCTGTTCTGCTCTGCTGTTACCATGGCAGGGACATGCCAGTGTCGGCCTGCAGGCCCCGAGGAGGTAGTGACACAGAATGCAGTGTCCCCTGCCCGCTGCTGAGGGAATGAGCCAGCGGAGACCACAGACCGCAGCGAGGTCCAAGGAAGGCCCAGCCCCGCCCCCTCACAGTGGGCAGAACTGTTACGTGAATGCTGCTGGGGGCCACTGAGGTGGGGTTTGTGTGTCTGTGCACGTGTGTGAGTGGGGGGTGTTACACAGTCATAGCTTCCTGCAACACTGACTTTTAGTGGATGCAAACCATAAGCAGGAAGCTAAAGTTGTTGGAGAAAATAATTGCGACTCTTTTTAAAGAAAGGTGCAGGCAGAAATGAAGGCCAGCTGAGACAGGCAGGAAGAGAGGGGAGGAAGAAGAAGCACTTTATTTACCTTATTTAGTTGTTCACCTTGGCTGTGCCCCTGGCTCCAGATGTGAACCCAGGTCCTTGGGAAGTTCAAGGACTGTGCTGGGTTGGAAGCAGTGGATCTAACCACTACTGCACCAGGGCACACCAATTGTGATGTATTTTAAATCAAAGTAAAAGTAAGATTTTATTTTATGTTCAGGTTTAGAGGACCAGTATTTAGGTGGATAATTGAGAAGGTCCTGGAGAGCATGAAAAGTACAATTAAATTCCTTACTAGGGACAACAGATGGCAAATATAACTCTTAAGAATTTCTCAACTCCGGCTGCACATTTAACTGAACATCTGGTGCCTGGCACCCGTCCCACAGACTGGGAGCCCCAGGGTGGCGGTCAGACCCAGACAGCGCACACAGAGCCCCTAAGGACTGCACCACGCAGCTCGGGCTGAGAAACCCCGTCTGCCTGACGCTTTGCTCAGCTCCGTGCAGCTCCTGTGCTGAGACTTTCAGCCAATGCTGTGCTTTTCCCCAACACTGACTATACTGCACAGTCACCGTCCCTATCAGACCAGACAGGAGGTTGGTTCCCACATGATTTTATGAAGTGGTCAGAAAATGTCCTGCTGCAGCTGCAAGCCACGTGAGAGATGTCCTTCCCAGCACCCCTCCTCACTCACTTCTCCCCGGGTCTGTGGCCCTTTCTTTCTGGGTCGCTTGAGCCTGGAGATAGGAGGTCACCTCCCCAGCAGCTGCCCTGTGCAGCTCTGTCCTCCCCGACTTGGCAAGGTCCTACCTGTCTGGTGGATGCCGATGAAGCCTGGGCGGGGGCGCAGGCTGCTTCAGTTTCAAACATGTGAACCCTCGAGAATCTTCTCTGGGGACATCACTTGGAGTGACACAGAGTGAGGCGCTGGCTACCACCCACCAATTCAAAAACTGTGTTCACCCCTCGCTCACCTGCCTGGGGCTCCAGGGGCCTTGGGTATGGCCGATGCTGTCACAGAGCCAGTGCACAGGAGCTGGACAGTCACCTGGGATCCGTTCAGTCGCACGTGCTCACGCACAGCTGTGGGCCCTGGCAGCTGACTGTACCCTGTGGAAGTGTGGGGGCTTCTGTGAAATTAGGGGGTAACCCCGATGCCTGTGACTGCCCCCGCCCCTGCCCCCGGGCTCACTCTCCATGTATTAAATACTCAGCAAGTGCAAGTCTTAAAATGACTATTCGAAAGAACTGCCCAAAGGTTAAGGAAAAATAGAGATGGGACTTGGTTCCTCTGTCTTTTCCTCTACAGTTTTTCTGCTGGTAAAGTAGCCTGCAGCATAATCTGAAAAGTTTTTATTGAGATATGACTGAGATATTATTATATGATTGAGATAGTATTGAGATATGATTCCCACGCTCTATAACTCACCATGTTAAAGTGCACGTGCGCACATTATTATTTTCACAGAGTTGTGCTGGCGTCCTGTGATCTCATTCCAGAATGTTCCATCACTCCAGAGACCTGTGTCCACCAACCACTATATCCCTCCTTGTCTCCCAGCCACTACTCCTGCTTCTGTGGATTTGACCATTCTGAATAATTTCTACCAAGGATCGGTGCATACATGGAATGGAAATAAGTACAGTATGGGGTCTTCTGTGTCTAAGTGTGAGTCCTTTTATCAGAAAAAAATTTGCAAGTAACTTCCTGCATTACGGCACCTGGGCAGGAGGGCTGCTTGGTTCCTCAGCCACCTGGTCCACATCTGGGTCCTTCCCTGCTGACCTGCACAGACTTCTGGGAGGGACCTCAGGGCACTGGACCCTGCGCCCCCTTTCCCACTCCTGCTCCAAGGGGTGGCTCCCACCCCCTCCCCCTCCTCACTGTCCACGCCTCGCTGCTGCCCCTGGAGACGCGCTGGCACCTGCGGTCCCGAGCGGACACTGCTCCTCGAGGCCATTGCTGAGTGTCCAACAGCAGTGTGCCTGTCGCTGCCGGTTTTAAGGAAGGGACAGGCCCTCTCTGAGAGTTCACACTTCTCACCAATCTGTGCACCTGCCACGGTGACCTTTTAAACAGGCTGCTGCTCAAAGGAGCGGTGTCGTCATCCTTCCAGAAGGATGGGACGAAAGTTGGGCCTGCACGGCGGGTCGCCAACAGGCGATGTTGTCACTTCCCCTCTCGGATGTCAGAATCTTCTGCACTTCAATGAGCATCCTCATCGGGCCAGACATCAAAATATTCCCTCTGTGGTCGCTGTGCTCTTCCCTGAGAAGACGCAGCTGAAGTTAAGACGTGTTGTCCTGCTGCTTTGTTACAACTAAATTTCATCCTCATCGACGTCGCTCTGTCTGCGTCCTCAGGGCGACACTGTTCTGGGGCAGCACTGTGTGCACTCCAGGCAGCTGGCTTTCCCATCAACCATTTAGGGGGCTGGAGGTGTGTCTGGGGACACAGACAGCCCAGGAAGCTTGTGAATCCCTCCTGGAGAAAAGTCCCTGGGTCCCTGGCTGAGTGTGGTCCCCACACCACCAGCGGCAGTGTCTCCTGGGAGCGCCTTAAAAAAGCCCCCCAGGCCCCCACCCTAGAATGGCCAGAGCAGACTGGTGGGGCCCATTCGTCCCCATTTTATCTGTGGGCAGGCCAAGCCCTTCAGGAGGTGCTCTCTCAAGTTTCAGAACCTTGTTCTCGAGTTCTGCACCCAAATGACCTAGCAAGGCAGCGGATGAACGTGTCAGAGACCGGAGATGTCAGGCAAGCAGGCAGTGAGCAGTGGTTGTCACAGGGACGCGGCCTGCAATGTGTTAAGCACCACAAGATTCACCCACATCTGGAAACCGTGGATGTGATCACAAATTTTGCTGATGTAACACAATTAAATTCCTCCAGATGAGACTGTCCTGGTGAGACCTGAATCTCTCAACAAGTGTGCTTGAAGAGGCACACCCGGGGGAGACAAGGAGAAGAAGGAGAAGCCAGGTGACAGCAAAGGCAGAGGCTCAGCCGTGTGGCTGCAGCCCAGACAAGATGCTGGAAGACTCCCCCTGGAGCCTGCGCTGAGCCCACCTGCCCACCCCCGGGTCCCAGGCTCCTGGCCTCCACGCGGTGAAGAGCCGATGTCTGCTGTTCAGTCGCCACGTTTAGGGGGGCTTGTTGGAGCAGCCCCAGGAGTCTGACACCCAGCCTGACCCGGTCATGCTGTAGAGCCCTGCTCACGGCACCTGCAGGTCTCGCCACCACGAGGGGCCGGCCTAACACCAAAGCGTGCAGGGTGAGACCGAGTGCTGCAGGCCACACCTTCAGGGAGCTTGACACCTGGGCTCCTCACCGCGTCGACGCTGCCGAAGCTGCTGTCTGTGGCCTCAGAGTCCTTGGCGGACCCGCACACCGCTGTGCGTTTGAGCGGTGGGGTCTTCGGGAAGTCGTGAGTCATGAATGGCATCAGTGTTCTCATAAAAGGACTTGAAGTGTCCCCTGGCCCCTTCACCATGTGAGACACAGAGAGAAGAAGACGCCTATGACAAGAAATGGGCCCCTACTGTACCCCGTCTGCCGCTGCCCTGATCTGGACCTCGGCCTCCAGAGGACGCCGCGATGTCTGAACCTCCCAGCTGCGGTGCGGTACTGACACCCAAGTCGACCACACAGAGACAGAGCTGGTCCTGTGTCGCTTGACCTCTGCTCCCTGCTTTGCTCCTAAGCCAGGCGTCAGCCCACGGGCCCTCCTAGTTCCACGGGGTTCCTCTCTGCTGGAGTCCCAGCAGGGCCGGCAGATCACCAAGGGGACTCGGGTGATCAGAGGACCCGCCTCCACATCGCTGGCGTCCTCGTCAGTACCCAGCCACACTCAGTTCCCAGCACAGACGCCAGGGCGCTGTCACCGGGGTCTTCCCCCACTGACCAGCGTCACGTGCCAGCCACAGAGGGCGGAACCTCAAACTGCGCTCTGGGCGTCTTCCACACTGGTTGTGCCAGCTTGTCCTTGGCTGCCTGGGGAACCCTGACGGGGTTGGGGGGCATCACTGCCTCCCACTTTCTATCCCCCACACCCCAATGCAGGCTAAGCACAATGTGGCACAACCAGTGTGGAAGACACCCAGAGCCCCGCTCCTCTGGGGACAGTTGTCTGGACGGTGTGTCACCGGAGAAATGCCCTGGCAGGTGAGGGCGATGGTTCCAGTGGGATCAGCAGCCCCAACCTCCCGCCACCCCAGCCGATGTCTGCAAAGAGGGGCTTAGCTCTCAGGACACGCTGGGTGCACTAGTGATGCCGGAAATTTGACTTCTTGCTGCCTTTGCTTCACTTTTGATTTTGTTTATGCTGCTTGACAGACACTCACAGATGTTTCCTTCAGACCAGACCCCTCTAAGCACCATTTCAGCCGGCCTTCCACAAGCCCTACCTGAGGGTCACCATCACTCCCGTGGCACAGAGAAGACCGGCACAGAGAGCGCGGAAGCTCGCTCACGGTCACACAGCCAGGAAGCGCTGGGGTGCAGTGCTCTGCTTCTCAGCGAAACCTCCCTTCCTCCCGCCAGAAATGCCTAATAAAGAGACCTTTTATGCACTAAGGATGGACTGTACTTCATGTGATTACTACCCGGGCGTGTGGACCTTTTTTCTGTTAGGAAGATGCATCAGAACACGATACAGGTTTGAGGTGTGTGTCATTGTGAACAAACATCTGGACGTGACACAGTAAGTTCACCGCCCACAGTCCATTCTGCGCATCACCCCATAATTGACCCTTTTGTTGCTCTGTCCAACCCCGTCCCTTCTGGTCACCACCTTAACCCTGCACATCTATACTTCTTCACAGTCACGGCCAGCTCAGGGGCAGCTCTGGACAAACCCTCTCATTGTTCAGAAGACGGAGGACTGAAGCTCAGACCATGGTCGCGTCAATACTGGAGGCAACACCCAAGGCTGTCGCCCTTCCAGATCTCCCACGGACGTCACGATATCGCAGCCAAAGGGATCGAATCCACAACATAGGAAGGGAAACAGTGGAGACAGGGTTAAGCAGGAATTCTTAACGAAGGGTGATTTTTTTGCTCCCCAAGGAATTCTGCAACAAGTGGAGACATGTGGTGATGCCCACACTGTCAGTCGGTGGACAGAGGCCAGAGAGGCTGCTGAGACACTGCATATGCCGGACAGCCCCACCACAAAGAAGAACCCGTTTCAAAGGGTCAATAGTGACTCAGCCGTGAAGCCTGCAACTGCGGAGCGGTCCACAGACAGCCCAAGGACCCAGGCTGGCAGCCCAAGGCTGGGGAAACAACCAACACTGAGCAAACTAAGTACAATGCTTCTTCCTCTGCTCGCTTTCTCCCTCCTGCCTGCCTTCACTCCTGCAGCGTTAACAGTGCCCAGGCTGCTTTCGCGATGTGGTGGCGGAGTTGTGACAAAGATCTAGCCTGTAAAGTAGAACATATTGAGCATGTGACCACTTAAACGAACACTTGCCCACACACTTAAGGGTCATCAGAATCGGAACGCAGGCACGCCCCAGTGGCGGCGTGGTTGGACGCAGACCGTATCTAGTCCAAGAACCTGGGTTCAGGTCCCAGGGACAGTGGAAACAACCAAGATGAACAACCAGAGCAAATAAATAAATGCTTCTTCCTCCTCCTCGCTCCCTACCTGGCTCTGCTTGCCTTCATTCCTGCCTGCACCTTTCCTTCAAACAAAGAAAAGAAATGCAGAATAACTCAGAGTCTGTGGCTGCTCCTCCAGGCTCAGCAGGGTGTGGCTCATGGCATCTGGAGCTGAGGCTTCTTCTGTGCTTGTCTCAGTGATTACCTTGTTCTTCCCTGTCCTGTGTCTGCTGTCCTGCATATTTGTCTTCCAAATCAGCAATTGTTGGAACACTGGCTGCTAACATGAGAGAAAAGCCAGTGATTAACAAGCCATTAGGAGATCCCTTCCCCACTGCTGAGCTGAAGAATCAGAGAATCAATTAAGCTGGGCTGAAGAAGTCCCTGGACCACAGGAAACTCAGACAGACGGTGGGCGACAACATCCTTGACTGTCAGAGCGCACGGGTTTGAAACTGTCCATAGCAAACGGCAGGGAAGCGAGTCAGCGGCACTTTCTTTGCCTTTGTGTGACCCTGCCTCTCCTCGTCACCCAGTCACCCAGCAAGAGTGCAGTGACAGCCCCTGCCAGTCTGGCATCCTGCCCGCACTCACGCCTGCCGCTTGCAGGTCAGTCTCCGCAGAACAGACTCTTCCAATCAGTGTATTTGTGGTTCCCGAACTCATTTCAGCGGGTGTCAAATAGCTTTTCACGTGCAATGGAGGAGAATGAATAGGAAAATAATCAGCTGTCACACCAAACAACATTAAATATTGTTTTTTAAAAGTTATTGGGGCATAATTGTCATATCACACTCTGTTTGTTGCAGGCAGACAGCAGAATGGTTGGGTATTGGTATAAACTGTTAAGTGAGCACCACGTAAGTCCAGTTAACATCTGTCACTGCACACAGTTACAGCAGTTTTCCTTGCGATGAGAATTACCAAGGTGTGCTCTCTTCACGACTTCCCAGTAGGCGCCCAGTCTGGTGAACTCCAGTTCCCGTGTTTACATCACATCACAGGGATTGTTGATTTCATTATGGGACCTTTATGCCTTGGACCCTCTTCACTCACTTCGACCCTGACTGGGCAACTACCAGTCTGTTCTCTGTCTCAATTAGCCTGTTGCTGCTTTTCTAGATTCCACAGGCAGGTGAGATCATAGAGCAATTGTCTTATTTCTGTCTGATTTATTTCACTCAGCATAATGTCCACAGGTCCATCCATGTGGTTGCAAATGGTAAGATTTCATTCTTCAATAATTCATTTATATATGCGTGTGTGTATATATATATATTATGTATATATATATATATATATATATATATATATTGCAATTACATTAACACATAGCTTTTTTCCCCGTAGTTTAAAGTTGCAGTGAAGTTTGCAGTACATATATCTTTCAAATTAGTGGACTTTCTTATTCAAATAAATACCCAGAAGTAGAATTGCTACAGCATAATGTTATTTCTTTCCTTAAGTTTCTGAGAAATCTCTATTTTTCCACAGTGGCTGCACCAATGTCAGCTCCCACCAACAGTGCACAAGGGTCCCTTCGCTTCAGATCCTCCCCAACCCCAGCCATGTCTTGACCTTGGTATGACAACCACCGTGACGGGCATGAGGTGACGCCCTGTGGGGGTTCTGAAGGGCGGTCCTGAAGGGCGAGTATATACACAAATCGTTGCAAATATTTTCTCCTTGCTTTCCTTTGCTGTGCAGAGTCTTTTTGTTGGACATCATCCTACTTGCTTCATTTGGCTTCTGTCACCTTTGCATTCAGAGTCAGATCCAGAAACCATGACAAGACCAATGTACAGGTGTTTGCTACCTGATTTCTGCTAGGATTCAATGGTCTGGGTCTCACGTTCAAGTCTGCAACCCATTTTGAGTTCATTTTTGTGTCTGCTGCCAGAGGGCTCCAGTTTCAATCCTTTGCATGTGGCTGTCCAGTTTTCCAACCACCATTACCCTATGGCTTTGGTTCCTTTGTGGTAAATAAACATGGTTTTGTGAAATTTTATTTCAGACACAAATATAAACAATCACACAGACACATACATATGGATATATGTGCACACACATATATATAAGAATACATTCATATATCAGTTTTTGTGTGCCCTAACATTTGTAAATGTGTTCTAAGTCATAATGAAAAATGTATTTCGGTGTATAATAAAAAAGGACTATGAATCCTGCTTTCATTGGACTCTATATTATTGAATATACTAGAACTCTTTCAATGGTGCATTAAGCTGCTGGGGCAGAATTAAGAAATCAGAGAGAAACATTGCCACCTTCTTGTGTTGGGAAATCATGGTTCTTTTTGCTTTCCTAACAGGTGGAGCTAACTTGAACCAAGGGGGTATGTCTGCCTAGAAGGGACAAGTTTAATTCCTTTTATTTTAAGACCTCAGCAGGCAAAGTATTGGAGAGCTAGCAAGAAGCCCAGGAAAAATAAAGTCTAATATTTTCTACTTTAGTCTTTTGAGTATTTTCCTGATTTTTAGAACCATTACTCATCTTCACTATTTAACTGATTTTGTAAGTTTTGTCCTATCCAATCTGTGCAATGGCAGATTTTCATGCGCTATTTTTCCTAATACACATTTAATTAAATACATAATTATAGAAATAAAAATGTTTATGTAGTGGCTATAATGGGGGGCATGCCTCTTGCTCCTGACCTTGCAGGATCCTCCCCACGTGCGCTCTCCTGTGGAGACAGTGATTATTTTGCATGCAAAGTGAGGCTGCCTCTCTAGGTGGCTTCCTGTGCATTTTTAAGGTGGTTCAACCCCCAGCGTCTGGCTCCTGCCTCCTATCCCTCAGGACTTCAGGCATTGCCCCCATGACCATCACCCTGAGGCCCCTAGACTGGTCCTTCTGTCTGGAGCCTCTCACTCTGCACAATTAACACCTATGCCCTGCTCACCAGGTGTTTACCTGGACAGGTACACCCATACCTGCTCAGCCGACAGCACTGCCTGGCCTTAGATCATCCTCAGACACATCCCTTCCTTCTCTGACTCCTGCAGAGCCACAGCCTCTCAATACTGGGCACACCTGGCAGGTTTCCTGTGCACACTGGCACAGATGGCATTCCTGCAGTCAGGTGCGCATTGGACCTATGACTGTCCCCTCTGTGGGACTATGAGTTCCTTGACTGATGCAGGATGGGCACATGTCACCAGCTTGTTGGAGGGATGGAGGGAAGGATGGAGGGAGGGAAGGATGGAGGGAGGGCTGGATGGATGAAAGGACAGATGCATGTACAGATTTTGCAGGTGGGGCGGTGGAGGCTCTCGCGGCTGTCCCAGCTGCCACTGGCAGAGGCAAATTAGAACCAAGGCTCCACAAGTCCCTCCTTCTGTCTCACAAGCAAACCTGAAAAGCATTCTGCTAAGTAACCTAGGAACGTATCTGGACTCAGTGCTGGGCCAGAGCTGGGGAGGACCCTGGCCCTCTATGCGCTGCGCCAGGGCCTGTGTCCCCACCTGTGAGTGGCGTCGAGGCCAGCTGGGAGCAAATGAGCTCCAGCTCACAGAGGAACGACAGCGACAAGAGAGAAAGGAAGAGAAACAGAACCGAGCACAACTGGCTCATACGCATCCCCCAACAATCAGCCTCTGATTAGTCACCTCGTTAAAATAGAAATGAATTTAATTCAATCATTTAAGCGATCACCCAAGCCAGCTCAGCCATTATCATCAGAGATTCCATAATGTTCACTCTCAACAAGAAATGACAATTTGGCATTTTTATTAAGAACGTGGATTTCCTGCTGGCAGCTGATACGCGTCCATTGTTCTCTCGTTCCTGCAGCAGCTTTTTTAATTTCCCAAGCAAAGCGATTAGGGAGGAATCCACCCAAACACACTCCGAGTACAAGGTGCTGGTGGGTAGAAATAGTTCACAAGGGGGATTTTCTTCCCAAATTAGCAGTGTGGTTGGCACTTGACTCTGAGTGCATGCAACAGAAGCTCAGAAGAGGGGTGATTCCCATGGTGGCTGGAGCAGGGCAGCCCCACCTTCCACCCTGACTGCCCTGAGTCTCTGCCACCCTACTGCCCTCACTAGAAGAAATCCTACTCCATCTGGCCATCAGGCTCCATGGAGTCCCCACCTAGTTTCCCAGGAGAAGCAAATACCCTCCTCCATTCTTAGAGAGCTTTCTCTCATTCCATGAGAAACCAGGGGTCAGAGCACCCCAGCTGGACATCCCCCGAAGCCAGGACAGGTGACTCAGACTGGGTGTGAGACATCACGACCTTGCTCTGCTGTTCAGGTACCCTGAGTTTCAGAAGTAAACACAACGTGTTTTCAAATGCAAAGTGGAAGTGTTGTTGACAGATTTAGTCAAATGGAAACTGTGGATACATACGCTCAAGCATCCTTGTAAGTCCTATTGACCACTGGTTCCCCTTTTCCTCCTGTTGGAGGGTTTGTTTGCTCAGAGTTTCTTTCCAGGGGTGGTGAGGACCCATGGCTTTGCAGGTCCAAGATGGGGGTCACCTTGTCGCCTTCATCTTGTGTCTGTTCTTTACAAATGACGGGGAACAGATTATCCTTACACTGTGCAATCTGTCTCTGTTCTGGATCATGCTGGGAGCCTGCTTCATGGCCTGTCTTTAGTTCAAATTTTAATATTTTGCTCATTATGGATTTTTACATCAATTTTGATTTTTAAAAAAATTATTGTTTTCAAGTAGCATCTTCATCACTGAGTGTTTGGCGGTACCTTAGATTCTGAACCAAGACAGGTGCCTATTTGCCTTCCCAGGCTCTGCCCTGCTCCTAAGACAGGTCCTGCTCGCTGCTCCTCTGCAGAGGTACCTGCTGCCAGCCCCTTCTCCAGGCCTGCTTGGCTCATGTGTGCTGGCCGGGGTGAAGGTCCGCTTGCATTTGGTTGAGTCTTCATGGGGCAAATCAGGTAGCATCATCCTGAGACCACTTCTGAACCCTCACGCCTTATGAAAGCAGGTCCTTTCTCTGAGCTCCTGGAAGCAAACCTGGAGGCAGGCATTGTCTGATGAGACAAAGTCCCCAACCCACCCTGACCCTGAGCCCGGAGAGGACAGAGGCTGAGCTCGCATGTCACAGAATAAATAAAAGAATGAAGTGGTGGGCAGCTGGCATGGGAGGTGTCTCCTCGCAGGGGTTCTAAGACAGTTGATGGGAGAGGAAAAACCCTATTAGACGTCTCCTAAGAATGGCCAAGTTCTCTCTCCCAACCTTTTCCTGTAAGGGTGTGACCTAGATAGAGGTCTTAAATAAGGCAAAGTACGTTCCGATGTCTTCAGATGGGACATGCGTTCGCTTATCAATCGTCTATAAAGCTCCCACTCCTCTTTGTTAATTACTCTCCTCCCCATGCATGGTCTCTAGGTCTCCGTCTGGTCTCCCGTGGCACCTGGATGAAGAGAATCGGAACACATAGGGAAGGATTTCAGAATGCCAATTGTCTCTTTCTTCTCTTCCTAATTAACAGCTGCCAGGAGCAAGCTTTCTGAGGTGAAACTGACATAGAGAGAAGATAAATGGTTTTTTAATTTGGGTCACCGGCAAGGTCACCACTAGAACAGCGTTATTGTTATTTTTTCTAAACATGCCTTCATTAACTTTCTTTTATAAAACAGTACAAAGCGTTCAAGACTTTTGATGAACGTGCTTCCTCTCCCTAGCTACTCATTTTCAAATTGAGTGATTGCCATAGGCAGAGCCGTCAGAGGCCAGGGTTCCTGCAGGCTGTCTCTTTTCTTTGGTAAAGTCTCCACCTGGAACATCTGCCACTGCAGTGCCAAACTCTGAGACGTTCCAGGGGCCAGAGCCCAGGCCCGCTGATGAGTGGAGATGCCTGGAGCGCGGGTCAGTGAGTGTCCATGAGCATCCCCTACAGAGTCAGGTCAAACAGGGACCGGGCAGCGGCTCCTCGGGAAGCTTGCTTCAGATGAAAGATGTCCACTCCTCGGCTGGTCCATGCCATCCTCTCTCCATGCCAGGGCTGCCCTCTAAGTTTTTTCTTGCTTTTCCACTCCATGTGGCTTTACTGGGAGTGACTCGCCCTCTTGGCCTGGGGATGGACAACAATGGAGCCAGACAGAGAGGTTTCAATGCCTGGGGCAGGAGCAGAGCTGGGACTCAATCTGGGTGCTGAGCACCAGTGCTGGGACTTGAGCTTGAACGACGGGACTTTCAAAGCAGAAATGAGCTGGATCTGGGCTTGCCAGCAGCCTTCCAGCTACCTCGTGCAGAAAGGCTGCCAGAGGATGGAGCATCGCTGTAGAGGAAAGCAGCGGAGAGAGGAACCTGAAGACAGCATGCATTCCAATGACAGTGCTCAGTGGTGCTTTGATCCAGCTATGCCTGAAGCTTATCTATCCTGGGACTTCAGTTACATGAGCCACTATTGCTCTTTCTTTCCTTTTCCTTAAGCCAATTTGATTTGAGTTTCTGTCACATACCTGGCATGATCCTGCCTATTTATTTTGCTCCAAGGAGATCCCTTCTGCAGAATTCAGGGGAAAATCCTGACCCTGGTGACCTCCAAACTGCTCACGTGGCCCCTGATCACTCCTGATTCTCCCTCTCTGAGCCTGAGTCTTATTTTCTTTTTCAGTATTTTATTGCAGTAACTTTGTTTACAAATTCAAGAAAAAAAAAAAAAAAATGTCATATTTATAGGTTCTCCATTCCACAGACATGTCAACACACCCTGCCCTCCATGAAATCACCAAGTGTTTTGAGCCTTATTTTTAATGATCACTGGATAATACCCAGAAGAGCTAAGGGCACCCTCCAAATCAAATCAATTTAAAAGACAATTCTTCACCATATTCTCAGAGCTTGATTCTCTACCTGTCTGTCTTACTGAACCACCATCGTCCAGGCCAGAAACCAAGAAGCCTTCCTCTCCTCCCTTTAGCCTTAACATCCTAGCACTAACCTGACAGCCCCGGACTAAATCCCAGGAGCCAGGCTCAGCTTTCTCAGAGCCAGACCCTCCTCTGCTCTCACTGAGGGCCTTGCCCCTCTGATACCCTCCTGCCCCTGCTCTACCCTGCCAGTGGGACTAGAAATGCACCTTGAATGACATGGTTTCCGCCTGTCTAAAATCTCTTATACCACAGAATCCTTGCACCCTCCAACAATTCACCCTCTCTTTTTTTTCTGTACAAAAAGGATCTCTAATTTTTGACAAGGCACAAGACACTGGATGAAATGTGAACAGAAAACCACATGCCCCGGCTCCCACCTGTCTATGTTCTGGCCGGTAGGGTGTCAGAAGTGGTGACATCTGACTTCAGACCACAGTGTGTGACCACAGAGCAGCTGTAACATGTTAGTGACACCCAAGCCCCTGTTCACATTGTCAGGGGGTCCACTGGGTGCTCACTGGAGCTAGAAGGTTCTAGAAGGAGTGGGAGTCTGGTCCCCGCCCTGTGAGTGACCATACAACGACACCACTAATCCAGGGTGCAATGTGAGAAAGCAAACTTCAAGAAGATACATGCCTAGGCTGTTCTGTATTTGTTCTCTGTTATTGGGGTGTGAAATGGTAGAACCACTTTACAAAATTTCTTCTTAAGAAATGAAACATGTTTATCCAATAGCCCAGCAATTTCATTTCAAAATGAGAAAACACATGTCCACACAAAAGCTGGCATACAAATGCTCATAGCAAATGGAAGCCTCAGCAGCTTCTACTGGAATCACCTGAAAGAATGGTAACAACTGTACATAATGCCCAGTATACAGTGTGAATCTGCAAGTGGACATTCATAGCCTGGGATGCAGCTCGGTAATAAGCAGTGAAGTACTAATCCATGCAGCAACATGCAGGAGTTTTGCAAAAACATGAGCTAAAGAAACCAGAATAAAGAGCAGGCTACTTATAATTCCATTTACATGAAGTTGAAGAGCAGACAGAGCTAACCTAGGGTGGTAAAACCAGACACAGGCTGCTTTAGCACGGGGGCAGGGGCCAGCGGCAGGCAGGGCTTGAGGGGAACTTCTGGCCTGAAGGTGTTCTTCTGTCTTGAGAAGGGTGAGAGTCCCTGGGTGTGTGCATTTGCACATAAATCATGATCAAACCATATAATGAAGACCTGTGTATGTAATGTGAGTAAAACACTGATGAAACCAAAGAGAAATAGGAAATAGAATAAGCATGCCAGCTGATTCCAGAAAGAAAGACAGAAGGAAAAGAAAATCCAAAAAGGTGGGGAACGCTGCTTGCAGATCAGCAAACCGATCTGGAGGCTGTGCCGGGCTTCTGGGGTCTGTGCCAAGAGCCGAATGTTATTGTCTGTCACCAGGAGAACCCGGCTCCTGCACAGACACGTGGGCAGGCGGCCCTTCCCTGCATGGCCGCCTCCACACTGAGTCAACGCAGGCTTCCCCTCAGCTCCGGCCTGGCCGCAGAGATCCAGTGACCACATGTATCATTTAAAAGATGGCATTGTTATTTTCGTATTTCCCAACAGTTTCATCATTTTCATATAAACGGCAGTTTTGTCCTGTTTTTAATGAACCAGGGCTGTCCTTCATGCAGGGCAAAAGGGGCAGCAGAGTTGCTGGGGGGCCCCGAAGCAGCTGCCTCCTTTGCCCAACGTTCAAGATGGCACTGTGACAGAATGTGGCCGCCACCGCTGTTCCCGCCCCTGTGACGAAACAGGAGCTGCCTGGGAAGAGGGCTCCCTCTCCCCCGCATGTTTCTGTTTCTTCCAAGGGTCCAGTTGCAGGTAAATACTATAGGTGTCCTCTCTGGCACCGTGGGGGTTACTGGGCTTTTCTGGCACTAGGTGGTTAAAGTGGCAGGTGTTATAGGCAGGACATTTAGCGTGGGGCTTACCAGGGCACCAAATTCAGTTTTTGTCTAAGGTGCCAACATTCCTTGCACTGTCCCTGGCCGTTCGTATGCAGCCCCCCCACCACAGGTCATCACGATGCGATTGCTGATGTGCCGGCTGCTCCTGCTCGGGCTGCTCTGCCTTCTCCCCTCCCCTTAGTCGCCAGCACAGACCCCATCCCACTGTGCAGTTTCTGTCCCAAGGAAATGGGGCCAGCCTACTCAGAGTCCTTCTCAACACGGTGCCCATCCCACACACGGCAGGTGGCTGCAGCCGACGTGTGTCAGCCGGACCAGGAGCACACGTCGGTTCCTGTCTCAGTCACAGCGGAGGCTCGCGCTCTTTGGATGTGCTCTGTAGTGACTCTGCAGCGAACGCCCCTGCTGCCACCAGGCTGGTGCGGGAGCTCTGCTGGGCTAGGCTTCCAACTCTGTCCCCAGACCCACGTCAGCCTCTGTGTTCCCTAGTCCTGCTGGGTCGTCTGGCGCTGGATCTGCAGGACAATTTCCCCAGTTTCCCTGTCCACTCTGTAGAGTGGATGACAGTGCAAATCCACTCCACCTGCGGTGTCACTAAGTGTCGCTGCTTCAATGACATTCAGGAACTGGCATGTTGCTGCGAGAAAGCAGCTTGCTCCCAGCTCACGTGAGTCCGTCCAATCTGCTGACCAGCCGCCTGGTCATTCCGGACGCGGGTGGAAGGCATCGACGACGGTCAGCGGGGTGCATGCATCCCCCGCCTCCTGAAACCCAGCAATGGGGACTGAGCCCCAAGCACCTTCTCGTACTTGTGTCGGAAATCCCCCTCCACCGGGTGGGGTCCAGGGTGACACTGAGGTCAGGCCATCAGTCACTACAGACCTGCTTAACCGAGTGACAGGCCGACTCACTGGCTGAGCAGCTGTGCTTCCAGCCACCATCACACCTGAGGCTCGTCTCGGCAGACGCTCTGGGAGTGCACACACCCAGGGTCTTCGATACGCTGCAGTCACATGGGGGAGGGGAGGATACCAGTGGACTCAATACAAACAATTCAGTTCGATGGTCTCATGGGTCTACCTTCCACTCCAAAGACCCCCAGAGTCAGCAGCTATGATCCGAGTCCTGAAATAGGTGGATGGCGCATGGCCACGAGGCAGGAGACAGGGATGCCATCAATGCCTAGACGCTGGGCAGGGCGTCCTGGGGCTGTTGGGGTGCAGCTGGTAGTTGTGGGCTGCTGCCTCCACCCCAGCCTCTCTCCTTTGTCCCCCCAGTCTCTGCATGGGGACCCCACTAAGCAACCCCAGTCACCTCCCACTGATGAATGACATGCTTCTCCTGGGGAAGTGATGACCTGCTTGTTTTCCTCCTGGATTAGACAGGTATACAAATACATAATCATTTACCACCTGTCCTTCAGGGGCCTCGCTGCACACCAAGACCCAGGGAGGAACAGATACCTCAGTCTACTGGACACAGACACACCTGCCGCTGGCTGAGAGATGAGGGGGATATTACTATCTCTGTGTATTCATTACTTGGTTCGGATTTAAGTCACACCGGCTGAATCAGGTGCTTTTTTAAAATGAATTCGACATATGTCAGAAGGTGAAAGAATTCTGCAGTGTTCCATTTTAGATCCATTTAATGCCATGTTTAAAATAGAAAACAGCTTTCTTTTAATCACCTTGACCTAATTTTATCTTCCACCCAGTCATAAATGTATGGTTCCCAGAAATATCATTTAGTCCTGGGAGGAAATACTTGAAAAGCGATTATTACACATATCCATAATGTTTTATATCCTAAGAGCTCTGGCTTCCCACAAAGAATGTGGTAAGTATGCGAAGGTCCTGCAGGCATTTAAGAACATCAAAGCAAAGCAGAGACGGGGAGATGGCAGGATAAATGGAAATGGAGCTGGAGACCAGGATGGGAAGAAGAAAGGATGGAAGGGATCCTCAAGGAAGGGCCTCAGTACTGTCAAAGGACAACCTCAGCCCTGCATGAAGCCAACTAATTCAACATGGGAAGATGACACACCAAAGTCCAGGACCCATTGGCCAAGGCGTGGGCAGAGGCCTCAGTTGTGAGTGGCAATACACCTTTAAGACCCAAATGACCTCCTTTTCCCCCATCATTTATGTCAGGAGGGTTAAATAGTAAGCTACATTTGCCAAGTGCAAGTGATGCATCTGACTCCAATTGGTTTAACCAACAAAGAAAGTAATCACCTCAAAGGAGGGGGAACCCAGTGGTCAGCTGGCTGATCCAGACACTTGGTCAGTTATCAAGGACTTGGCCACTGCTTCTCTCCTCTTGTCACTCCCAGGTTGGCTCCATTCTCAAACTGACACATCAAAAGCTGCTGAATTCTAGGTGTCCTATCAGACACAGTGACACCCTGAAGCAGTCAGTGTGAAGGGAAGGAACTGTCTCCAAATTCTTTGACAATCCCTTCATCAACAGTTGAGGTTTATATCCCCACTCCATGAACCTGAGTGACCTTGTGGTAACTCAGTCACTAGAGAATGGCAGAAAGTATGCCTGTGAATTCCAAGACCTGGTCTTGGCAGCTGGCTTGCTTCAGAAGAGCAGCCATGTAAGAAATCTGACTATGTGAGGTTACCATATTGGAGAGAGCCTGTCCAGACTTGCCACTGACAGCCCAGCTGAGCCCCAGCCAGGGCCCCAGCGCCAACTCCTAGCCATTGGGGGTGCCATCGTGGGTGTATTGCCCAGAGGAGTTCTCAGGTAGTTTCAGCTCCAACTTCATTAAAGACCCCAAGAGAGAATGACCCAGACTAGCCCTATCACATAAAATCATGAGCAAGATAATATGGTTGTTTTAAGCTTCTAAGTTTCAGTGTCATTTCTATGCAGTATTAACCTCTGGTGCTGGAGGAGGGATCAACATCCCCTGAGGCACGTGGTGTGTAGAAGTTACATTTTTGAATCTGAGCTAAATCGGGGGTCTGTTAAGATGGAGAAAATGGAGGCTGAGCCGTCAATACCTTCTAAACTTTGAAAAAAAAAAAAAATCAAAGCAGTAACCTCCATGAGTTAATCTGTGTGAAACACTAACTCGGTACCTAGCGTGTAATGAGGATTTGATAAATGATAGTTATTTCTGTTATTATTTATGTGTAAAGGTATTTAGGAGTTTCTTCTGTACCTTGCTAAGGGGTTTACAAGTAAAATTTGGTTATCCGGTCTGCTTCTTTGTTGATCTAGATGGGACAAAATACACAGAGACAAAGACAAATAAACTTTCCTTTCAGATAAAAAAAAGGATCCCATCGCTAGATCTCGCCCATTTAGTCTTTTATTTCTTTTCTTCCTTCTCTTTTTGACTCACCATCTTCACAAGTTCCTCCTTACTTTTCATAGTGGTATCTCCCCATCTGGGCATCTGTATCACACTTAAGGACTAAGGTGTTGAACCTTGGATTACCATCTTTCTATCTCTTGATCTCCTATAAATTCTAGAATTCATTCCCCTCTTCTTCTTCCTCCTTCTTATCTGACAGAGCTCTAGTGCAAGGGCCCCTCCAACACCCACCAGCACACTCAGCCACCATCTCTACTGGGTCTTCATGTCCTTGGTGTAGGGTGATTCTAACTGCAGAGGAAAACTGTGCCTCTGTCGTCTGCCCCCTCTCACCAGCCAAGGGTGGACTCCCCACTTGTGATCCCAGACTGGCCCAGTGATGAATGTGTCCACGTTTATTTTCCTGAAGTCCTGAGTAGCCACAGACGAACCACCTATGATGCTAGAGGTGGAAAGAGAATGAGAGGAAAGGGGCCCCTGCTGGGAGAGTAGAGGGGACAGGCCAACTCAGTCCACCTTGCAGCTACAGGAGGGAGCCCATCTCTGCCGCATGATGCAGAGACCAGGTCCCAATGCATCTTGTCCCACCAGCCAGGGGCCATGGGCAAGTCCAAACATCTGCTTAAGTCACTAGGTTTGGGGTGGTAGTCGACGCAGCCACAGAGAGCCCCAGCAGGTGACACATCTGGACAGGGACCCTTGGTCCCATGACAGTCACTGGAGGCTCAACAAAGCCTGTCCTGCATCTCTCTCTTCAGTTCTTATTCTGGGACAAGAATCAGGGATTCTGCTCCCAGCAGCCACGAGTCAGATTCATAGGCTACAACTTCTCTTAACACTTTTCTTTACAATTGGTTTTTACGTAAAAGTTTACGAGGAAAGAATACTTTGTTACTATTATGAACAGAACACTTGCATCCTTCCATAAAAATGGAAGGTTCTGGTAACACCAAACATATAACTGTTGCCATTTAAAGATGTCCCACTGACTATCAGTAACACATAAATAACTGCAGAAACAATGTCGTTGGTGCTGGTGAAAACGGTTTGTTCTTTTAAATTTGCCCTCCCTCTCTTTTTTCAAATCATTTTAGCTATATTATTGCTAAAGAGATGTGTCCTGGTGGCCTAGTGGTTTAGCCCACTGGGCACAGTCCACATACATTCAGAGGTCCTGGGTTCAAGACCCAGGGCCTAGGGAAACCACCGAGATGAACAATGGAACAAAATAAATAAACTGTTCCCTCTTCCTCTCTCTACCTGCTTACCTGCCTTCATTTGTCTGTACCTTTCTTTAAAAAAAAGAATTGTTAAAGAATACTAAAACGAGTTTCACTTTTTTTATTTAATTTTTGTTGCTTTGCTCTTATCACCACACTTTTAAGTCTCTCTCTCATTTATTTTTTTAAGGGGAAGGTGCAAGCAGGAACAAAGGCAAGCAGAGGCAGGCAGGCAGGAAGAGAGAGGAGGAGAAAACACTTTTTATTTATTTTATTTAGTAGTTCATCCTACTTGTTCCCAGGGCCCCGGGACGTGAACCTGGATCTCGGGATTTGTTTGGATTGAGCCGGCTGGAGGCAGGCTCCACCAGGGCGCATCAAGTCTCTATATTTTATTAACTGATCATTACTTGTCTACCCATAAAATGTAAATTCTGTTTGGTCCCATTTTGGCTGGTTCTGTTCACCTTTGTATCACTGAATGTAGAGATGGCACTTAGTAGGGGTTGAATAAATATTTATTACCTAAAGGAAGGAAGGAATAAATGAATGATTTATGGCTCAAAGCCTCTCACTTACTCCACCAATCAAGAGTAAACTTGTTTGATTATAAAGACTCTCCTGGGAATTTCTTTTTCATAAATCAATATTGTTTGCACAGGCCCAAAGTGAAATGCTCATTCCCCTTCATATTTTAGTCAGTATTGCAATACATTTTTGATGGTGTATTTATTTTCTGCCAAGTAACAATAGGTCTGATGAAAAATGGGTAGCCCTGACCTGCAGGAATGTGCAAGGAAGAATAACTCGCTGATTAATCAACCTCACAAAATCTGCAGCCCTCTTTGCTGCAGAGGCTGACCGACTGAGACACACAAATTAAACAGGATGAAGAGGATCAATTTTCTTGGAATCAGAAAGCAAAGAGAGCCTGAGAGAAATCAAAGGCACATTTTTAGCCTTCGATGTCAATTTCCTTTTTTCTTCTCTGCTTAGGACATCAGAAAATTTTTTTTCCCCTTTTCATTAACCATTGTATCCTGTGTTTCTCTGAAGTCCAAGGATAGAAAATAAGAGTATATAAATATAATGCTTTTTTTTTTGCATTTTGTTCCTAAAAGAGATAACACCTTAGTATCCCAAAAGCTATATTCTTAACAAAAGTAAGTGGCAAAGAACCCAAATGTCTGACTCTGAAATTTCAATGGGGCTTTCACTATCTGACTAGAAAGCCACAAATGAAAAACTTTGGATCCATTTTTGTTTTCAATAAAAATCTTGTTTAACAGCATCATGAATATTCATGATTTCGGCTTACTTCCAAATAAAAACAAGAGAAGCCAAATGAAACAAGAAAAAAAAAAGTAGTTCACTCAGCTGCACAAAGGTTCGAAGGACAAGATTTTATGTTTTAAGACATGTGCATCTGTAAAAAAGGAAAAAGAAAAAGAAACTTAAAATCATCAGAGCACAGAAAGTACCAGCATTGAGGGAGCTTCAGTTATTTCCTTACTGTATCTTGTCATATCAGAGCATCCATAGTCCATTGTTGATGGAATATTTTCTGTAAATGAATTCTATGGAACTGATATTTTTAGATTAGCCTCTACTCTTATCTACAGCATCATCAGTTTTATAGGCTAATTATAATTTTCTTATACATATTAAAACAAATTCTACTGTCATAATAAAATACAAAGAAGCCCACATAGTAACTTTATATCCTCACTTGCCCAACTTTTGCCAAGAATGATCTACCCGAATAAGGTCCTTTGGTCATCATGTGACAGTCACTGTTACTGACACCCATCCACTGGGGGCCGGGGGGGCGGGAGCAGACCCGCGGAAACAGCCTTCCGTCAAAAGCACGTCCTTGGTGAAGTGCGCTCTAGAAGGAGGTGGGCCACTCATGACTTTGAGCACCTGGAGTCAAAGCTTAAGGCGAGGCTTCTCCTGGAGGCCGTGCGCTACTGTGCTATCCACTGTTGGTGACATACGGCTGTTGAGATCAAAATCCACCAAACTTTAAAACCCAGTGCCTCCATCTCAATGTCCACATTTCAAATGCCCAGGGATCCCCAACAACATACCATTAGCTCATTTGCACACCACTCCCCACCCCTCATACACAGCTGCTGGCTGGCTCTGCCCAGGAAATGCTGTGCAGTTTTCCCACACCCTGGACCAACATTTAGCCATTTGCTTGTGAAATTCAGGGCCCCGCACCCCTCTGTAGGCAGGCTAGGATCCCCAAGTCTTCATCACCATTGTGGGCATTTGACTAGAAGATTCTGGAAGCACCTAAGTTTCAAAATTCATTCCATTTTCCAGGAAGTGTCCTCCTGTCCTTTGTGTCACATGTAGTTTCGTCTCCCAGCAGAGTTCCCCCAAGGAACCTTCTCAACATTTCACTGAGAAGTAGCAATTTTATTCACAGATAGTTAAGAAGACCCTGGTCACAAAGTCACTGTTCTTTCTGAGAGTCAGGGCCATTTACAGCACTACTATACCGTCCCAATGGGCATGCCGTCATGCACACATATTCAAGTCCTGATAAGGCCTGTCTTCACATCGTATGTATTGGAAAACCATCATGACTTCCTCTATAATGGACTTGTGATAACATCAAACAAGAATGAGGCTTCATCCTGGCTTGAGTCCAATGGAGAAGTCATCCTAATGAACTGAAAACAGAACCAGCATGTCGGCTAATAAGGTCTCTGGTCCACTTGTCTCCGGCAGCGGATTCGGTTAACACAGTTCCCCTGACGAGGCCAGACACCGCAGCCTACACAGCCCCTGAAATTCTAAAACCCAGGGTGTCAACCAAAATGCCTCCAGGAATCAGGGAAGCGTTTAATGAGGGGGGAGCCCTGCCTGGGAGGCAGTGATGGAGCGGAGAGCACAGGTGCCTAAAGCGGCCTCATGTCTCCAAACTGCTGCAGCATAAAAACAGGGACCCATTTTCAGACTTTCTGATTTTAGGAGAAAACAGAACACCAGATTCATAAATAAGCTCTTTTAGTTTTTAAAATGCTATGCCACCCCAACAAAACACTTCTTCAAACCACCGGGCCCTGACCCATGCACGACCATGTTTCGGTGAACTGGTTAGTAAAGGAGAAATCAAGGGCTTATCTCACTTTGCATCTCGTGAGCCCCGTGCTTACTCCGCTGTGCAGTGAGGGAACCCCTCTGAGAAAGGGCGGTAGTCAGCTCTGAAGGCAGCAGCAGGCCCTTCCATTTGTAAGGGTCACATCTTACCGCTCCCTGTGGAGTCAGGGCTGAGTCTCCCTTCCTGGGAAGCGCACCGCAGCAAATAAGACGCTGGATGCAGCCTGTCAGGAGCCAGACACCTGAGGACAGGTCTGCAGGACTTGTGTCCGGCCTGGAAACGACGGGCTCTGGCCACAGATGTTTGTTCAGAGCCAGCTCCAGCACCACTATGCTGAGAGTGAGATTTCCCCAGAGCGGCGACAATCCCACTGGCCTGGGCAGGGCTCTGCGTCCCACCTGGTGGAGCAGTTGCGTTAACACATCTGGGGAGGCACAGATTTCGACCAAAGAGAGCCAGTGGGTCACTCACCACTTCACCCCGTCTTCCTTCCTACTTTTTGTAGCTTCAGAAATAAAAGAGGAAGCTATATAGGAAAACGCAGTGCTGTAAATTTGTCAGAGGCTTTGCAAATGAGAGAGATTAATCACCTCACATTCATTATGACTCAATTACTGTGGTTCTTCAGTGTGGAGAGCTCTCCTTTCCTGTTCTACAGACAGGGGCTTGGCTGTGTCTGAAGACAGAACATTCTAGAAGCCAGTGTGAAATCCCCAGGGGGTGCTTTTTAATCACCACTTACTCCATTATGGAGAGTTCATTCTTATTCCACACAGACTTGTCAGCGAGTGCCAGAACTCCGGGAGACGCTCTCTCCGGAGATGTGGGGGCTACGGACACACCGCGGCCTCCATGCACCAGCCGGGACTGGCTCCGGGCAGCGCCCTGGAGGCCCGTGACAGCCGGGACAGACCCAAGAGCCAGAAGAGCTCGACACCAGCAGACATGCCATCTCTCCTCGGGGACCCGGCTCCTGCAAGCTCCTGGGATGAGGGGACCCTTAGGATTGAGGAGCAACGTCTGACATGATTCCTGTCACATCACAAAGGGCCATTCTGCCCGAGTCCCCAGGGCTTTGAGAGTGCCTGGCGAAAGCACAGAACTGGGAAAGGCCCAGCTCACAGTCCAGAGAAGCTGTGCAGGGAGCCGAGGGACGGGGCACCTGACCCAGGAAAATCACAGTCCTCTTAACCCAGTCTTCGTTCGGTCAGGGGCCCAGGTGACAGCAGTCGCAGGCAGGTCTGAAAAAGCTGGTGGCATGGTTAGTGTTTTGTTTTTTATAGAGAGGAATGAAGGGATGGAGGGAGGGATAAAGGGGGGTAGTGGAGAGAGGGAAGGACTTCCATTTATTTGTTTTCATTTGTTTGGGTTGTTACCCCTCCCCTGGGTCTCAAACCTGAGACCTTGGGCTTTCCGTGGTCTAAGCCCCAGCCACAAGCTTAGCATCTTAGTCAACAGGGCACAGCTGTAGGTTCTTTTAAAGAGCATTATTATTATTATTTTTTTACAGTATTTTAAAGAGCATTATTTTTTTACAGTAATTTCTGTAGCAACAAGCCAGTTGTCTGCTTCTTCTTAGAAGGTTCAAGAATTCAGGAGGAAGCTGTGATTTCAGGACTTCAGGGCCACAGGTGGCTTCTCCAGACTGGGACACCGCTCCCTTTGGAGTAAACTCCTCCAGGCTCCGATGACCCTCCAGGACGCCGGGCCCCAGGGAATGGCCTTTAAGTCTCCCATCAGACAGTCCTAGTGACTTATTAGGAGTGTGAGGGTGTAGAGGGCATCTCGAGGTCCCCAGAGACTGTGGAGTGTGCTTACTGAGGAGGGGCCACGAGGACGCTGTGAACCAGAACTCTGCTGAGTTACTAGGGCACTTCCCACCGTCGCGTTGATGCTGCTGCCGTGGTGACTATCCTCTCCACGCTGTGCCTGACAGGCACCAGGGTTTTGTCACGGGATTTAGCCTTTAACCTTTCCACCAGAAATGCGGACACCGATCTATTCAATTCTGAGAACCAACCAGTATGTCCATTCGGAGGCATGTGCCTACTGTGCTGGGAAGCGCTCATTAACAGCTAATGAAGGAATCACACTGAAGTGTGATGGGAGGTGAGGTCAGGGATGAGCTCCTTCTTTGACTATCCCTCTCTGATGCTATCAAAGCCCTTTTCTTCTTACTGGGTTATGTTTTAAAGAACAGACATGAAGATATATTTGTCACAAAGTATAGACTAACTCAATTAGCCCTTGCTCTTTGGTAAACATGAAAATTGGCCTTGATTTCAAGGGCTTATGGCCACGTTATCCACTGCCAACATCTTGGAGGAACATTTCAAAGAAACAGAGCTCCTTGCATTGCCAGCAAAGCCTCTGTGCTCAGAGAGCCAGCCTTCGCTCCACAGCCACGTCCACTGAGAACGATGCACCGAGAATCTCAGTGGGCTCTTAAGCCTGGGAGGCAGTGGGTGATAACATATGGTGGCAGGAATTTGAGTGGGGATGGAGCACCTGTGTTTGGCATCCTGACTGGCACCATGGCTGGGGCATTCGTTGCTTGGGTGGGAGCAGTGCTGAGTAATAGAGGGAAGCAGCATCATCTCCAGCCTCCAGCCAGGAGATCCCAGGAGAAACTCCCTTCCCAGTGCGAGAGCCCAAAATGTCTCCAGATATTGCAATATCCCCTGGGAGGGGTCGCTTTGCTTCTTAGAGGCACAAGTCACTCTCAACTAAGAGAAGCTAAGGTGCTCTCACTGTAACTTCAGGAAAAATTTATGTCCTAATAAAAAAAATCATAAGATTGTTAATATTTATTAAGTGTTTCATGTAAGCCAAGTTGAAATGCCATCTCAAGGAAACCTCCTATGAACCCTATGGGAAGGTGCTCTTATTATCCCCATAAAAAAGGGAGGCCATGGACCTGCCCTGTGGGGCAAATGGGATCCAGGATTGGAACCCCATCCCCTGTCTCTGGCGCTTACACCACCATCTCGTGTCACCTGCTGGGCATCCACTGCTCTCTCCTGCCCAGGGTACACGCCTCTTCTCAGTGTCCCCCTGGTCAAACCACTCCGCTTATACTTTCAGTCAGCTTGTTTTTTTTCCTCCCTTTTTGAAATTTATTTTGTATTGTAGTAATTATTCCACACATTTGAATAAACTCATATGTTGAGGTTCCTCATTTCTTAGATATATGTCAGCACACCCTGCCCTCTACCACATCACCAAGTGTTCTTCATCACTGTCCAGTGGGCTCTGCCACCATGTGGCCCCGCCCGCCCCCTCCTCTATTGGTCACCTTGGTTCTGCAGCAGATGTTTCAGGGTTGGTTTCTTTCCCTCTGTTCTTGTGTCAGCTTGTTTTTGATGGCATCAACCCATCACTTCCAACTCTAAGGTGAGAATGTGTCAATGCGCAGGCCGTGGCGCCCCCTGGTGGAGAGGAGGTGTGGTGCAGTCCACACGCGTCCCGAGGTCCTGGGCGCGCCTCCTGGGACCAGCAGGAATGGCCGAGAGGAACGACTAAATAAAAATAAAGTGCTTCCGCCTCTCTCTTCCTGCCTGCCTATCTCTGTTCACCCTTAAAAAATGACCCAATGTAAGCCAAGGACACTGAATCCCAAGACATTCATTGGATCTATTTGACAGGAGAAATCCAAAATTTTTAAAGTGTTTTTTTGAGTGATAAAGTACACATGGTATAAAACTGACCATCGCAACCGTCAAGTCTTCTGCTCTGTGGCATTAAACACAGGCATACTCTGCAGCACATCCCACCATCCACCTCCAGACCGCACTTCAACTTGTAAAACGGAAACTCCATGCCCACCCACCAATAACCACCCCGGTTCATTCCCCAACCCCTGGCACCAACATTCTCCCCTTGGCCCTGATATCCCGACTTGCTGGACCCCTCCTGTGTAAGGACACGCGTCTCACAGCTCTGGGAGGATGCTGGCGCCCAGCAGCTCTAACAAATGTGAGGAAGCATACACCACTTCTCTAGGAACATAGGAAAGTGACTGAAACGCAATGATTGCAAGAGAGGCTTCAACAAGGGGAGACACAACCAGACTGCTTTTCATACAGGCTTCCTCTCCCCATCAAAGATTTTAACTCCACTTGAGGCTGCAAGGCATAAATGGTTCAGATTTCCGATATATTAGAAACCCTGGAGCAATGACATGACACCAGGTGAGATGGTAGCAAGCTGGCATTTCAGAAGATGCCAGGACACCAGGGCCTGGGAACCCCCACATTCTCCCTGCATTATTCCTCACTCCTCAGACTGCCTCGCCTCTCCAAAAAACCCAGATAGAGAGGGGCCGTCAGTCATAGTCCACTGCGGCATGTGCTCAATTGTTTGCTACAGGCAGAGCTGGAAACTGAGGAGCTCAAGAATCCAGATGACTTTTAAATGGGTCCAAGAATGTGGAACAAAGGCGGCAGGACTTGGTCAGAGGGGCCCTGCTTTCTCTCTCTTTTCACAGAGCTGGAGTCAATTGGATGTTTAAATGTTTCCCGCAACAGTCAAACTACTCTCAAATGTTCCACCGGAGCTGGGCTGCTTGGCAACCCAGATGTGCCGTGGGGAGCTGGGGAGGGGCTCTGGCAGGAAACATTATGTCTTCACTCCTTCCCAAGCAGCAAGGAAATTGTTCCTTTTCTCTGTTCCAGAAGAATGCATTTAAAATGACAAGCTGAAGAAACAGAAAACAAACCTTGCCTTTGGAGACGGTCAACAGGGGAAATGAATTTTTAGACAGAGTGTGGGAAAATGAGTTTCCAGAAATTTCTGAATTAGCTCTGAATTTGTCGTCAATGCAAACTCAATTATGTTTTCGAGTCCCCCTTTCATGATGGGTCCGCTGGAGGGCTCCATTTGTCCCTAGAGATTGCAGCTGTGTTGGAAACGGGAAGCCACACTTATCCAGGGCAAGGCGGGCGTCTGGAAAAGGTCTTGCAGGGTTTTTCATATCTTCAGACATAAAAGGATCAGAGAGAGAGAGAGAGAGAGAGAGAGAGAGAGAGAGAGAGAGAGAGAGAGAGAGAGAGAGAGAGAGAGAGCAACCAAACACCCAGCACTCCCTGGAATTAAACTATGAGTGCACAGGCCTCGCTCAGTCATTGAAGGGATGGAGCTGAGATGCAGGCCTAACCTGGCAGACAGTTTGCTCTCCACATGACGCCACCTGCCACTTTGCTTCCTGACACTAAGGCATTGATGAGCTACCCAGTGTATGTGAATTCACAATCCCAAAGCCAAGGGATGGCACAGCCAAAGGCTCTGCCATCGGCGTGGTCAGGTCTCCCTGGAGCGGGTCAAAGCGCCCCGGCCCCGGTTCACATCCATCTACAACCTTGGAATGTCGCCCAGTTGGGACAGGGGCTGGGGTGGTGCAGCTCATTAAGGACCCGAGCATAAGGTCATTCTGGTTTAGCGTGGGCCCTAAATCCAACGAGTGGCTTCCTTACAAGGGAGAGAGGAGGCGATGCGAGACCAGATGCAGGGAGACACGGAGAAGAAGTCTCAGCGGCGACAGAAGCTGAGATTGGAGAGCTGTGGTCACAGATCCTAGCAGCCCCCATCCCAGCTGCTCTTCAAAACCACTGAGCCGCCTTACACTGCTCTTAGATTCCAGCAAGACCATCCCCACTGGGCTGGTCCCCACGGGCGTCCTCCACAGTGTCCCCACCCTCCCCTGGACCCGGCGCGCCACAGGTGGTTTAGATCTGCACTTATTCAGCTGACTGCTGCTCTGGGGGTGCGGGGGCTGGCCTGCTGAGATGACGGGGCTCTACAGCCCCGAGTGCCTCTTAGCAGTCACTGTCCCCCAGAGAGCGCTTTCCTCTGAAGTTCCCGTGGCGGGTGCAGCCTCACATCTGAGTAAGCCAGCACCGCTAGCTTGTCCAGTTTAGTCATCAAAAACATTGACGTTGCAGCTACATGTTAAACAGACGCTCGGTGTCAGAGGGGAAGGGACGTCTCTCCTCCGGTCTCAAGAATATTAAGTGTGGGCAAGACTGAGAAACAGTCGCTTGGTGGGAAACATCTCAGAAGAAGCACTCACTCTCTCTCTCTCTGTCTCTCTCTCCCCCTCTCTCTGTCTCTCTGTCTCTTTCTGTCTCTGTTTGCCTGTCTCTCTGTCTCTCTCTGTCTGTCTCTCTGTCTCTCCCTCCCTCCCTCCGTCTCTCTCTTTCTCTCTATCTGTCTCTCTTCCCTGTCAGTCTCTCCCTCTCTCTCTCTCCCCCCCTCTGTCTCTCTCCCCCCTCCCTCTCCCTCTCTCTCTCCATAGGTAGAATTTTGTCTATGCACATCATCTCTCAGGGCATCTTTTCTGTTTGAGTCATATTTTTTAGAGGATACACTCAGTGGGGCTTTGTGCCGCCACAGAATTTGCGACCACAACTCCTGCCTGATTCTGGAATATTCCCATCACTCCCCGAGGACGTCCATACGTTCACAGTCATACCCATCGGCTGTCAGTCACAATGGCACCTGCCAGTCACGAACCTGCCTTCTGTCTCTGCGGAGGAGCCCATTCTAGATGCTTCACAGGGACAAGCACACTCTCTCCCGTGCCCACGCCCCCCTTTGTCAGCTCTCCAGGTCCGCCCACTGCACTCGCCAGCCCTGTGCTCCTCGCTGTGGCCGCAGGTGCTCCATCGTGTGGGTAGAACACACTCGCCCACCCATGGCTCAGGCCACGGGCATCTGGGTGGCTTGCATGTTCGGGCTCTAATGAAAATCTGCTACAAACATTAGCGGATCTTGTACGCACTTGGACTTCAAGGACCTGACCTGTAAGTATCCTCAGGTGTGAAGGCTCATGGTGGCTTTCGTGTGTTAGGAGAGGCAGGCTCTGGGAACCCCACCGCCACCTACAGGAGGGCCCGTGACTGACCCTGGCTGCTCTGGAACGAAGCTTCTGTGCACAGGATTAGCCTCACAAAGCCCTCTGAAGAGGTGAGAGCCGTCTTTGGACTCCACCTGGATTTCCCGCCATACGTTAGGGCCTCACCATGAACCTGCCTACCAGCCCCATCCTGTGTGGAGGAAGAAGAGCACTTGTCTCAGCAGACAGTCTTTCGTCCAAAGTCGCGGTAACACCTCTGCTGCCTCCACCTGCACCTTGGTCTTTATTTCTTGGAAGATGCTGGAACATACTGCAGCTGCTAAGCAAACGCAACATTGAGTCGGTCTGGTTGAGGGAACGTTGATTATTCACAATAACAACCGAACACACATCCTTGGTTAAGCCTGGACAAAATGAATGCATCAGGAGGTCACTTGTGCAATAGTGAGGAGGGACTGGGCCACTGCCCGCTGTGAGGGCCCGTCACTGCTCCCGTTTGGTGACGCTGCCTCAGGAACCACGGCTCAGATGAGCAGGTGCTGCTGCTCCTTTAGTATCCTGGGAGGACGGTGCTGTGCCTCTATGCTTCACGCAGAAAGAAAGCCCGTCTCACAGGATTTGTCTTGGACAGTCCCCTGTGGCCTGGCCGCAAGGCCAGCACGGGGCAAAGTGACCTGCGAGGGGTGCTCAGAGGTGCGTCCCGAGGCGCAGACGAGCCAGCAGAGTAGGAGGAAGGAGCTTCTACATGTGTGCTGCAGAGGGGTGGCCTGTGCTGGGGCCTCCGAGGGAAGGCCCGGCGGCTGTGTCAGTGACAGAACTGGGGACCACGGCCCGGGTCAGAAACCCAGAGCACACGAGCTTGGAGACACGTGGAGCCCAGTGTCCCGTTTTCTCCTCTGATCATCTCGGAAATGTCATGGATGGTTCGAAATTTCATTGATTCTGTTGAGTGGACACTGAACTGCTTGTGGGGGAGGGACATGTTGGAGAAACTGGACATGTGCTGACGGAGGAGAAAATGACAGTGTCACAGCTATGCTCGGAACAACCCTTCCATTCCACACCCTGTCCACAGGGCTATGCTCTTTGCAGATCAGAGATCGACCCCGGCGCTGTCAATGGGGGTGACTTTGTCCCCCAGAGGATACTTAGCAACGTCGGAGACCTTGGGTTGTCGCAGCTGCACAGTAGGTGTTACTGGCATCTGGTGGGCAGAGGTCAAGGAAGAGGCTCCATATCCTACAAGGACAGGAGAGTCCCAACGGCCAGGAATTCTGGCCCCAAATGCAATAGCGTGGAGCATGACCTCAGGCAGACTGAACCTGCCCGCGCGCGCACAGTCATCTTTCCTGACGGGCCCGGGAATGGACGCAGGTGCCGTGCGAGCTCATATCATCTCGGGGTCTGGACAGACTGCCTTGTTCATCACGGAGCTTCAAGCTTCTGAGCCTACTACCCCTGGACATCAAGCCCCCTCCATTTCCATAAATCCCAGGCTTCAACTGAGCAGATGTGTCTTAAATCAGAGAGAATGAACCAGCACGACTGTGCTTTCTTCCGCAGATGTCAGCTGCTGACTGACCAGGCCGGAGGTGCGACAGCCACCCAGTTTTCTCACCGATGACCTGCTGGCCAACACCACCCAACAGACCTCATAGCTGCAACCTGAGGTAAGAGGCCCAGGACCCCAGTGCAGGTGCCAGGGCATCAAGGGAGGGTTCCCTGAGGGGAGGGCTGCCTCAGCGTCAGGCACATGAGGTGGCAACGGTCCTCTTCACGGTCCTCTTCAGGACTGATGGCCCCGCTGTCAATATTCAAAACCCTTGGCGCAGCGCGCATAGCCTCTGTCGCCACAGGTATTTTTAAAAATTGTTTTATTTTTACACATTGAAATAAATTCACAAGGTAAGGTTCCCCATTCCTCATATATGTGTCACCCATTCCTCATATGTGTGTCACCCATTCCTCATATGTGTGTCACCCATTCCTCATATGTGTGTCACCCATTCCTCATATATGTGTCACCCATTCCTCATATGTGTGTCACCCATTCCTCATATATGTGTCACCCATTCCTCATATGTGTGTCACCCATTCCTCATATATGTGTCACCCATTCCTCATATATGTGTCACCCATTCCTCATATGTGTGTCACCCATTCCTCATATATGTGTCACCCATTCCTCATATGTGTGTCACCCATTCCTCATATATGTGTCACCCATTCCTCATATATGTGTCAACACACCCTGCCCCGCACCAAACCACCCAGTGTTCTTCACCATTGTTAGTGGTTTCTACCACCTTTTTCTCCACCTCCTGCCCTCCCCTCCCCCATTCCCTATTGGTCACCTCAGTTCCGTTGCCGATGTTTCAGGGTTGGTTATTTTTCATCTGTTGCTTTGTTTTGCCTATTCACTTCCACCCATGAGTGAAGTCAGCTGGTATCTATCTTTCTTCTTTTGACCTGTTTCACTTAGCATCATCCCCTCTGTTCCATTCATATTGATTCAAATGACAGGGTTTCCTCTCTTCCAAAGGCTGGGTAAATAGTCCCTTGGGTATATGCACCACATCTTCTTTCTCCGTTCATCTGATGTTGGGCACTTAGGTAGCTTCCAGTTCTTAGCTATTGTGAATGGGGCTGCAGTAAACATGGGGATGCAAACATCTCTGCGGATGGTGCGTTTGTATCTTTTGGGTAGATGCCCACAAGTGGAATGACGGGATCACATGGGATTTCCATCTTCAACATTTTGAGGAATCTCCAAAATGTTCTCCACAGGGGTTGTAACAATTTGCACTCCCACCACCAGTGCAAAAGTGTTCCCTTTTCTCCACATCCTCACCAGCACTTGTTGTTTCCAGGCTTTTGGATAATAAGGTGCCATAGGAATCTTGATATTTATTCTAAGAAGTCTCAGTCAACTATGAAGGAAAACATTCCTGGGAAGCAATGTTCATGATACAGGTTTGATATTAAATATCTGGTTTCACATTCCTTTGAGCACTGTTTTCAGGGCTTTCCTAGGTGCTAGGCCACATGTCCAGGGTCCGGGGCCCTGTCCCCAGGGAACCAACGTGCTTGCTAGTGTTTCAGTCGGTTACACGCTTTTCATTTCTCATGGCAAGTACTGTGCTTTGTATTTTATTTTGTAAATTAGGTTTCAAAAATGACATTATATCTATGGGAAACAAAGGTCCAGCCTCTGCACCTTGATTCCAAGTCTCAGGAACCAATTCAATCAAAAAGCCGAATGAAACTCATTCAGCAGCAAATGAAATGCAGGCTGCTTCTTTTTGCTTATGGAAGTTTTATCATTTGTGAAAACCATCTTGGCAAAGAGACTCAGGCCAACTTTCCTTATATGTTATTGACCCTATAAAACTCCCTACACCATCTGGCTCTCTCCAAATTGCAGAGCTTGTCAATGGAGACACTTGCTGAGAGTACCTTGGATTTCACAGTCAGGGGATACAGTTCAAGATCTCCAGGCAGGTCCCCATGACATCCCCAGTGATGGGCCGATGGCGCCGTCCTGTGACATCACCAGCAGGCCCGCGAAGGCAGCTGGGAGACATGGGTTTTTATGAGAAGCTGTGCTCATGGGGAAAGGGCGGTGAATCCCAGACTTCAGTGATCCTCCTACAAATGCCCGTATCTGTGCCTCATCTCCATACACCTCTTGTATTTGCTCGCTCAATACTTCCCTGTAACAATTAAGCTAAAATTTTAAAGTGAGCTTTGACTATGTGCTCTAGAAAGGGAAACCCTGCTTCTTCTAGCCTCCTCACTACCGTTCACAACTCCATCCTCACGCCCAGTCTTGGAGGCCTTCTCAGCTCTGTTCCTCCTCCCTTCTCTCTCCCAGGACTTGAATCTGTGCTTGGCCTATCAGGTAGGTAGAAATATAGCCCCTGAACTTGACAGCATTAAGCAGCATCCTTTACTGGGAATAAGTCTTACAACCCAGAACATGCTGTTATTACCTTCCGTGCTCCAAAATCTCTTGTCATTAAAAAAAAAAAAATTGCTCTTTAAACAAAATCAGGGCGAAGTGAGAATCAATACAGCTTGGAGGACAAATGTGGTAGCTGTTTTATGAAGGCGTGACGCCCTTTACTGCCAACATAGACTCCAGGCTGAGGGGAGATTTGATGGATGTTTCAAAACAACCCGTTAGTCATGTTCAACATTCACATAAGCTCGCTGTATGTGCCAGATACTGAGATGAGCGCTGTACCAAGAAATGCGAGCCCAGGGAATCCTCCCAACCCTACGGCAGCAGACACTCAGTTACATCTGCTTCACAGATTGGGAGACTGAGGCATGTGGGCCATAGGGGACTTGCTCAAAGGCACACAGCTAGGAGGGAGTGACGGGTCAGAACCAAGGCAGGAGGGTTCGGACCCAAAATCTCCACCACCAGGCTGGTATTGGGGATGAAAGTCAGAAAGCAGCCTCCCACCAACCCACAAGGACTGGGTTGGAACTCGCCTGGGAGAGGGGCCAGTTGGCGAGTCATGCTGACCCCACAGCATGTAGAGCCCATCCTTCTGAAGAAGGGAGCTAAGATCGAGTACAAATGCAACACCATTTTGATTCTGAGACTGGAAAACTTGGTAGCCAGGCTACAGTCCCCTGGCTACTGTATGCATTTCTGAAGCCAGGCTAGATAACTTCATTTTATGAGGGAACCATCTGAAACCAAAGAAATTGAGAACTCCAGCTTTCTGCACCGCTCCCATCCAAGGCAGGGAGTCAAGCCCTAAGATTTTACCTCCACGGCCACCCACCGGGCTGCAGGCAGAGGATGACGCCTTCAGTAGAGGGGCTTTCCTCTCCTCACCACACAGTTGGCGGGAGCCTGGTGGCCTCTAAGGCCCAAGGACAGCCCCTCCTATGGGACAAGCGTCACATCTTATCAAAGGTGTTTCATCACATCGCCGAGTATGATGTTGTCAAAACCTCTGATCAAGCTCCACACATGGACCAAGGAGAATCTGGGAAAGTCGGTCCACTTGGAAATTGAAAGAAAAAATTGAAAAGGATGATGATGAGATTGACACCTCAGAAGAGACTTTGTACCTAAAGGATAAAGAGACACTTTCTGAAACCTTAGAATGCACTTTGTGAAAACAAACAAGCACGATCTTTTCAAAGGACCAACCGTTAGACACGTGAGAGGAGTGACACACGGGTGAGACGTGCTCTCGCGAGCCAACCCTCTATGTGCGTATCTTTGTCCAACCAACTCACTCAGTGTCTGATTAACTTTTCATTCAGGGAAGAACCAAAGCAGGGCTTCAACTTGAGTCCTGACTGTGACAGTACCCCGGGCATTGCTAATCTGTATCTTAGAAACAAATCTCCATCACGTGGTTTTGAACACTGATGGCCTTCTGACCCACATTCTGACTGAAAGGATCTGCAGTGAGGGGGTCTCCCCCAGTATCAATTATCCTCAGTGAACAGGCACTCCCGGGGGGACTTCAGAATCATGACCCAGAATGACGGGGCCGCTGCTCAAACTTTGGCGTCATCTCTTGAAGCAGCGGTGCCGGTAGGTGGGTTATTTCACGGCTGCTGTGATTTGGTGAGTTTTCATACCGCTGCTGAGTGATCGGCTATTGGGAAGATTCACTGGCTCCTTGCTAAATTCTCCACCTGGGGTTTCCCAGCTGGCAACATTTAACCCAGCAAATAAAAGAGAAAAAGGGTATTTTCCTTGGCTTTTTCCACATATACACCCAAAGAGAGACCTCATGGGACCCCTGTGTTGTTTCTTGGAACATAAAATCCCAATGATACACCCAGTGCCCACGGATCTACAGCAAAGAAAGACACTCACGCCCTTCTCCAAGTCTGAAGGTGACGCCATCCAAAGGAGGGTGGCTAGCCCAGTCTCGCCTCGGATGCACAAGCTCTGCCTTTGCAATGCACGACGGCTGGGAGGCCGCAGGAGCCTCGGCAGCTGCGTGAGATGCTTACAGGGCATGTGGTGTGGACCGTGTACACGGTGCGTGTGGTGTTGTGAGTATATATGACGCGCACAGGGTGTAGGGTGCACATCGCGTACACGGTGCATGCCGTGGCCTCTGCTGTGAGGTCCTGCACGGACTCTTAAAACACAAATCCTCAAGCCTCAAGTCCAGCCTCACCAGAGCCAGTCAAGGGCCCTGAGGGGCCTCCAGGCACCTACCTCAGGATGAAGAGGTCCACGGTGGAGTTGCTGGCGATGGTGACATAGGCGGTGACCACGGCTCCCTGTTTGACTGGCCTGGAGGGCAACCAGATGACCACATTGCCATCAAGGCGCAGCTCCCTGAGCTGGGCGCTGTCCTGGGCCTGGGACAGAACAACGGCGCCAATCCTCTGCAGGCGGGCTGTGGTCTCCCCTGGCCCATCCTTGCCTGGACGGATGGCATTGTCCTTCCTGACGTCCCCGCCGGAGCAGTCCCCGCGCCCGTCCCCCGGCTGCACGCTGTAGTACAGCTCCACCCGGCTGTCCTGGGCCGCGCCCGCCGCCTTCTTCCGTCCGGCCACCACCGTCGGGGCGCTGAACCAGCCGGCCAGCAGCTCGAGCTCGGCCACGCACAGCCCCAGCGGGGCCCGCAGCCGGCAGCTGGCCCGCACCTCCCGCGTCTCCCGGAAGGCGAACACCCGCAGGCAGGGCAGTGCCTCCACGGGGTCGGGCGCCGCCCAGTCCCTGCCCGCCAGGTGGAACAGCACCTGCACGCGGGGCCTGCTCAGGTACACCTGGTCCCGCAGGATGTGCGCCTTCAGCCTCCAGTTGAGAGAGAAGGTGCTGGAGAAGCCGGGCGGCGGCGAGGGCAGCAGCAGGTCCTGGGGCACCGCCTGTCCGGCGGAGAAGGGCCCGTAGCTGGCGTTGAGGACGGGCGGCCGCCTGGCTTGGTGAATCAGAAAGGACTCCACGCGGGACTGCAGGCTGGCGTTGCGCCCAGGGTCCCGCGTGGCCTCCTTCAGGAAGAAGGAGGTCTCTGCTCTGAGGACATGGTAACTCACAGGCAGGTATGGTGGCAGTGAGGACAGTCTCTGAATGTTGTCAGGAGCCCCACGGCCCTCGATCACTGGAAGGGCGAGAAAGGGAAAAGAGATGCAATCATTAGTGAGAAGTCGCTAGGTCCATCGCAGCTGAGAATGTTCAAGTTCCAATAGATCCCTCCAGATGCCCCCCAGTTATGTGCTCGATGCAGTCGATACGCATGAAATGGAGGTTTCTGTAGGTTAAGAATTGTTGATTAGTGGTAACTTCATATAGTCCAACATAACAGTCTGGCATGCTGCCCATGGGTGGGACGCGGGGGTGTTTGTTAATCATTTGCATGTGTTGAAGCATGTGCGCTGGCAGATGAGCAGAGCAGCAGACCAGTGAGCAGAATAAATCAATCCATCGGTGTCTGGAGGTTTAGCCTGTGATCCCAGTGGCACCCAAACTCTCGAGGCAAAGACGGATGGCACAGAGGGAGTTGGGACAATCGACTAGCCATTCCAGGACTAAGAGACACCTGGCTGATTTCTTCTATAACCCAGGTGTAGGAAAGTCTGCCCAATGCTGACTCAAAATTCAAATGCAATTTAAAAACATAAATTTGCTTCTGTGAAATCTAATTTTTAAATATTTTGCAAGACAAAAATATCATAAGCCAAAATTCAAAGGAAAGTGACAAGCTGGGAAGTATCGCACAGGCTTCCCATACTAGTTTAAAAATTATGAGTGAATGGGGAACATGTTTAAGCATCTGGGAGGTATCTGAGTTTCCAGCTTCTTCTTAAGCACAGAGGACCTGGCAACATTCAGGCTTTATGCCTCCTGCTTGAGTCCCTGCTCTGAGTTTGAAAGCACTGACCAGCATCCCCAAAGGGGTCTCCTATAAGGGGGCAGCAGTGAGACAGGAGGGCACATCACGTCTTCATCCCTTCTCCCATCTTTGCTGGTCACAGACATCCATCACGTCGACTCCTTGCTGTTTGGAGGCTCTCCTCTCCACAGGTCCCCCTGGGCGTGGGTTTATGTTACCACATACCCATGTGCAAGAGGTTAAAGTGCCCTGATGATAACTATGTAAAGCCCAAGACACCGCCCATGTCCTTGTTACATCTTTCAACAGCAGTCCAGAAAACTCAAAGTAGGCCCCATTATCTGTTGAGAAGACAGGTGTTCCTCCCACTCCTCCACCTCTCTGACCCTCCCTCTGTCCCTCCTTTTCATGTCCTCCTCCCAGCTTACGGGGAGCTGCCTGTCTCCCTCCTCGGGAAGCTCCCCTAATCCTTTTCCCAGCAGGAACACTGGCTAGCAGATCAAAGCTGCCTTTGGAGCTGCAGCCAGAAGGACTTGGTTGTCAAGATGGCTTTTCAAAGAAATAGCAGTCGCCCCTGTTCTTTGCCCAGAGGCCCTGGTCTGAGGTCACTGGTAACGAGAGTACTCCAGCCCCTCTCTCTTTAGACGGGTCATGTTAACCGCTCATTTCAGAACAAGGTGACCATCTGACAAAGGCTCTGCCCAGACTTAGCGATTTGGAAAGTGGTCTGAGTCTCTGTCCTTAGAAAATCACTGTTTAAGCAACTTGTAATATTTTGCAAACTCAGTGGACTAATTACTGCATCTGATGCCTTTTCCCCAGTGTTTTCATCCCTCTCCAAAACAGCTCTTAAACCTTGAAGTGCAGGGACTTGGAAGTGCCTTTGTGTGCAGAGGGAGTGCCCGGCGTCTGAAGAGCAGGCGCAGACCCTGATCCCATCTGTGCCGGTGTCCCGCCACCACCAGGGCTCGGTCTGCAGGCTTCCTGGCCATCGCACATATGGTCTCCTCTTTTGTTTTTTTACTCAAAAAGGAGTCTCGATAATGCATTATTTGTTTTAAAGCAAATGTTGAACTTATTTTCTCTAAGCTGAAGCTGGAGCGGGCCTATTGTCTTTTCCTCTCTCAGGATTCTTTCAATATTTAAGCAAGCTGCTCTTTAGCTTTCCCACAGAACAGAAAGTGCCTATCTCAGACCTTCTTGCTGACCCTAGTTCTGAGATTTCAGCGCATGAACGGTTTGCCTGGAACCAGAAACAGACAGACACTATAGAGAAGGAGGTGGGGTCTGGAACAGTGTTTAAGGACACAAAGGTACAGAGAGATTGCAGGTGGATCTATTCGATAGCCATGTGGTTGTGGGCAGGTTCTTTCCTCTAGAGATGGAGGAAGAGATGTTTAAATTCATGTGTGTATGTATGCGTGATGTGTGAATGCATGTATGTGTGTGTGCATAAATGGATGCATGGGTGGGTAGAGAGATGAATGAATGATGAGGTACGTGGATGGATGGATGATGGATAGGAGGGGGGAGGGAGAGAGAGAGGGGGATTGAGAGAGAGAGAGAGGGAGAGAGAGCACACTCTGGATAAGTAACCAAATCTAGATACAAAGGATGTAATATTAGCCATGGTACAACAATTACAAAGTAGCCCAATTCTCCTCCTACATGGTGACCATTTGATGCAACTTTGCATTTCTCCCTTCCCAGGGAGAAGTCTATCTCCCTATCCTTTGATTGTAGAATGACCTTGTGAATTGGTTAAATCCACAGAATATGGCAGCAGTGACAATACACAGTCCTGATCCTGGTGTCAGGAGACATTGAACACTACCACTACCTCTCTTGTGGACTTCTACCAACACCTAAAAGAGCAAGCCATGGCTTGACTCCTGGGGGAGAAAGAGACCATGTGGAGGAGAGCGGTCACCCAGCTGAACACATTATAGATCACCCAGCACACAAGCAATGCTCAAACAAGTGAGAGGACGCAGCCAAGTCTAACCACGATCAATAACCTCTAGACTCATGAGATATTACAACAACATAAGCCTCTAAGCACAGGGCAGTTTTTCACGAAGAAACCCCTGATGAAACTGTCCATGACTATCAGGACTTGTCTTTATGTTAGTCCAGCAATTCCAGTTGTAGGCATTTATCTGAAGAACATGAAAACCCTGAGTTCAAAAGGAATCTGCACCCCTACGTGCATTGCATCATGACACACAATAGTCGAGACGTGGAAACAACCTATGTGCCCGTCAAAGGCTGAGTGGTTCAAGAAGATGGGGTCCACATTCACGACAGACTCCTACTCAACTGTGAAAAAGATGAAGTCTTGCCCTTAGTGACAACATGGATGGAACCAGAGGGAACTAATCAGAGAAAACAAATCAGAGAAAGACAAATAACAGAATAATCTCACTCATATGTGTAATATAAAAGAACAAAGCAAATACACAAACAAAGCAAAATGAAAACAGACGCTTAGGTTCTGATAAAACGGTGGTTACCAGCGGGGAAGCGGGTGAGGGCTGGGAGGAAGGGTCGGGGGTCAGGTAGACGGTGGTGGGTGATGCCAGAACGGTGGCGGCGGACCCCACGTGGTGCGCCCACTGCCATGGTGCAAAGCTGTGCTCTGCAAACCAGTGTCTCCTAAATTGAAAAAAGAATGCAGACTGTATTCTAGATCTGCTTTAATCTAATTTTTTCTAGGTTTGCTTATAAAGGCTTTTACACAGAGTCTCTACTAGCTCTGCTTAAGAGCCCTATGAAGTGTGGATTGCCCTTCATTGTATTGAAAGAAACAGGAGCAGAGAAGGCAAGTAATTTTGCCCAAGAAGACCTGATTGTAAGTCATGTTGCTGAGATTCAGACGCCTCTGGCGCAGCGCTGTCTGCCCCGAGCAAACCCCCTTCTCTCGACTGCCTGCCTCCCAGGGCAGGGGGTTGTCATATGCCACTCAGAATGTCCAGCAGGAGCCTGGCTTGTTACGAGTCTCAGAATAACCTACCCAGAGTCTTTTGCTCCTATATTTTAAAATATACATAAAATAAACATATAGACAATGATTATAAAATATAGATTTTAAAATATATGAATATAATATATAAATTTTACAAATATATATTATACAAATATGATATAATTGAAGTTTAAATGTGTCTTTTCCTTCATATCTTCAGAGTCTTTCTGTTTGCTTAATTAATTTCCATTCAGTTCTCAGTTCCAACCGTGCCACCCCCAGGAAGCCTGTCTGATCACCCACGAGGTCACACGTCCCTCTCCTATATCGTAAAACACCACGGGCCTTTCTTTCTACCTTGGACATAGCTGCGGTTTTATTTTTGTCTGTGTGTATATGCAGTTAACGATCATCTCCCCTAAGAGATGGGGGAATGTGTCAACAGGCATATTTACCAGGAGAAATGAGCTGAAGCTGCAGTCAACCAAAGTGGGGCTCTAGAACAGTCAGAGTTGGGAAGGCACGGGTTTCTCTCGTGGAATAGTTAATTCCACTCCATGTCCAGGTGCCTCCAACAACTAATTTGGGGGGGCTCATGTGCCAGGAATGCCCTTCAACTGTGCATTGCCTTCTCCACTGCGTGCAAGGGCCTCTGCAGTTTGGGGGAGCCCTGATTCAGAAGGCAGAGGTCATCACTGGGCTTTGAGTTATTTCTGACTTTAGCTGCTGATTGCAAGGAAACCACCACACACTGCAGTGAAGGCTGACAGATGTCCACCCTGCCCAGGCCCTCTGTTCGCAATAACCTCTCCTGGAAAGATGGGTTATGGAGCAGTTTTCAGGGCTCTGAAGCAAAACCCTGAAGCTCTGATGCTGGTACGCCATGGGGCGGGGGCTCTGGGGACACTGCGGCTTTGTGTCTGGCCTCCTGGCTGATGCCACGTCCTTCTGCTGTCCCCTTCCTGTCGATCCATTTTCTTATCTCTGCTCTCCTGTCAGCGTGGGGATATTGTGTCCTCCACTGGTTGTTCATCAGAGAACTCTGGCAAAGCCGCTGCCGGAAATTGAGTTTTTGAGATTCCGAGATAGTGAACGCAGGGAATGTCCTGTCACTGGGCACACAGACAGAGTGGGAGTGGGAACGATCCTTCACAAGGCTCCCCTCCAGCGCGACGCTGCCTCAGGGAGCACCGACCAGCAGGAATTCTCGAGAGCTAATGGTCTGAGCTGCCGGGAAGGATGGGGCAGGTTCATGGGTGGATGGACCCATGTGTGAGCGTGAGCCCAGGGCGGGTGTGGGGACCAGTGTGCTGCCACTTTGGAAAACAGTATGGGGGCATCCCCCAAAATTAAAAACAGAACCACGGAGCAATCCGGTCCCCCCAAGTCTAGGTATCAATCCAGAGAACAAGAAAATGTTAACGAAAAGATGTGTTCTCCCCTGTGTTAATTGCAGCCCTATTCACAATACCAATATAGGGAATCAACTAAACACCCATCGATAGATGATGAATGAGGACGATGTGTCTCTACCACGGTGGAACACTCCTCAGACACAAAAAGGGGAAATGTTGGGATAACATGGCAGGACCTCAAGGGTGTTTGCTGAGTGAGGAGGGTCAGAGGAGAAAGGCAAACACTGGATTATTACACCTAAATCTGGAATATGAAGAAACAACTCAAATGAACTGATAAAATTAAAATAAATCTTGGAACTGTGACAGTTAGGCTGAGGTTGCCAGAGGGGAAACGGGTGGGGTGAGACCCTGGGGTAGAAGGGATTTATTTAAGATTTCATTATTTATTTTTTTCCCTTCCATGTTCTGTCTGCTTTTGTTTAATATTAATAATTGAAAAACTTGCAAGGCAACTGACCAAACACCCCAAACATGCCTGACGGACAAAGTCTGGAGTCTCCTCCCGTCTCCATCACTCCAGGGAGACACCAGCCGATGGAGAGGGATTGTGATAGATTGACATTCCCCAGCCACGGAATGTCTCGCTGCTAAATCTGCCTCACTGTTTCCTTCTTCAGGAAACAAAAGGCTCCTTGATCATGGATTCTTCGATTTCGTTGCCTCTTCTGAACAAGCCCGAATATCCTTTGCTGAGGTTACCAAGTTTGGTGGCCATCTCCTCCCCGCCAAACGCTCCTCTAACATGACTCTCCTCTCAGCTCTGAGCTAGGGTGGGACGGTGGGTGCACCCCCTTTGCTGGGGAACAGTCCTTAATCCCCTCAAGGGCCCCTCTGTCCCCCACACTAGAGCACAGAATGTAAGCTTTTCCAAGGCAGTTTCTCTAAATTTAATCTTAGAGTTACCAGCAGGCAGGTGGAGCCGGAGGCACAGAGGAGATATTTACCAGGCATTTACATGTCGGAAATGCATGGGAAATGCACTGATCACACTTCCTGAGGGTGAGCAGTGGGTGTGGCCCACCCTCCACGCTGGTCCTGCAGGGTGGCTGGAACTGGGCGCCCAGGAGTCTCACTGGCTCAAGCCCCCATCCCCCTAAATAAGGATCCCCTGAATCACCCTGTATCCATCCCTACCACCACCCTAACAAATTTAGTAGCTTAAAGCAACAGCAAAACACTTCCTCAGCATCTGGTCAGTCGTCGAAAAGGAAGGTGCTGGCAGGGACATGGGGAGAACTCATCCCCTGTCCTTTCTATTTCCCAGAGGCTCCTGCTGTCCTCGGTCAGGGCCACTCCTCCCTCTGAACAGCCCACGGTCAGAGTCCCTCCACACTCCTTTGTCCCTGGGCTCAGGGCCTTGTGCTAACACTGCCCCGGGGAACCCAGGAGCAGCTCCATCTCGGATTTCTTAACCAGGGCACAGCTGCAAAGTCCCCTTGGCCCTGGAAGGCGACATATGCCTGAGTTCTGGCAACTGAGACCCAGACACCCCTGGGGGGTGGTGGGCAGCATGGGGCTTTTTGAGGTCACAAGGCCAGGAGAGAGGACCTCACGGGCTAGGGGGCACAGTGCCCAGCTTGCCCTGTGCTCAGCCAGGCCTGGTGGTCCCACAGACAAGGCCCCAGGTCCTTTAGGACGTCTTGTGTTCCCTCGGGCCCCTGACACTTGATGTGACAGAATTTTCACGTCAGCATCATTATTGGTTTTTCAATATTTCCCCACCCATGTGATCATGTCAAAACCTGCTCGGTGTGTGGGCCACACACAGGCAGGGGTGGGCGGGGGGCAGGACCTGGACTGTGCTTCTCCTCAGGTACCTTCCTGACTTGGACTGTGTGGATCCAAGGCCAGATTAACCTTGCTGACCCACGAAGTCAGTGTGGTTTCACTATGCCTTCAAAACAGTTTGCAAATGGAAGTAAAAAAATAAATAAATAAAAATAAAAAGGAAAGAAAGAAAGAAAAGAAAATCGATCTAATTCAAACATCGGGAGGGATTTAGAGTTGTATAATATGAGCATTTACAGCAGAGTTGAAATCACTGTCTTTGCTGCTCATATAGCATATGGTTGAGGATGTTTCACTGCATCTATTCAAAGAGCGAGGGATCTATTTATCACAAATGGCAGCATTATTTATGATGGGGACTCGCACGAATCCTGAGAGTCCCAATTATCTCGATTCAAGTAAATGAAAGGGAGCAGTATTCCTGTTCTTTATGCTGGTCTTTTTCCTCAAAAATAAAGAACTTATTTTTAATATAGTCCACATATTTTCTATCCCACTAATTACAGATAATTTTTTTAAAAACGTGTCTCCACTGAGCCATCCCGTTTTCCCTCACACACAAGTCTCATTTGTTTGCTGGTTAGCATCTGGAGTTTTGTTGGGTTACACCATATTTAGGATGATGATATTAATGAGAAGTCCTTGGATACAAAGTAGAAAATGCTTTCCTGATGGTTAAGTAAGCAACAAAAAAGAAGGAATGTATCCAAAGGGGAGGTTTTCTCTTGTGTTATGTCATTTTTAACTTTTTGTGCGGTGAAAAGGGATATTTAAACCAAGCTTTCAAAGAAGTAAGAATATCAGGTGAGAATTCTGAAGCATCAAGGGGAAAATATGCCTAAAATGGAAGGGAACATCTCCATGTCACAAGAATAACCTGATTGATATCAAGGGAGTGACAGGTCAAAGTCATCTCCACAACCTGATGTAAAACTCAGATTATCCCCATTTCACTCCTAAGGGGACTGAGGCTGAGAGATGTTAAGTCATTTCCCTGAGTCATGGAGGGAGGAACAACAGAATCAGCATCTGAACTCAGGACTTGCGTGCTCACCTGTGTTCCCCATCGCTTCAGGATACTGAACTGGAAATTGCCTCATGTCCAGCTACCTGTCTCCCAGGTTGATGGCGGCCAGTGTCAGCCAAAGTAATCATGGGACTTCTTATTACTAGCAAGCACCAGCATCAGTCAGGAGATGCCTGATTCTAGCTTGAAGGCAAGTTAACATGGGAGAATGTGATCAGATGGAGCCCCTGGATCCAGCCATGCCTGAATCCCAGCATTTGTTCTTTCCTTCAGCTCTGCACCCAGTCTATGGTGAGCTTCCCACCATACTGAAAGCTAGGCTCATGAATGTTCTTATTTAATTAAAAAAATCATTGGGGGGGTGATGAGTCATGCTCTTCACTTAACAAATGTGAATAGAGTTTCCTGGGTCCCCTGCTGCCTTGCTCCCGTCGGGACGACACGGCTGGGTAAACCATGTTGATCAAGCCCGCAGGGTTCAAAGCCACAGGAGGAAAGATGGGTAGAAATAATATGCAAATATGGCACGGTGGGGGAGAGGTGACGTGTGCCTGGAGGGTGGGCAGGGCAGAGGAAGGCATGTGGGCCCCACTACTGGGGAAGTATCTATCTGCACAGCTGCGTTGCAGGGGCACTGAGTTTACCACTCCCGTCGTCCTGATCTGTTGGGCCACAGTGACAGGAGGGCTGAGTGGCCTCTGGCTTTGCTGTCCATCCCCACCAGGACACAGCACCTTGTTCCCCACCACTCGGCCCTGGCTGTGGCAGGAGCTGCCAGTGATATCGTTAAAGTCTGCAGCCACTGAGGAAGATGCCTGCCTTTGGAAAGTCAGGGACTTACAGTGACATGTACAGGGAAGGTCTCTGCCAGTGAATACAACAGGAGCCCAACCCTGCTCTCTCCCATAAGTCATGGGATGTGGGATGGAAGCCAGAAGCTGAAGACCATGCCCAGCAGCACAGGTGAGACAGGTGTGCTGGGCCCCCAGTGTGGGTCTACCAGAAGTATCCTAACGGGGCTGGAGTTTAGAAGAACACTGGTCTGAGTTGGTGAGGCCATTCTGGAAGGCCCTCCACTCCCATACACTGACCAAAGACCACAGCAGGCCTGTGGGCAGTGGGGCAGGGGCTGATGCTGTGCACACCAGGACTGACCGAGGCCCGGCCCAGTCAGCACAGCTCGGGGCCAGGCTGGTTGGGAGCCAGACTTTAGCTGTGCTGTGGGGCTGGGACTTTGTCTCAGGAAGATGTACCGTGTTCCCATCTGTTTAATGAACTTAGTACTGAAGAGAACATTTCGAAGATTAAAAACTTAACTCTGTAAAGCGCCCAGAGAGTGCACAGTATCTAGTGATTTTAACTGTGATGAGTCAACAGTTGAAAAAGAGAAATTCATGCACTAGCACGGACAGATCTTGAAGACACATTACTGGCTGAAAATTAAGTCACAAAACAATGTCACGAATATAAAAACAAGGCAAAAAACAAGTAGGCAGAAGTATTTGTCTGAACTACATTTTGCAGCAGATTTTTCCCATAGAGATTTAGAGAAGCTAAATATATTTAGTGGCTCCATGAAGTCATTAAGGACCCAGTTCCACTGATCTTTCTATACCACCAACTCTAGTCAGGCCTTCCTACTCATGATTGCAACGTGGCTGCTACCAACCAGCCATTGTGTCTGAGTTCCAAGGAGGAAAACCAAAACATGACTATGCCAGGGTCGTGCATGACTTAATATTCACTTTTCTATTGGTTTTCCCAGGAGACTCTCCCAGTGAACTTCCACTTACAAGGTCTTATGAGTACTGGCTCATAATTACATAGCTACAAGGAAATCTAGGAAGGTAATTATTTTAACTGGGCACACTGCCACCTCCAGCAAAGTGAGTAGTCTTAAGGAAGGAAGGGAGAATGGATATTGTGTAGACAATTAGCACTATCACATAGTTATTGCACAAGGTACCATATGATTTATGTTAAAGTAATTAGGTTAAAAATAATAACTTACCAACATTGATACTTATAAAATTAATTAATATCAATGCATTTAACCTAATAATTATGATGTCAAAATAGCAACAAACTGAATTACAGCACTATGCACTGTGTGTGCACGCATGCATATACATGTGCATGTGTATATGCATCCACACACACACATGCAGTTTTGCAGGCTTGTATGTGTACCACATGCATGTACATGTGTATGTGTATATGCATCCACACACACGAGTATGCATGTAGTTCTTCAGGTGTGTATGTGCCACATGCATGTACACATGTATGTGTATATGCATCCACACACGAGTATGTGTGCAGTTCTGCAGTTGTGTATATGTGTGTGCACACATGCATGTAGTTGGCATTGATCCTTGAACAACCTAGGGGTTAGGAATGCTGACTCCCTGCACAGTCGAAATCTGTGTATAACGTTTATAGTAAGAGAGGAAGGAAGGGACATGGGAAGTAAAAAGGAATGAAGGCAGGGAAGGAGGGGAGAGTGGGAGAGAGAGAGAGGGAGCGGACGAAGTATCTTTATTTATCTAGTTGTTCGCTTTTGGTTTCTGCCCGGGCCAGGCCCAAGTTGCTGGACTGTGTGTGGATCACCCAGCAATGTCTCAGGTGCCTGAGCCTCAAGAGCCTGTAGCTGTGTATAACTTTTGACTCCCTCAAAATTAACCACAAATAGCCTGCTGTTGGCTGGAGGCCTTATCCATGACACATGCAGGCTCTGAACACACTTTTAGTATGTTCTATGCATTATACACTATATTCTTACAATGAAGCAAACTAGGGAAAAGAAAAAGTTGAGAAAATCATCAGAGAAAACACATTGACTGTTTGGTACTGTCTTCGATGAAACTGTAAGTGTACATCACCTGTTTACAAGAAGATGTGAATGCAAGTGGGCTGTGCAGTTCACACCTGTGATGTTCAGGAATCTATATACGCACACACACATGCACACACATAGTGAGAAAGTTTTACTAGCATCTACTTAAAGAAGGGACCCCTAAGAGGAGTGGAGAGACTTGAGATCAGCAGGGTCACACATAGCTCGCTTTATTGGATGTTTTGTTCTATAAAATAAGAGTGTATTCACACATTAATTGTGCAGTTAAGTGTTGTTATAGGAGCATTTCCCATGGCAACAGGACTGTGATGATCTGATTTGTCCAAATAAACATGATGACAAGCCATCCCGGGGATGGTTTCCAACAGACACAGTACTGAAAGGCAGGGCCAGCGTCCCTCCTCCCCTTCACTGCTCTTTGTTGAATGCCCAGCTTCCAAAGGGAGGGGAATTGGTGAGTCTGACACAAAGACAGGTGTGTACCACCTGCCTGTGGGACGAGAGGCCCAGGAAGGTCCTCTGTGAGCACCGGAGCAGGTGGAGGCTGATCCTAAAGGAAGTAACTCTGGAGTCTGCTGCCCTTTCTCCTGGAAACCCGTGTTCCTCGGTGCCAGTGAAGCCCTTGTGAAGTGTTCTTTCCGCCTGTGGTGGGTTCATTGCACAGGATCCCCAGCAGCTTTGATGAGCTCCTTTCAAGAGGCAGAGTCCTGTGGGGGCCGGGTGACTCCTTCAAGGAGTCACCTGGAGCAGCAGCGGCGGAAGTGCTCCAGATGTGGTTGTAAGAATGCAGAGGCTTCTAGGTGGCTGGACCCTCGGACTCCTTGTGGTCATCCAGCTCACGGCCTCTGTGGGCCCTGGGCCTTGGCCCACAGCCCGAAGTGGCCCCTGGAGGGGCCGCCTTGGCCCCCGTCAGGCCTTCAGAGGATGATGCACTGTCAACATGGACCTCAAGTACTTTCAGGGCCACAAACAGAGACCGTGACCAGCCTAAGCCCATCCCTGACCCTCAGAAGCTGACATAATAAATGCATGTTATTTGAGCAGGTAAGTTTCAGGGAGTGTTTCACAGCATGACATGACTTGGGCAGAGCGCAATGGCCTGCAGACTAGTCTGAGTGAGGCGGGCGCAGGGAGCGGCCAGTGGACACGAGGCCCAGCTTGTCTTGCCCACATGAGTCCCTCTTGTCTTTGGGCAACAGTGTTGGTTTTCCTTGAGGGGTGTCCCCCCTCCCAGTGCCAGCCCAGGTATTTGGGTGGGTCTGGACTGGCCACCGGTCCAGGGAACAAGCATCTCAGGCCAGCCAATTGAAACACTGTCACCACGTGTCACAGGGACCAGTTCAGATGCGAGTGCTGTCCCGGGAGGGACCAGCATGCTTTCTCCATGGGGATGGTGCTAGAAGGTGGGGCGTGGTACCGATTTTCTGCTAGTTCAGTGCTGACAGTGTAAGTCTGCGGCTGCTCGTGGCCATGTGGAAAGCTTGCCTGAGAAGAAGCCAGCAGGTGGAGAGAGAGATCGGAGCTGAGAACCGAGGTTCCCATGGCGTGGCACAGGGGCCAGAACCAGCTCCACCTGAAGCCTGCATGAGCCTTGGGAAAGTCACAGCGGCCCCGCAGCCCCGTCTGCCTGGGCAAGCTGAAAGTATTTTCCATTCTCTATTCGATATTGAAAAAGCCCTCACAGAAGCTCTTCAGTTTGATGTAGTGCCAACTGCTTAGTTTTACTTTGGCCTCTTGCCAGAGCTGTTCCTTCCCCAAAGATGTTTTTTTTGAGTTTGAGGTCATGGAGTTTTTCTCACATTGTCTTCTAGGTATTTTATGGTTTTGATTCTTATATCCAGGTCTTTGATCCATCTTGAGTTAACTTTTATGTATGGTGATAATGAATAATCTAGTTTTTTGTTTTGTTTTGTTTTGTTTTACAGATGTCTTTCCAGCTTTCCCAACATCATTGGTTAAATAGACTTTCCTTCGTCCATTGTATGCAGTTGACACTGCTGTCATACATAACTGTCCACATAGGTGTGGCTTTATTTCTGGGCTCTTAGTATGATTCCAGTGATCAGTGTGTTTTTGTTCCAGTACCAAACTGTGTTGATGATGATTGCTCTGTAATCTAATTTGAGGCCAGGGACTGTGATTCCGCCACTGTTCTTTTGTTCTCTTAAGATAGCTTTGGCTCTGTACATCAACCTGAAGAGCTTCTACACAATAAAAGAAACTAGCACTAAAACAAAAAGACAAACTACAGACCTGGAGAAGAGATTCACACAGTATACATCAGATTTAATCTCAAAGACATATAAAGAGCTCATGCACCTCAACAATAAAAAAGCATATGACCCACTCAAAAAATGGGCGAAAGAAGTGAATAAACACCTGTCTAAAGAAGAGACACCTGAAGAAGGGTTCTACATCATCACCCATCATCAGACAAATACAAACAAAAACTACAATAAGATACTATCTCACTCCAGTGAGAATGGCCTATATGAAAATGACTGGAAATAGCAGGTGCTGGAGCGGGTATGGTGCAAATGGAACCCTCTACCTTATTGGTGGAATGCAAATTAGTGAAACCTCTTTGTAAAACAGTATGGAGAGCCTTCAGACAAATAAAGATGGACCCACCATTTGATTGAGCAATCCCACTCTTAGATATACACCCAGAGAGTATAAAATATCTAATCACAAAAAATATCTGCACCCTTATGTTCACAGCAGCACAGTTCACACTAGCCAAGACATGTAAACAAAATAAATGCCCAACGACACATGACTGGATAGAGAAGCTGTGGTTTATACACTCAATGGAAGCCTATGCAGCTACAAAATAAGTGAAATTGTGCCCTTTGAACAATCTGGATGGAACTGGAGCGGCTCATGTTAAGTAAAATGTCAGAAAGAAAAAAAGAGAAAGACAGGCTGGTTTCACTCAAATGTGGAATATTATGAAATGAAACAAACAAACAGATAAACTTCAGCAAAAACTCCCAGGACACAGACTGATGGCTGCCAGGCGGGTGGCAGAGGAGAGGGAAGGAAAGAGGGGAAGAGGTGGTGGGAAAGGACACTGGAACTATGATGGAGGGTGTGGTGTGAAATATAGATGGAGATACAAAGTCAATATTCAAAAATGAATGTAATAGTGTAAGCAAAAGTGATAATATCAATAAATAAATAAAAAAGAAAAAGAAAAAGTTCTGACTAATCCAGAAGCTGCCTGCTAGTTTACAGTAAAAACACAGAGGCCTGGAATGGTCAACACCTGTTCATTAATTTCTAAACGAAGAAGAATTTGAGGTCCATCCACAGGCCATGCAATGTGATGTGTGACATGTGACATGTGGCAGCAGATGCAGATGTCCCCAGACTGGAGACTAACATGGCCCTGTCAGAGGCCACAATACTGGCGAAAGTCGAGGACACAGTATATTCACTGAACTGAGCTGTCATAGAAGGACAAGCACTGCATGATTTACACAGGGGACAGTAGGCTGAATGACGGTCCCACAAAAGATACGTCCACTTCTCAACCTAAGCACCTGTGCCAGGACCTCATCTCCTTGAAAGGGAGATTTTGTAGGTGGAAGCTAAAGAGCTTGAGATGAGATCATCCTGGATTTGGGTGCCTCTTTAATCCAAAGACAAGTGGTCTTTTAAGAGACAGAAGAGGGACATAGAGAACTGGAGGAGCCATGTGAAGAGACAGAGGCAGAGACTGGAGGGATGTGGCCATAAGCCAAGGAACATGGGGGCCACCCAACAGGAAAAGCAGGAGGACCCTCCCCTGGAGCCTGCAAAGGCTTGCTCTGTCCTCTAGGTCTGTAAGACAATACATCCCCCTTGCTCTAAGTCACCGACTGTGGCCATTTGTTATAACAGCTGATGGAACTAATGCAGGCTGTAAAAAAACCCGGCCGAGGAACACCTGACTGTGTGGGCTGACTGGCCAGACTAAGACAGACTAAGACACAGAGGCAGCTGCTGGTGTGTCTGCGCAGACACCACGCGGGACTTGTCTTCCCTCTCTCCGCATGTCCTAGCCTGCCACCGTGCCCCTCCCTCCCTGACCCACAAGCACTGAAGGCTCGCCTACGGCACAGCGATGCAACACACAGCGCCACGAGCCGGCTCCGGCGACATCCCTCAGCTTCCCTGTTGTCCCAGCAGAGGGGAATCCAGTCGTCCTTTGTGCCTGGTGAATAGGTCCCCGTGCGGCTGGCGGAGTCTGGAGAAGTCGCATCGCTATGACAACTCTCTGGCAGCAGTGACTGTGGTGGAGAGAGCCCCTCGATTGTTCCCATTAGGCTCGGCCAAAGCCACACTTGAAATGGCTCTCTTGTGACAAACTACGAGTGACAGTCAGTAGGTCTGCTATGTGAAGCCTTGATCTCCTCTGGAGTAATAGAGGTGCAAATGAATAGTCATAGAAGTACTGGATTTTTCAAAAACCTCTGTTTCCTTAAAGCTCCAAGTGATCTACTTAAATGGCACAGGAACAAACCCCACATGCAGGTCAGACAGGTGGGACCCTTGGCTCTGCTGCCAGGGCGCACTGAAGACCACGCCCGGGGGACACAGAGGCACCCACCACACCTTGATAAACATGACGTGGCAGAGAAGAAATCTGAGACAGAGAGTGCAGCCGTTGGAGCACAGAGTCGCCCTCACCCTCTTGCGCCAGCTTCCAGAAGGATGCCGCTGGGTTTAGGGGAAAGGAGATCCGGCGCTAGAGGAATGACGATTCATCTCAACAGCTGCAAATGGGCGATTCTGGAACCTAAACCAGTCAACCTAAGTGTGCTCCCTGCGTCCCCACTTAGTGAGGACATGGGAGGTGGGACGTAGAGAAAGAGTTTTCAAGGAGTGTCGGGTGTGTCTCATGGTCTGAAGCATTTCCATCAGAATCCAGACACACACAGGCAAGCCGGGAAATGGAAAAGAGCATTTCATTAGTTCACGCCTTTGTCTCCCTTGCCCTCTGATGTCTTCTGTTCCACGCGGTTCTGTTTCCCTCCATGTTCTTCTCATTTCCTTTTTAAAAACCACCCACTGCAAGGATCTCACCTCCCACTGCATCACTGCTTGCAGTCTGAAGAATACCAGCTGCTGTGCCGTGGAAGCCCATCTCCGTGGCAGGTGAGGGTCACAGTGAGCGCACACAAATAGTCAAAGGTATCCTTGCAGGGTATCATCAAGAAAGCATCACAGTGGAGACCAAGGCAAAATGTGTGCAGAGAGGCTGGCCATTGCTCCCTCCAGCATCAGAGAAATAGACATCTCACTGCTGGGTGCCGGGTACGCGAGCTCAGGAAGCCAGGTCCTTCGAGTGACATGTGTCCTCACACGGAACTCACACCGCAAAAGAAGTTGCCCTGAGAACAATGAGTGGACACAGGGTCTCATGTTCTAGCCCACCGGGGCTGTGCCCATGAGCAGGAGGGTGCAGACCAGAGACCCATTTTCTCATGCTTTCTGTCATCAACACAATATGTGACTCGTACCCTCTATGAGTTCCATTTTCTCATCTGTAAAATACACATCTGTTCACCCCACAATTTTTTTGGAACATCTTCTATGGTAAAAGCACTGTTCTAGCTTTCAAAATTCCCCAGTGTCACAATTTGATCTGCCCTTTTATTAGCTGGGTCACACTGGAACACAGAAATCTGCACAGTTGACTTAATGCTTCACATTAGTGAGTTTTTCCATTCTTAATTCTATGAGTCCATGGCCTTGATTTCCCCTCCATTGTAATATAAACCACATGATACTCTTCATATTGAAAATCAATACTTTACACAAGAGATTATCCTGGTACCATGTCCCCTAATGAGACCTTGAGCAAATAATCAAGAAGTTGATGTGAGACAAGTAGAAAAGTTTCAGACTCCTGTGACAACATCCCAAAATACAGTCTATCAGCAGTTTCAAAATTTAGACCTTGAGACCTCCATCAACCAGAAGAAGAGAAATCATCTCCCCAATGCACCTGGCTACTTTGAGCCTGGGAAATAATTAGGGCGGGCTACTGCAGTATTCCTTTGGTTCACTTCCTCCTAAAAATCCTGAACTGGTGATTTTAAACATTCTCTTAGTGATTACAGCTTCCTGATGATTAACAGCTGCAAAGTCATCACTATGTTAAAGCTTCTCCAAAGAAGGCTGGTGGGGAGCGGGTGAAGCATAAGCTGGCAGCAAACCCTGCTCCAAACCATCAGCTCCCACTGTACTCAGAGTCAAGTGCAAACTTCTCCTGGCTTCCAAGTCTTAGTTCTCCAAACTCATCTTCCAAATCTCCCCCTTGCTTCCCACACTCCAAACCCAGTGATGATCATTGTCTTCTCTGGAGGCATCACAGGTCACTACCACCATCATCACACATCACCATCACCACCACCATCACCATCACCACCATCACCACCACCATAATCACCATCACCACCATCACCACCATCATCGCCACCATCATCATCACCACCGTCATCACCACCGTCACCACCACCATCACCACTATCACCTCCCTGTGTTAAGCTTTACCATGTACCTCCATCAGTCATTGCACTTTACCTGGATGAAGTCATTTTGTCTCACTGACACCCTCTGAAAGTAGGTGCTTTTACTATCTACTATCTATGAGATGAGAAAAAGTATAGAGAGGCTAAGAGAGGGAGGCAGGATCTCCACCGAAGAATTAGGGCTCTAGCGCCATGTTGTTTCCCACCATATATTCCAAATTCCACCACTTGCCCAGTTAAAGCCATGCAAGGCAGGATGTTAGTCCTGGAATAACATCTAAGTTCAAAGCAGAGACACAAAACCAGCCATGACCTTGTACCAAGGCACTTTCTGGTCTCATCTTCATGTTTCAGCACAGAACTGCCTGACTTTCCTCAAACTCTCAGAACAGATTTAGGCCTCCCTTTCTGAGCTCATGCGGCCTCCTATTAGGCCTTCCCCTACCCTCCTCCAGCCCCCAAGTGAAACTTGACGTACCCTCTAAGAGCAAGGGCAGTAGTCATCAACCTCAGACCTTCCTGATCCTCTCGGGCCAGGGCCCTGCCCTCTAGCTCCAAGCGTGTGGCACATCCATCTGCCATGCACGGCGGGTGAGGGGGTTGGGGAAGCCATCTCCCCAGAAATTGGCTGTGGTCATTAGTTTCTCTTTGGCGCACAATTACTAGAACCCTCTCCAAATTCATTTCTTCCCTCTTCCTTGCCAAGTGAACACAATTGTGTTGAGCTCAGCAAGGTGGTGAAAATTGCTCTGTCAATCAGCACTCCTAGTCCCGTTTAACAGTTTCTCTATTTCCCAGTCTACCTGGAAGGTAGAGGTGACCCGAATCTGGTCAATTACAGCCTTGAGTCCAGCAAAGTCATGTGCTCCAAGTCTATGCAGTCAGAGTGAAGTGACTGGTTCAGGGATGTGCCTGTAACGTGAATTAGGTGTGAGACGCCTTCTCGGTTTTTAGTGGCTTGGTGGAGAGAGAGGCTTCCCTTTATACTCAGAATGCAGAAGTGAGAGGATGAAAGCTTCCATCCGCTGTCTGTTGTCACACCCCCTCCTTATTTGTTTCACATTTCAGTAACCTATTGAAGCTCAGTTTGCAAACCCTAAATTTCATGCTTTTAGTTGTACAAATCAATAATTTTTAGTAACTTTAATGAGTTGTGAGACGGTCATTGGGACTCCAGTTTAAAGACCTTCTAAGGTCCCTCCTGCCCCCTTGGAATTAATTCACACTCCCACCCCAGCCCCAGGCATCACCAATTTACTAGTCCATACTGATTGTGAGTAGTCATCCTGCCACGCTGAAGAGAGTTCTCATGGGAGACGGGAGCAAGATGGAGAAAAGTGAGGCGATAAATGGAGAGAAACTGAGGCCTGGCCCATGATGCAAGGCCCTGGATCTAGCCATTGTTGACTATTTGCTCCTAGAATTTCCATTGATGGGGGTTGATACAAGACCCTGGCCCATGAAAGGGTGTGCGCACATGAGCACAGGTGGGAACTACTTTGTTTGGTTTTCTGCATCGCACAACTGGAAGTATCATAACGTCCATACCCTAGTGGCAAATTGTATCCCAGAAGACGAGAGACGGAGAAGAGACAGGAGAGAGAGCTCAACAAGAAATAGATATGAGAAGAAAATACAGGTTTGCTAATGACAAAAACCCAGCTACCTGTGTTCAAAGAAACATTCCCAGTAAATTGGTGCTGTCTTTCCTTCTCCTTGGCGCACTACACATTTGAATGATTGCTTATTAATTTCTTATATCCCATCTTGTGAAGAAAAAAAACACCTAACAGAGATGCTGAAAAGATAGGAAGATTAAGTAAATGAAGATAAGAAAAATGAGCCAGAAAGAAAAGGTGGGCTGGGAAAGAAACAAAAACCACAAGAAAACGTATTACGCAGAACACTTAAAGGGGGACTTAAACACAGTTGCCAAGAGCGATGGCAGTTGAACTCTAAGCTCTAAAGTAACCCCCAGGAAGAAGGGAATGTGTTTGGTTTCTAGAAGCATGTGCTCATAAGTTTACAGAGTTAACTTGTGGCTGAACTTCTGTCTCAGACGCCTCCAGAGGGCAATCCACTAAAAGCCATGTTAGAGGGTCCCCATGACCCTCCCCGGGAGCCCAGGGCTGGATTCTCCTGCAAAGCCCAGGCGCTCCGTGCTCGCACGGGCGTCATCAGGAATGCATTTGGCTGCAAGTAGCAGCAGTGTGTTAAGCCAAAGAGGCTCAGAGAGAACTGTCTTTAATAACAATCTGGTGTCCCGTAGTGCTCCCAGGCGTGGTTCAATGACTCGACGACGTCCTCGGAAGCCAGTCCTTCCTGGCTCTCTGTGTGACTCTCCTCAGGATCAAAAAGCCATTTGGGGCCTCTTTGGGCATCAGATCTTTGTCAGGAAGGGAAGAGGAAGAGTCGGCCCTCTTTGTCCTTTCATATCAAGAAAGGAAAAGCCTTTCCCATCGCGGTGGTGGCCGAGTGGCCCTGACTGTCTCTTCCTCTCGCTCCTCCCACACGCCTGCTCCTCCTCAGGGCAAGGCAGGGAGTGGGTTGGAGTAAAGGCTCCACAAAGAATCCCTGACACAGCAGCTGGCACTGACAAGCTCCACATGGATTCTGGGAATCAGCCCTTCCTGCCCAAACCCCAGGTCCTTGCTAGGAGGCACAGGAGCCTCCTCTGCCCCAGGTACGGTCCTAGGACTCCCTGTCTTGATCATTTAAGGCCCACAGGTCCCCTGTGAGATCAGTCCTACAATGACCTCGTGCAGACAGAGGTGGCAGAAATGGGGACCAATCTACAACTTGGGCTTTAGAATAATCTAAAGACATAGCCAGCAAGCCCAGGAGCCCCTGGGACAGCAGGACGGGAGGAAAGAGAAGAGATCGCTGTGTGCCAAGGAGTGCACCCTCCCCCGGGCAGAGGGGTGTTGGCGTGTGCAGACTGTCACTGTGCCTACTCGTGATGCACGCTTCTGTTAGAAGGACTTGGATTTCCTTGGGGGATCGGTTCCTCCCTCACTTGAGTTAGGACACAGTTTCCAGCACTTTGACTGTGGGAGTGTAAGCAATCCGATCGAGATAAGCAACTGGTCATTGATATCAGACACAGGCTGGAATTCAGGCACATCTGACCCCACAGGTTTCTAATAAGACTCTTTAGTCCAAATGTCTTTCGTGGCTCAGACAGCTGAGATGCTGGCGTGTAGACCATGCAAAGTCCCAGGGCCCAGGTCTGTGACCCAGGGCTGGGGTGGAAAAACAAAATAAAGATGCTTCTCCCTTCTCTCCCTTTCTTCCTTCCTTTAATGTTTCTTCCTCCTCTTCCTTCCTTCTTTCCTCTTTTAAAAAAAAAAAAAGACTGTGGCATCCAAAGAATTCTGGTCCCTGGGTGGGGACAGTCTCTCTTGGGCTTCTGGGTTCAGCGGTGCAGGCTGGGAACCTCACAGAGGCGCCTGGCCGAGAGGGTCAAGTGGAGGCTGGGCTGGAGTCCATGCTCACTTGCTGCGCCGTGCCCCTGCCTGGGGCTGGGTCTGCCTGGAAGAAGGGGAATTTTCTCCTCCTCTTTACGCACAGATCAGCAGTTTCGTTGAAAGTGCACAAAGGTGTAAAGAAGAGCTCAGTAATGTCCCACATGCTCTGATGTCTCTCTTCTAACAGCCAGTGGAAGAGCAGGAAATATTGTCCAGATCAGTGCTGTCTCATACAGGCCTAACACCAGTCTCTAGTACCAGCCCCAAGAGATTCCATTTCCAGTAGTCACAGTAAATAGAAAAAGAAGCAGCCTGCTAAACTCTTTTTAGATGTTTGCATTCTTCACAGTGAACCGTCAGAAACGGGGTGCGCCCCATCTCTAGGGCTAAGCAGAACACGTGACTGTGATTCTGGCTCTGGACAGAGCAGAAGTGGACAGCGGCCTGCGGCGCAGGCTCAGGAGCGGAGTCCCTCGCCTCTCATCACGAAGAACCCTTGCTCCGTCTTCCCGGTGAGCAGAAACCGCCGGCAGGCCTGGAGCTGGAAAGGGAGCCATCCAGACATGTCTGGATGAACACTCTTTAAGGAGGCAGGGCTCCAACCCCTCAGTCTCGGTTGAGGGGGACGCAGTTTCGGAGGCAAAAAGGTTATTGTAAGAGGTTACTGACTAAAAGACGGATGCGTGAGCTAACATAAGTAGAAAAGCTGACAACTGAATAAGTAGATCAATGCGGGAGAAGAAAGTCAGCAGCAGTGATGGAAAGAAAGGAAGAAAGATGGCAGGGAAAAAGACCACCAGCATCATCACTATTTCAGGCAAAAATCACAGTGGAGGGGATGCCAGGTCTTGGCGTGGTCTGGAGTATCCCCTCAGAGGACTCACTGGTCACCAAGAGAAATGGAACGACTTCCCAGAGGGAAAGCTGGCAGGCAAACCCATCAGGGCGCCGGACAGGACAGACGGACAGTACTTCCAGCTGGACACGGTGCTCTGGGATGGAATGGCCTGGCCAGGGACACCTTCACAGATGAGACCCTGGAGCAGGAGGAGGACAGGTGGTGGGAAGACAAGGGGCTGCTCCGGATGGCTGGAGAATGCAGACCGAAACCACGTTTGAACCCATCGTCGGGGGCGTTCTTGGAATATCAAGGCTGTTACTACGACAACTGGAGAAATCTGAATCAGGTCCTGGATCGATGACACGATTATGTCGACGTGGATTTCCTATCTGGATGATACTGTGCTGAGGTAAGTGTCTGTGACTGGGGGACATTTGGTGAGAAAGGGGTGGTGTGTCATCGTCACTGTGCTCTCAAACGGCTCAGGAAAACCGTGTTTGGACACATTATACGTGGTATGAAAACATGTGATGCACACACATATGGTGAGAGAGAAAGCAAATGTGCTAAAATGTTAACATCTGGACATCGCAGATGAGCTCTCCGGGAAGGCTGTACCGGATCCTTTCTGCTCTTTCTTACAGCTCTCCTGTAAGTCTGGAATTATGTCATGAGAAAAGCTTTTTTCTTTTCTTTTTAGTAAAGAGAATGCAGACAGATATCCAGGCAGGAGATACTGAGCAAAGAGGAGGAAATGGGGAAAGACAGCTTCTGGAGAAACTGTGAGGCTGAACCTGCAGGACCCCAAGGCCCGCGGAAGGCAAGGCAGGCGGGGACACACAGCCCGGTGGCCGTGAGTCACTGTCCACAGAAGAAACGGGGACCGTGCCGGAAGCTCCTTAAATCCAAGTCAGGGACTGATTCGAGGGGCTGTTGTTAATTTATGTCTCATCATTACTGCCCAGCTCTCCGAGGGCAGGACCTGGGGAGGTCTCACCCTCTAGACCAGGCTGCCGGAAGAATCCAGCAGGAAACTGCACTTTCTCCCTCAACATGACCATTTTGCAGAAAGAGCACAGAGCAGAGGCATCTGGGAAACATGACCCAGGACGAAGCTCCCAGAATGGACACATGTGCCTTTAACATTCCGGCTACAACCCTATCCTGTTTCTCAAGCTGGACACCATTCTCCATCCCATAAACCCAGTCACTGGGGCTGCCTTCCTCTATGGCCCAGAGACTCTTTCCTCTGTATGCAGTACCTTTGCACATTCCATTTTCCCAGTAAGGAATGGCCTTCCCAGTCCAGCTCTATATTCTTATCCTGGTCTCCACTGACTCCCCTCTGCAGAAAACCCTGCCCCGTCCCAGGCCCTGGGACCCCACATCCCCACCCAGGTACGTTCGGTCACAACACTGCTTTCCTTTCCACCACGCTTACTTTTATGAATGTACCTCTATTATGTATCTACGTGCTTGCTAATCTTCTGTCTCTGTCATGTAGGGATGTCACGTAGGACCCTGTCTTTCTGTGACGTGCCACCCACCACTTAACAGGCGCCCAGCACACGTGGGTTCCACTGACGGGCGGAGCTGAAAGGGCTGGTAGAACACCTCGCACCGCAGTGAATTTGTAGATGAGGATTCTGAGACTGCAGAGGGCAGCGCAGGCCCCTGGACCTGGCTAGGAAGAGAGCCTGGAGACAGACATGAACGCAGCCCCTGATCTCTGCCCAGAGGAAGGGCGGGCTGAGCTCCCCTGCACACACATCTTGTCTGTGAGCCAGGCTGAGGGAAGCGCATTCACGGTGCTTCCCAAAGCCATTGCACCAACAAAGGGGCAATGTGTTTCCTGGCCCGTGGGCCCAGCTGAGCTGACAGCAGTGGGTGGCTTTCAGACCTAACGTTTGATCAAAATGAAAAAGTGGTCCTTCCTTTCACCCGTGACAAGGCTTCCCGTATAAATCACAGCCTTCCCGGGGAGGGCACAATCAGCAGGGCAGCCGGCCACCTCTGTCCCCATCTGGACAAAGGGGGCTGGGAGCTTTTAAAGGTCCCTTGTCAAAAGGAAGCTCAGACAGCACCAGGCACAGCTGTGGGGGCAGGGAGGGAGCCTGGCGATGAGTCGTGTTTTCTCAGGTCTGAGAGCTCCGTGGAGATCTCAGTCCCTGCCGTCCCCGAGCTCCGTCCCCAGCACCAACATCAGAGGGTGGACGCAGACTTCTAAGTCTGTGACCTAACATGATTTGGGCTTCTCAGAAAAGGGAACTGAGAAGTGTATTGTTGGCAAAGAAATCTAAGGGTGATAATGATGCTGACTTTCAACACAGTCGCTTATTAATTAGAGTAGAAGTGTGATGTTGGAAAACGAATCACAGTATAAAACCTAACAGTTTAGTTATGAAGGAAAGAACACATAAAGATGGCCAGATGCCTGGAAACTTGGACATCACTATCACCTCATCCACTTGTCCCAGCTTATCTGAGCTTAGTGCAATGCTCGAACACACATGCTGTGAAGTGATTACAGTAAGATCAGCTAACACACCCATCATCTCGCATGGCTGTGTGCGCATGCGTGTGCGTGTGTGCCTGTGTGTACGTGCGTGTGTGCTTGTGTGTATGTGTGTGCGCCTGTGTATGTGTGTGCCTGTGTGTGTACGTGTGCATGTGTGCCTCTGTGTGTATGTGTACATGCATGTGTGTCTGTGTGTACATGCGTATGCCTATGTGTATGTGCCTTGTACATGTGTGCTTGTGTGTACATGTGCGCATGTGTGCCTGTGTGTGTGCGTGCGCATGTGCCTGTGTGTTTGTGTGTGTGTGTGCGCGTGTGCCTGTGTGTGTGGTGAGGCTTTCAGACCTGCTCTCTTACCAACTGCAAGTCCAAAAAGCAGTGTTGTTAACTGCTCTCTATGCTGCACTTCAGAGCCAGAACTCATTCATCTCATAACTGGAATTTGGTGCCCTAGATCTCCTCGACCCTGATGTCTGGCAACTACCATCCTGTTCTTTTTCTATGAATTCAAAGCTTCTAGAGTCCACCTAAAACTGAGATCATATGCATTTATCTTTCTCTGACTTATTAGCATAACGTGGTGAAGACCCAGCCATGTCATGGCCAAATGTCCCTTATCCTGGCCAAATAAAATGCCGCTGTGTATAGATGACAGCTTCCCGATTCTTTCTCCCTTGACGGGTGCTCAGGTTGCTTCCCTGTCTTGATGACTGAGACTAGTACCGCAGCGAACAGTGCAAACCTCTCCCTGAGACCATTTTCATTTCCTTCAGTAAACAAAGGAAATGAAGTCTTCCTCATGCTTAGCATGATCCTTCATGTGGGTGCAGCATTCACCCCATTTCATTGACGGACCAAAGAAACTGGACATTTGTCCATGGTGAGGCAGTCCCATGAGGAGCATGTCCAGCCTAGTGTTAAACCTCAGCAACGCTGCCGCATCGCACCCAACCTTCTCATTCTCAGAACGGCAGGGAGCGTGTCTGAATGGAATCTCCTGCCAGTTCTTCGACTCCAGAGTAAATGGTAGAAGTAGGATGTGCGGGAGAAGGCTCTGACCAGGACATCCTTTAAAAAACTTAAGTTTTGGCAATACTTACTCTTGAGCTACCTTGTAAGAAAATACAAGCTTTCATTAAAACCACAAGCTCACTTTTAGAACCGAGAATGAAATGAGAACTACTTTTGGTGAAAATAATGGCAACTTGCTGATAATACTTGGTGTCTGTTGCCTTTGACTCACGTTCGGTGTTGCCTCGATTTCTCTTGAGATTCAGATCCTTTTATATCCTCTTCTGCAAGGGCGGCCCCAGGCCTGATTCTTGGGGGTTCGGGTGGGCCTGAAGCAGCTCACTTCCATGGGTTTCAGGAAATCTTGCATCTTTTTGTGAGATTTGCAAACTCCCTTTGTTTTGTGTTATATCTGGGCTTTTTCCAATTCCTTGAATTAGAGAATGATCACGAAAAGTGTCTCCAAACAGAACAGCGACCACAGTGGACCAGTTTTCTTACTGGTCACACCATGAATGAATTCTTTCCTGAATTTCATCCTGAGATGAAAATGTCACCTCCCAACACAGTACCATCACAGCACCAGCTCGTGGGTAGGTGGCTGCCGAGGGACCGTGTAAGGAGCTGGAAGGACTTGTGAGTCCCCTAGCCCCACCTCAGACTCTCAGGCACCCACTCGCCGGCTCACTGTTCCCTTTCACAGGTGCCCCGGGAAGGCATGGGGCTGGTTTTGAGCTGAACTATAACTGCTGCCCACCCATCTCCCGAGTGTGGAGGGAGGCAACGTGGGGAGGGCAGGCTGGGTGGCCCTGGGTCCGAAGCACAGGCTCTATTCCTGGAGAAATCCAGGGCCCATCTGCCCACCCCTCCCCCGTCCCCACGGGCCCCTCCCTTCCTCTTCTTCACTCTGATGAATGAATTTCACCACTTTAAACCTGCTGAGACCGCACAGCCTCGGAGTTTCAAAACTTTCTGTGATTACATTTGCTTCCTAGTGGGAAAAAAAGCAGCCTCTCTTTCCTAAAATGAGCCACACCGAGGAGAGGGGCTTCTCCAGCGGCGCCGAGCCCGATGGCAGCACATCAAACATCCCCCCCAGAGCGCCATGTGGACAGCCCGGCCATCAGGATGGGAAGCATATGGCCTTGTCTCCTCCCGCAGGCACCGGGCTAGAAAAAAGTGAAACAGCAAGGGGACTTTGGAGAAATATGTTTCCATTTTTGCAGAGCCTCAAACGCTTGAAAATAGTTCAAGATGTTGTCTGCCAAGCTCACTAATCACCACGCATTCTTTTCTCTCAGGCCGTCCATGTCAGGCCACCAGCACAGACAGGTGCTATTTGGGGCAAGGTGGCCTCAAAGAGGTCTGTTCTTGCAGATCTCATGACCTGGGCGGGCAGGTACCATCCTACATTCCAGGGACCCAATAACCGAGTCCCCATATAGACTCTAAGATGTCCTGGGCGCTTCTGGCCACTCCGTGGGCGATGGAACATGGCAGCCCTTGGAATGTGTCCCCCTCCTGCTGAAGACCTGTGGAGTCCTGTGACATCAGCCCACTCTCTGCTGTGTCAGGACACTGGTTTTAGGACTGGGGGTCTCCCATATCTACGTGTCTACCTTGGACGACTGTGGGTTCCAGAGTAGGAGACAGGCCACAGAGGTCAGGTTTCCTGGGAGCTAGAGCGATCAGATTTAAGTTGCAAAACATCCTCTCTGTCCTGCTCCTCCATAAATGCAGACCTGCACCTTGGGCAGTGCTTTGCACACAGCAGGTGCTCTTTCTATCTGCGGTGGGTAAGTGGATGACAATCCCTCACTACGACTTAGAATCTTGACTTGCAAACTAGAGAAACATTGATTCATGTTGTAGATACAGAGTAGATGGTGGAACCTGGCAGGCCTGGGGGCGGGTGAGGCAGTAGAGAACTGATGGGAAGTTCTAGAAGTCATCATGGTGGCTTGTAAAAGCTAGAATCTTGCATAGTTCAAGTGTTAAGGTGTCACTCCTGAAAGAGTCCAATGCCTTGCTGAGGAGTCACCTTCCAGGCAAAGAGCAGCGGATGGATTTATCTGACGATTTCCAGCAGACTGGTTCTTCCATTGTTCGATGTGCTGGGCCTGAGATCTGTACCCTGCCTTGGAGTTAGCAGTAGTAGATCAAGCATATCTCGTCACCAGGAGCAGCGTGGAAGACAGGCAGTTCCTTCAGGAATTGAGGAGCCTTTATCAGCAGACACAAGAGGCCACTTAGGTTCAAATGAGTGAAAACAACACACAATAAAGAACTGAAGGGCCCAGTCACACTAGTAACACTTCAAGTGCCCTGTGACCATATTGGAAGCACAGACTGTGCTTTCCCATCACATTAAGTTCTGCCGGACGGCAGGCTGTGTACCCGACACCCAGATTCCTTCTCTTCTTCTCTCTCATGTGATGAAGGTTTGGGGATGAGTGTGTGTGATGCATCAGTCTAAAATTGTTATGTATTTATCTATTTATGCATTTATCGAATAGAAGAATTGTTTCTTCTATAGACTGCTGGATCAGTTTTGTTATTTTGTCTGTCCAATGATGACAAATTTAGCATAGAGTAAACGCTCACAAAATACTGCCGAGCAAATACCTGAATTCACACCATTCAGACCCACAGTGATGATCACCCTCATCACAGCCTAACAGAAATTAGTAAAAAATTGAAACGTTCTTCACCGCCAGTCCTCTTGGGCTCTAAATTGATATGTCACCTTCGCTGCCATGAAACGTCCATCTCAGCAGCATGCTACATGAGTCTGGTCCTGCTGCAAAAATTGATTAGCTCTCTTGATGTTATCATCAGCCACGTTCCTGTCCAGGGTGTCTGCCAATGTGCAAGCCCAACGTGACCACTGAGGAAAGATCACGTGTCCTCAGGTGTCCGGGGTTTGTCCAGATGCCACATCTGCAGCTTCGGAGACTGCCTGCCATCGCGGAGGAGACCCTCAGGGACCCACAGTCAGATGGCTGTGGTGGTGTCGCACAGGGTCGGGAGGCTGCTCTGGGACCGGGCGAGGCTTCGTTTTTGCAGCTGAGAGAGCGAGATGGCCTCAGAGGCTCCCAGGAAAGGAGACAGCATGACTAGGGATCAGGAGGTGATCAGCACCACTCAGTATGCCCCCAGCTCCCTGCCAGCCTGTGTGGGACCCATAGCATGCCGCATGGCTCGGCGGAGCGACGCTCCCAGGGCACTGAGCACCTGCCGCTCACTGCACCCTAACTCTCACCCTAGGACTGGTTCTGTGGGTGCACACCTACATACACCACCACACTCTTATACCCATACACTCACCTGCACACACTTACACCCATGCACACACCCACATACATGCACACACACACACACACACACACACCCCTGCACACATCACACATCTACACCCCATGCACACACCTCTGATCCACGAAGCTGAGCTGGACATGGGGACCATAACTGGTGTGACTGAGCTGGGTGTGGGGGCCCTGGGTTGGTTCCCTGAGCTGGGCATGGAGACCACCCAGCCCCATGGTCAGGAGTTCTTCAGAAGTACCGTTGGAAGAATGCAGGCCCCCATGTCCATCAATGCCAGGACCCTGGACTTCCCTCTCCCCTGAATGTTGGGGAAGAAAGGGGATCCTCAGCTGTGTTCCAGCAGGACAGACTCATGTGTGAGCACTGGGCTCGGGAGCCACCGCATGGGGCAACATCCTACCCGCTATCTTCCCACAGAGGAGCTTAAGGAGGGGCTTCATAACTCGATTCCCTTTGCCTTGCAAAGGGCAGGGTCCTGGTCGGTTTTCTGGACGCAGACCTGCAGGGAGGCTCCCAGCGTAGCACACACTCAAGAGGAGCTCAGGAAACGCACAGGGGAGAGGCCGGAAAGCCTTTAGAAATATGCTTTCAAGATGTGAAAACTGCCTGAGGGTGCAGAGACACACAGGACATAAATGGTTCCCCATCCTCCTGGAGGCCTCACACCAATCACGTCAGCCCACCGCATCTTCACAAACCCAGGGAGTCACCTAGCCCGAGTGTGGACTTTTAAGTGGAGAGTCAGCTTGCCTCCTCCCTGACATCACACCAAGTGACTCAGGAAACAGTTCATAAATCTTAAGACCTTGGAATGGATTTCATCTTCTGTGCAGGAAAAAAAAAAAAAAAAAAGCTCTCTCAAGAAGCGAAAATAAGAAAGGCCAAGATCTAAGTGTAAGGAGTGGGAAGCTGAAGGCTTGGCAGGGTAGGCGGGGCGTCTAAGAACTTTTCTGTTCCTTTTGTCCAGCTGTGAGTGGTATTTGCTGAATCCCCTCCCTGAACAGAGCACTGTGCTGACCACACAAGATGTCCCATCTGTGAGCCAACCAGACCAGACGTTTGCCCCACGAGGCCTGTGCCCAGCAGGGCAGGGGCAGGCAGATGAGGAACAGGGCAGAGGAGATAAGGGCATTTGTACAAGTCATAAATTCCTAAGTGCTGTGGGAAAATTAGGAAGGAATGGTCGGTGCAGGTTGCCTTTTTAGGAAATTTTAAAGGAAAGGTGCAGGCAGGACTGAAGGTCAGTAGAGGCAGGCAGGGAGAGTGAGGAGGCAGCAGCACACCATTTATTTTTTATTTCAGTTGTGCATGTGCCCATTCCCCAGGCCCTGGGAAGACAGCCTTCCTGGGACATACATGGAGAGCACTTGACTAGAGGCGTCAGACCTTTCCGCTGCTCTCTCAGGGCGTAAGGGTGTACCTGATTGCAAATTTTAATGGACAATTTCTTAGAGCAGTTTCAGTTCACAGAAAAAATTAGAAGGACAACACTGAGAAGCTCCAGAGAGCCACGCTCCCCTCCACTCACATGCACGCACGCACATTCACAGATGTACTCACAGTTTTCCTTATTAGCATCTTCTGTTAGCATGTATGTGTGTTATAACTTGGAAACCAGTATCAATACGCTGTCATTCATGGAAGTCCGTAGCTCAAGTTAGGACTTGCTCTTTGTGTGATGAAAGAGTTCTCTGGGTTTTATCAAAGACCTCATTTCAGGTCACGGCCACTCAGGGTCACTCAGTGTCCCTGTCTCAGGTGCCCTGTGCTCCGTATCAACCCCTGGAGACTACTCTTCTCTTTCTGTCCCTGTATTTGTCTTTTCCAGGATGTCATCTAGTTGGAATCATCCAGGACGTAGCCTTCTTCGATGGAGTTCTTTCAAGTTGCACATACATCTCAGTTCCTTCCTTGTCTTTTCAAGGCTTCACTGCTCATTTCTTTGATGGCCGAATCCTACTCCACTGTCTGGATGGACCAGTTTATTCATTTACCTAATGAAGTATAGAGTGGTTGCGTCCAAGTTTTGGCAATTTTGAGTAAATCTTCTGTAAACATGTGTGTGTTTTTGTGTGAACATGTATTTTCAAGTGATTTGGTTAAATACCGAGGCATGTGATTGCTGACGGGTAGGAGCCTCTGTTTAGCTTTTTGAGACTCCGAAGCACTGTCTCCAGCATGGCTGCACCCTGTGGCAGCCCCACCACCCGTGGAGAGAGACACCCCACACCCTCGCCAGCATCTGGTGTGTCAGCATGGACTTAACCCTTCTTATCGAAGTACTGGAGTTGCCAGCAGAGATGTCAGTGCCGATGATCTCTGAGGCTGAACACCGGAGGCCATGGACGGGGAAATCACACGGATGACAGCAAGCCTAACTCTGCAGCCTGCTCTAAGTCGATTACTGGGAAGTGCTGCTTCCACGGAGAGAGGAAAGAACGAGACCATCACACGAGAAGGAGAAAAATGCCACCTACACGTTAAAAATGAAAGCAGATCTCCTGGGGAGGGCACCACCTCAGCCCCGATGCTGTTCCTGTTGGGTTAACCGCACTCAGTCACGTCAGGAGCCAACTGCGCTCCCGTCCACGGGCTTCTGGGGGCGTGTGCGGTCCCGACTGTGTTCCCGAAGTGAACTCTGCGGCCTCGGCGGGCCTCCGCACGTCAGGACTGACACCATGATTTTTCTTTCTAAGCAACTTTCTCTTCCTTTCGTCTCCACAGCTTTACCCCAGAAACGGTGTCTGTGGCCCTCGGGGGCCCAGGTGGTGCACCAGACGGACACCTCACTTACCCGACAGCAGCCGAGAGCCCCACCCCTCCGCCCAGGAGCTGCTCGAGCCAGAATTAGGCAAAACTACCCAGAAAGACTTTGAACAGCCACCGAAAGTTTTCTCTAAAGATCCACGGACTCGGTTCTTAAAGAAACACCCGGAAGACACAATCTCTTCTTCAATTCTTTTCCCCTAAACAATGATGACTAGCTTGATCCTTTGATGTTTTTGAGGATGTGTCTTACTGGAACGGCTAACCAGGGCTGGCAACGCCAGGATGCCCTGAAGCCACCTAAGAACAGTGATGGGGGGTGAGAAATTCAGGGAGAAGGAATTGGAAACATGAGCTTTGCCTGATGCAGCAAACCCAAGTGGTGGGAATCACTTCTTCAGAGGATAAGCAGACCTCCCGTGCTCACCAGCCTTCACCGAGAGCGCTGCGTCACTACTCCATTTGCTGCGGATGAGCCAGAGCAGAACCAGCCCCAAACACAGGGCGATCCTCCCCTTCTGTTTCTGCAGCTGAGAAGCCTGGTGGGGAATGTAGCAATCATGTCTACCCTGAATGACGACACTCACTGCTGATGGAAGAGTTGCACTTCCACTGGAACACAGACACAGTCCTGCCTGTCGCCAGGAGACCTCTCCCCTCACCAGATCTGAAACGTGCTTTGTACAAAGTTAACAGCACACATGACGCCATCTCCCGCTGCCGAGAGCCTGTGTCTGGACTGGAAGGCCCAGCAGGAAGGCAGGAAGCTGGCCTCTGGAGTGAGGGGAGTTTAGCTGGGAAAGGGGGTGTGAAGTCAGGAAGAGGGGCTGCTTTCTCCCTGGTCTTATTTCAGAACATCACAGCCCCCATTCTCTGGGCTGTTGCAACGCTGTCCCACTGCAGCACCAGCGTCTCCTGTGCTGTGAACTGGATAAAACAAATTCCATCCTCAGCAGCATGCATGCTTTCCAGAGCTCCACAAGGAAGGAATTAAGTGAACAGGAAATTGTCCCAACATGAGGATAAAAAGTCTGAGAGAGAGTGTTTGAAATCTGAGAAGGGTTGGTAGAAACTCCCCAGAAAAGAATAAGCAAAGAGAGGGATATAATTGCAAAGGGCTGCAGGGAAGAAAAGAAAGCAAGAAGCTTGGCAGACGCCCCCCAGGTCCCGACCCTCTCGCGTTGACAGCTCACTAGATTCCAGAACCGCTCAGTCAGGGTCAATCTGGATTTCATGGGCCCGGTGATTAGTCTTAAGTTTAAAGGTGTATGGCTTCAAGACATTTTGCCTCCATGGCATTTTAACCTGAGACGCAGGACAAGGTGAAAATGTGATCAAGAGCCAACTCTGGACAAATGCACATTCCTTCTGACACCTCCTAATTCAGCGCGATTAAGCAGCAAACCTAGCTAACTAGGGGGCTGGGCTGTGAACACAACAGAAGACTCTAGAAACAATGGAAAATAGAATCTACGAGTCAAACCCCAGCACAGCGATAATTATTGTTATCGTGTCATTCCCCTGTTGAATCTAACAAACCAGACTCTATAATCTTCAGGCAAAATGCTGCAGAAACAGCTGTAGTAATGAAAGAACATGCTAACGAGATCAGACACCATGAAAATCCAAACAGAAGAGGAAGAAGAAGAATATCCAAGAAACTGCCACCTCAGCTCTTCCTGACATTCTTTCCCTGTACGCAGAGCATCTCCACAGTTTGTTCCTCCTGTCTGCTGAGGCATTCTCTGTAAGGCTGACTGGTTTCTGATTCTAAGGTTTTCTACTTATGTTTGGCAGCCACCTTGCAAAGAAGTCAAACTGTAGGTAAAATGCAAACAATCCACTTAAGAGCAGTGGGTCTCAGACCACCAACTACAGATATGGAGGTGAGGGGAGCATACATTACACTGCACCTCCTCCTCTAGGAAGTCCCTCTGGATTAATGAACTGGCCAAATTCCTAGACGAGAAAAGAAGTTGATGGCAGAGATCGGCATTCCTAAAACTGTTGACAATAAGTACAATCCCAGATACACTTGCCTAAGTGGTGATACTTCGCCTAGTGTCCATCTTCTTAGCTTAGGGATGGATGACGTCTGGTTTAGTTCATCCTCAAGCACGGTACCCACACTACATCCTTTGGATACATGGTTGCACACGAGAAAAATGATACATCAGTGATATTTAAATTGTAGAGCAAAATAAAAGGAATGACTTACCAACCTTTCAAAAGAATGGCCTTGCTGGAAATAGGAACTCGGTTTTAAATATAGAGTTGCAGCTGGGACATCTTCATCATATAATTATTTAACTGAAGACACTCTGTTATGAAATGGGCCCAGGGTGTCAGCGCATACCCCTCCCATGGAATTACAGACGGTGCGGAGAAAATCCTGTGCCTCACAAAGCTCTGTAATGACCATGTGTATAAATAAGCCTCTATTTACATATGCACACATTTCAATGTAGTAATATAGTCACGCATATATTTTTTGTAATTGGGCTTCTTCCTATCTAATGAACAAACTCAAAAAAACAATTCTATTCTATCCAGTGCAATAGTCGGAGTAGTAATTAAACCCAAATCACTTAAACATCTATTGCCCAATATTAGACAAGTGTTTTCACAATGAAGCTTGTTCTATTTATTTAAAACACAAAATTATAATGGAAAATTACCCTGATCACTTATATCCAATACTATAGAGGCAGAATAAGACTTTCCCCCATTGATACACTGTAATGAGCTGGGATTAAGCACTGTGGATAATTAAGGATCAGCTTGGGAGAGTCTGTATCCTCTGCATTTCCAATAACATAATTCTGGAGGAGATAGTGCGAGTGACGGCAAGAATACACAGCAGAGGAGACTACATTAGCCCTAGTTCTCCCTTTGTCCATTCAGGAAAAGGCCTAAGAGCCTGAAGGCTGCATGGATTTGAATCCCAGCCTCCCAGCACAGTTATCAGCTGGAAGTCCTTGGGTGGGTAATGTACCCTGTTTCTGCCCCAATACCCCATCTGTAGAGGAGGTCATGCATGTACCTATCCAGCAAGGTTACTATGAGGACAGAGAAGTTCATTCTGGATTTCTCTTTTAGTCACTAAATTAACCAGACAAGTTATTTATCTATTTGACTTCAAATTTCCTCTCTTATCAAATGAAGATGACTCCTGGTCCTCCTTTTCCAAGGGCTGCATCTTCATTGAATGATGTTATCTAAGCACGGGTGTGGGTCCATTTAGAAAGCCTTTGGCAGATGCTGGCTAGTACTGATTATATTAACTTCCTTTGATATAATGATGAGAAGTCAGAATAGATTGTCAGTCTTTCTTAAAAGCTGATCTCTCTTTTTAAAATTCAACCACCAATATATAAAACATAAAAAAGGCATTAGGCGTTCATTATGTAAGTCCAGTCGTATACAGTGATGTCCTACAGAGCTGAACAATCAGGAAGATGAGGGTATTTTAGCAGATGCCCACGTAGCTACAATCCCTTTGCAAAAATTCAAAAGGCAGCTAGTCCTCGGAGTCAGAAAGTTATTCCATTATTACAGTGTGATCACAGGCACACGTGCTGTTTACCAGCCAGCAGCATCTGAGGCTTGTACCACACTTGGCCCTGGATACAGAAAGGGAGGGGAACTTGTGACACTAATGTGCAGATTGGAATTTAAAAATCTCTGGGTCAGCCCTGTCCCTTTAGCAAGCATGACACATCCACGAAGTCAAGTGAAATGAAAAAAAAAAAGAAACTAGAACAGAACCCCACAACTCTTTTGCCTTTTAAGAAAAGAAGGAAGGCAGGGAGGGAGGGAGAAAGCAGCATTTTTCTTTATTTATTTTGGTCCCCCCACTCCCACCCCATGTGGTGATCTGGGCCCTGGGACTGGACACAGCCCATATCCCAGCACCTTGCTCCCCACCCCAGTAGCCCCCAGCGCTTTAGCACTAAGTGACAAGAGTTCCGTGGCGTTCAGCCAGCGCCACCTGAGAGGAAGCCGGTTCCTTAGACTTGCGTCTCAGAAGTGGAAGAGGGGACACAAACTACGCATGTTATGGCTAATGAAATCACAGGTAGAGTTTCTGGGTTTCCATGGGACAGCTGGGAGGTCTCAGGCTCCCCGGGGGACGGAGCAGGAGCAGCCCTGAACTGAAGGGGGCCCCCATGTTTGCCCGGCCTTGACTGGGGGACACAACTCACACACCAACACTAACACACACACAATCCATGAAGTATATAACACACGTTACACAGCACTCACACACAGACCACACAGAAAAACTCACACACCCATTAACACATATACATAACGTCCTCTCACACGCAGAGCTCACGGCATTGGTCTCACACACATGCATAATCCTTGCAGCACACACACACACAACTCACAACACAACTCTTACACACCTGTCACAAATCACACACACACCCACGTGCACACACATATTCAGGGCAACCCTTACACTCACCTACGACACATGTGTGCACAGAACAGGAGAAGCGCAGCTCACGCCCAGGGAGACACTGGCACCCTCAGCAGTCACACACATACAACTCTCACAGCCGGCCCTCACGTCACCCTGACTCTGCGGCCTGGTGCCTAGGAAAGTCTCACTGGCTTTGTGCCCAAAACCAGGGGGCAGAATTCCAGCTGGGGTCCGAGTCCCTGGCAGGTGGGGCCGAGTCACAGGCACCTGGGCCTGGAGGATGAAGCTCTCACACAGTGAGAGGGCAACCCCTACCCCGGGACCGACCCTCTGTGGACACCCGAGGTCAGTGCCCCAGGCCGCTCTGAGGGCTGTGATCTGGTCATTTTCCTCCTTGCAGAAAAGCTGGCTGGTGGATGAGCCCCGACCTGTGAGGCCCACATGGTCTGCGGGCCCCAGAGGCCTTCGATGACAGCAGCAGGGGAGACTAGGATCACACCACCGGGGCCGCCAAGCTGGGGGACCGATGCCTGGAACCTCGCCTCCTCATGGTCAAGGGGCCAGAGGCCTAACGGCCGAGGCCCTGGTGACGTCAGAAAAGCAGTGGACCGACCCAAGCCCTGTCCACGGGCATGTGCAGTGTGAGTGCGATAACAGGCCCCGGCACACCGTAGGCGCCACTCACCGATGGTGGCGGGCAGGAGACACCAGTAAATCATGAAGTGACAGGTGAGTGCCACCACCAGGTCATGGAGCAGGAACAAAGGCCAGAGCCGGTGTGGCAGGTCTGCCTTGGAAGGCGGTGTGGGGCGAGCCCGGCTCCACCTGCAGCGGAAGCGTGGCGGGCTCGGCACTAGTGGTCACTGCGGGCCGAGAGCCGGACAGTGACGCGTGCGCATTAGTGGTTGACGGGGTCGGCAAAGGGCCCCCTTTGAGGGAGGAGAAGGGGTTCTGCCCTCTGGGTATGCGGACTTCTGTTTTGATTTAAAGACAACGGATCCTAAAAAACAAACACAATGACATTTAACCTTGGTGACACTGGCAAGGTTGGTGATCTCGTTCTCTGCGATCGCTTTTACTTTTTATTACCATTTTTTAAAGGCCTCCTTCTCATTTTTATCTAACATCCTGTCGCGTTTGGAAATCACAGATCTCTAACTGCTCCCTTTAAAAGTCTGCCCGCCTAATGGAAAACCGATGGATGACATTTTCTGCTAAAGCAAGATTTTTTTCCAGGATTCAGGGAGGGGACAGGAGGCGGAGGGGACAGGAGGCGGAGGGGACAGGCACATGAAGAGGATACAAAGGAAAACAGAAGGATTCTCGGGAAACAGCATCAAGGAACCACCTATAAAACGACGTCATCGCATCATGTATCAGAGGCGGACTTCTAAAATGGCGTTCGCGTGGCAGCTGCAGGCTAGTTCTGGGGACACTGCACAGACAGCTGGGGCACCCTCTGTGGAGGTGGCCACCGTGGCAGCGGGGGTGAAGCACAGTCCACTCGGGGCACGTCCTCCAGGAGGGGACCACAGGCACACGTGCACACAAGCAAATGTGTCTGCACACCTGCCCGGCACCAGGGGTGGGACTTATTTAGGGGTCCCCTCTCCTAAGACAGAGTGACCTCAGATCTGCAAGCAGCTTTCTTGGGCTGGAGGCACACGGAGGCTGGAGCGCTGACTCATTTTGCTCACTGCCTTCATCATCCCCTCTCATCTCCTGGGTGCTGAGCAGACACAGCCTGTCCTCCAGGCAGGGACATTCACATCACCGGACAGTCGAGACACAGAGGCAAACACACATCTGGGTCTTGCGGCTGCAGGAGATCTGTCACCTCTGCATCTCACAGGTTTCCATCTAATAGAAGAACTGACAGCACAAGCCTTGAAGAAGCCATCTCAATGCAACATTGGGCTGTAAATATTTGAGGAGCATTTTTTTTCTTCTTTTTGTTTAGCCGCCCAGACACCTTGGGGCCAGCTTAATGGCCTCCACATGCCTGCCCCATGGGGTCCGACTCTGTGCACGGCTCCGCCCGCAGCCCCTCCATGACAGAAGCAGCAGGGGCCGCAGAGGGGCTCAGAGCTGCACACCATCGAAAGACCAAGGGACATCTGTCCCCCGATCATTTAAACCACCTCTCTCTAAAGACACAAAGAATCGAAAAGCTGCAGGCTCCTCTGTGGGTCTGAGGCAGTAAAACACCACTTTGTCCAGCTTCTCTAAGAACTGATACTTTCACAAACTAATAAGAGCTCTGACGTCATGACCTCAGACACGGTGGTAAACGCAGGGTCAGCAGGCTGTGGCTCCCGGCCCTTCAAGGGGCATTCATCTCCAGCCTTACCAACTGCTTCTCTTTCTTCCTCGGACGGAGTTTACAGAGAACAGGATATTAACAAAAAAAAGAAAGAAAAGAAAAGAGAAAGGAAGAAAGGAAAAAAAAAAGAACTTGTAAACAGAAAGGGAAAAAAATCCAACTATGCTAATACTAGAGTTTTCATCTCCAAAATGACTCTAAAGTTTAACTACAGTGGTCTCCAAGAGTGAAATGCTAATTACTCCAATGAAACAGAGAGAATGCCTTTCCGAGCTCCGGGTCACCCAAACCTCCTTGGCCAGCGAGGTCTCTCCAGGTTATGACTCTGGAGCAGGGCTCCTCCAGTCCCTGTGAAATCCCAGGGCCCAGGGCAGAAATCTTTGACTCAAGAAAATAGCTGTGGACGTTCCCATGGAAACAGCAGGTCAGAAAAACATGAAGAAAGCCGAGAGTAAAATGGATGGCATGGACAGCATCATCACATTTACCCAAATCTTGGCTTTCTGGGTGCCAAGAGGGAGGTTTGGGCATCAAGATTGCAAGTGACCCTGACAAGCTTGTTTGACTGAAATGACAATAGTGTTCCTGAGCTGGGTCCTCTGTCTGGACAGCCAGTGACCCCCCTGGGCTCTGGTGGATGTGGGTGGAGGGCAGGCATTGATTTGACGTCACTGTTTCCTTCCCCGACACCATCTGCCACCCATAGGCCTAATTTGGCCTCATCCATGGAGGACTCAATGCTTTTCAATGATTTTTTTCCACCAGCTTACTTAAAAATTAGGCTTGCTCTCTGAAATTACATATAAGTTATTAAAGGTTTGATGGGCTGGTTGTTTTGAAGCAGCTTAAAAATAGTTTTGAAGACATAGTTGTTCAATCACCTGCTCCTGTTCCTTGTTTAATTTTCATCTCACCTGCTATTTTCTTGCTCATGTGTTTGGTCATCTCTGCCTGCCTCTCTGATGAGGTTTCTGGCATCTGCGATTGCCTGTCCAACAGTAGGTCTCCCTACCGGTCTGTCAAACATAGGCATGAGTGAATGGAGGCTGTAATAAGACGAGTGAAGGAATGAATGATGTCAAAACATACCTGGTAAGCTGCCTTGTGGTGTTAATTGTGACATAGCCAAGGAGTTTGGGAGGAAAAGAAAACAGAGGGAAAACAATCAATCATATTTATAACTATTTTATACTTTTTCTTTCCTAAAATATCGGTAATCTTGAGCTTCCGAGAATTAAGTTCAAGGTGAAAGTAAACAAATAAACCAGGCTCTGCCTTATTGACAGTGCCATTAATTCCTAAGTGCTGTTTTACTATGTTGATGAAGAAAGGAAAACACGTGGTGCAGTATGAAGGTTGTGAAGTGTCTGCAGCCTCTCTGCTCCCTGCCTCCCCACTGCTCAGTCCCGGAGCAGGTAAAGGTGGCGGAGAGGCTAATAGAGATTCCGCTTCAATATTCCTTCCTTGGAAGTGACAGACTAATTACTGGGCCGTGGACAGGTCCTAGTAGGAGCTGTCTCGGAGCACTTTTCCCCCCTCTGGCTATAGTTTCAATTCTAGATGTTAGCAATTCCTGGGCTGTTCAACCCAGCACAGAAGGAAACCAGACCTGCTTCAGACCTGGGATAATGTACGAACCTGTATTTGGAAAGATGTGTGACCCAGACGTGGTGAGCATGCCTTGGAGGTTCAGAAATCTCATCTGTGTAATTGTTTCTAGCAGAATGCTCCTGGGCTAGGCAAACACCACAACACAAAGAACCAGACATGGGAGGGTCCTCAGGCCTGAAGTTTAGTTAGTGGGGCTGGAGGGCTGAATAGAGATATGAAACCAAACAAGATCTGCGCCTGTTGTTTTCTTTGGAATTGGTAATGAAGAATTCCCCTTCAGTTAACAAAAAGCCATACAATGTAACAGGTATTTTTCTACCTAACCAGTTGAAATATTTACCTCTGGAAAAAAGTGCATTCATTCATTCTTTCATTCACTCATTCACTCATCCCAAGACTGAACGGCACTGGTGCCATTCCAAGTACTCTCTGGGACCCAGGAATGCCGCCAGCTCAAACTCTGCACACAGGTTGGAAGGGGCCACATCTTGCTGTGGGTCCTGCTTGCTGTGGCACCAGCAGCCCAGCTGTGAGGAGTCACCAGGGCAGAGCTGACACTTGAAGAAAGAGAAACTAACAGCGGTCCTACAGCCACAGTGTGATGGCCAGTGGGTGCCGGGAGGGTCTTCTTACTGAGGGTGGGGGGTGGATAGCACAGGAGTCAGGGGGGTGGGAAAGCACACCAGGCACTCATTCTAGGGCACCAAGGATGTCCAGCACGTGACACTGGGGGACACCCAGTCCCAGCTGGTAATAGACTCAAACTGGAAACGAGCATGGTCTGTCCTTCCATAAGGACAGGGCAATGTTAATAAAACCATTTGGGGAAATATATGTGAAATGAAAACATTGTCCAGCCATATTGAAAATCCTGATGAAGAAGCCTATATATAATCTTCAAAACTAACACACACTCATATATCATGTATGTATGTGTGTGTATATATATATATATATAATATATATATATAGAGAGAGAGAGAGAGAGAGAGAGATTTCATGCATATAACACACATACTCACATACATGCATTTTGTTTTCTGAAAGGATCACAAAAAACTGATTGCAGAAAGATGACCTGCCTTGTCGCTCATAAAATTCAATGCTCACACGGACCTCTCTGCAGTGGTCCAGCTCACTCACAGACACACGTGTTTTGAGTTGTGGTTGCTTTAACTCCCAAGAGGGCACTGAATTTATGGATCCACAATGAGCTTCTCTCTTTGTAGTTCCCTAGATAAAATACACAACAGCAGCACCAGTAATTATGAATGACTGACGGCACTTTTTTCAAAGGTAAATAATCAATAATTCGTCATGAGTAAGAGGAAAGAAGGGAATCCCTGCTTGGACGACCACGGGATGGCAGGCAGAGCCTGGGGGACTTGCTGTGCCCTCACGTGACTCCAGAGTTCCCACCCCTCACTCAGTAATTAAACTTCCAGGAAAGCTGCTGAAAGAGTGTACTTTCAGAGACTCATATTGGTTGACTTAAAAAGTAACCGGTGACTTGCACCTCAGATGTCTATGCGGTATTATAACAGTAAAACAAAAATTGAAATAATTTAAATGTCAATTACTGTGACTGGATATGAAACATTAATGTTTTATTCTCAAAGGTAGTTCCCTGAAGTTGGGAAAAGCTCCCAAAATGATATTAAGTGACACAAAAAATACCCTCAGAAAATCTTGTAAATACCACCTGATTTTCATGCTGTAAACAAATATCAAATATGACATACTGTGTGTGTGCACATGTGTGTGTGTGTGTGTGTATATATATATGTGTGTGTGCATATATGTATATATATATATATATATATATATATATATATCTGGATATAGCCTATATAAGCACATATCCATATATGGAGAATGATGGAGTAAATGAGGACTATATTGAAAAAGAATCAGAAAATATATAAAATTACTAATGCCTCATACTCTCATGGGGACCTGTGGTTTTATTTTGTTCTCTCAAATTCTTTCAGGTTTGCATTCTGCCCCTTTGATCTGGACCACTAAGGTCACCGCCTGTCCTTCCTTCTTGTAACCTGCCTGAGGGAGAGGGCCTGAGGCAGGCTCCAGAGATTCTCTAGGCCCCTGTGGTGAGAAGGTTTGTCCAGGAGGCACTGCACATCTTGGAAAAAGCAGGTCTGACCTGTCCCTCTATCTGATGTCTACCTACTAGCTAAAGGTCTTCAGGGAAGTTTTCTCCAAACCTGCCTACCTTCTCCAAGTTGACTCCCTCCCCTCCTCTTCCTGCCTCTCCTTCTTGTTTTCCCCTTTCTTCCTCCCCTCTCTCTCCATCAGTGCCACCTCCGGTGACTGTCACATGCATCTCTGCACACAGGTTCCAAGGTGCTCGGGATGACAGGCCGACATTTGCCCACAAGCGCCACTAGCCAAGCTGCTGGGGCTCCCTCTGGACAGGTCATGCCGGAGAATCTCAGTGTCTCTGCAGCCTGCTGGTCCCTGTCGTCACTGTTACTGAGCGACTGGCACAGCCAGCAGATTCTATCTGGAGCCCAGGAGGCGACAGAGGCGCGTCTATCAGTAATCTAATTCCACACGCCTGGTGAAAGCAGCCAATATTATCGCAGCAAAAACTGGCCCCTTGCTATATTGATTTTTATATTAACAACAAAGGACAGCCGGTCCCCCTACGAGCCAGGCGGTGAGGGAAGATGAGTACCCCCCGCCTCCGCTGCCTGCAATTTGTGAATATTCTTTGACTCAAATTCCTGCTTCGTCATGCCTGACAGGTCCCTTTGAGGCCGGTGGGCGCTCATTCGGGCACGGTGGCTCCAGGCCAGGCCTCAGCGGGGGGACCCAGCCCTCTGTCTCCCACGTCCCGGCTCCGGAACTTCACTGCTTTGCCCCGAGACGATTCTTGGCTCCCATGTCGTCTGGCTTCCTGGGAGCCAGGACTTGGCTGCATTCTTGCTCCTGGATCTGGTGTCTACATTTCACATTTTTCTCAACATTTTCTTCCTGGTGCTCTCAAAGCTTCACCAAAGAAAGATAAAACAACAGCAACAAAAATATTGGTCGGTGAACTTATGTGTCTGTTGAACTCACCCCTGGTGGGGATCGGACACCTGGAGGAGCAGAGACCCGCCAGCAGGTGAGGGCCGGTCTGAGAAGCAGCTGATGACACAGGCTGTGGGCATATAATCACCTCCCGAGTTCGCCTCCTGCTCATCATTTGATCTGGGGAGCTCCTTCAACACTGGGGGATGGCATGAGGCAGTGCTCAAGTGGGAAGCCTTACAGAAAACGGGGCGGTTTCAGTGACAGAATATTCAAAGCTTCCATAATGAAGAGGAACAAAATACTGCATAAAAGAGCACCCCCCTGGTGCTTCAAAAGACTCTTCTTGGATGTTTTCTTGGTTCAGGTTTCTTCTGGTCACTATGTCCTGCAAACCCCTGCTGACAAGTGACCAGCATGCAACAAGGCGAAATGGCCTTATGTCCCAGGAGCACGTTGTTTTCATTCTCCGGAATCCTCCTGACAGGACTTCCCTTGTTCCCCTGTTGTAAACGTCTTAGGAGAAACGGTGGTCCATAACTTCTGTTTTAGATCTCCCCAGTGTTTCTGGCTTAAAACAACCGCACTTATTCTTCCCGTCAGCCGCCACTGGGCACGGCTCGGCTGAGACCAGCTGGCATGCCTGCCAGCTGGAAGGTCACCCAGAGCACCCCAAGGGTTCCCCTCTGGCAGAAGCTCCCGTTCAGGATGGCAGGCTCAGTGGTGGTGGCCCAGGACACGGGGGCAGGCAGTGTCATACCAGCGTTCGTGATGGCCTCTCTGTCACACAGTCTCACCGACTCACTCCATCTGCCAGGTTCCAGGGGAAGGAAACACGCTTCCACTTCCTCCTGGGGAGATGCAGGGATCTGGATGCACTGAGGCTGGAAGATACCAGACTCCTCCATGCGTCGAGGTCCCGGCTTCTCCTAGAAGCTGGGTGGTTTCTGGTGGTCCTTGACACAGTCCTCCAGATGTTCCGGCCGGGGTTAGGCAAGAAGACAAACAGACATGCTCTCCTGGACCATCTTCTTTAAACGCAGTTTATTGAGACAATTACCAGCAGGCATGTAGTCATCAGGAATGATACAGGGATGCTACTTAGTTTCTCCTAGTAGCAATGGTTTGGGAAAATGATACAGTATCACAACCAGGGTGATGACCTTCACCTAAGTCACTGCATTCTGACTCTTTCAGTTTTGCTTCTAGGTAACGCTGAATTGAATAGCTCTGTACAATTTTATCACACAAATAACCCCACCACCAGATCCATCCTGGTGTCCTTTTATAACCACATTCACCCTCCTCCATCACCAAATCACAGCAATCATGAACCCAGTTTCTAAAACTGGGTCTTCCCCGAAATGTTGTGTAATAGAACAATGCTTTTCAGACTCATGTGAGAAGGGCCTGTGATCACTGGCAGTGTTTGCTGGGGGCTCATCCACGCAGCTGCCTTTATCAATAGATCGCCCCTCTCTCTGTGGCACCGAACTCCACTGTATGGGCACACCACTTTCTGCTTACACTTTTCCCCGTTGGAGGGCACCTTCTCCCAGGTTTTAATAATAAACACTGAGGTAAAGGCCAAAGAAATGGTTGTGGGTGTCTGTCTTTCAAGAAGCTCCCGTTAGGACAAGTCATGGCTCCGGTGCCCTTTGATCTGTTGGGATTTCCAAGCCAGTGACTGTCTGATAGGCTTTGGAAAGTTTTCCTTTGCTTAAAGATCCCAAATGGGATTCTATCGGAGACAACCAAAGACCCTCAGTGGACACGCCCCAGTGAGAAGGCTTCACACCAACGATATAGGAAATGAACGTGGGCGATGGGCTCCAATAGGCTGGAAACCAGCCACAATTTTTCACCCACAGGGTGTGTTATGGTTAATTGGCCTTTAAGAGACACATGAGAATCCATAAACTACAGAAAGAAAAGAGGTACAGATCCTAAGTCTACTGCACAACAAATACATGAAAAAAAGCCATGCTCCCAAATCAATAAAAGTCAACAGTCCCCAAACTGACATGAACAGCCCTACAAAATGAAAACTTGTATACACTTGAAATGCAAAAAAAAAAAAGGAAAAGCAAGCAAAGTTCCAGGCAGACTCTCACTCGATCTCACTTTTCACTGCAGCCTGACTAGAGAAATAAAATCAATTGATTTTATGACAAGGACAATTCATCCGAGAAAAATACACTGAGATACAACAGCCTACGAGGACCGGAACAGAGGTGTTTCTAACAACGCTGGGGGACTTAGGTTGAGTCTTATTAGACTTTTGGGCACGAGGATTAAAGAATGTTGTTTGGTTTGGGGTTTTTTAGTTTTCATTTTTAATGTCCTGATGACCCAGTATTATGCTGACCACTCTTCTCTAAACAGCCCTGCCAGTGTTTTCACTTAGAAATGCTTGTCTCACGCGGCACAGGGATTTCTCAGAAGACAGTCAGATGCATCATGGTTTTGTGCAAATGAGGAAGGACAGTGTGGTTTGCTGGTTTGGAACTTTCAGGATTCAAACCCCTTCTTTTGGTTATAGCACCCCAATTTATTCATAAGGACAGCAACTGCCTCCCCTCCTGGGAGTCAAGGACAGTCAGAGACACCTCCTACCCTGATCCCTGGCCATGTCGGGCATGGACCAGCAGCCTCTCTCAGGTGGAGTAAGTAGGTCAGAAAAGGCACAGGGAGCCAGCACCCCATTAACAGCAGTCAGGAAAACTCGCTGAGCTTCTGTGAGCCTCTCCAGAGGCTGGGTTCGGACCTGATGGTGCAGTCCCTCCTCCAGCAGGTTGACTCTAGAGCCCAGGAGCTGACCACTAAAGACCTACTCTGTGAGGAGATCACTTGAGATGCTGAGCGATGTGTCTCACGACTGGCCTCACACTCCTCTCCGAGCTGGGACACCTCCCCCTCAGTCAGGATGAGATGCTGAATTGGGCAGGATGTCTGGATCAAAAGGGATTTTGAAGACCTCCCCAACTCCCATTCTTGAGCTGGAGACACAGAGGCTCTGGAGGAGAAGTGGATGCCTGGGGAGAAGGGGCTGGGGTCCCTGACTTCTGATTCCTAGTGCTGCGCCCTTTCTCCCAGGAGCCTTGCCTCAGCAGAGCCGAAGATGCCCTCTGTACCAGGTTTCCTCCTAAAGGTCACATAAGCACCTTCACAGTTGAACATTTGATTCCAGGATATAACTCACCCCTCAGTGAGCCCTTAAAAATCTTCCATCTATTACAATCCCACCCCTAATTAAGTCTCTCCTATCGGTTCATTAGAGCTTAGACAAATGAAATACTGGTCTTTATTTAAAGTTTAGCTTAAAAATGGCGTGCAATTAGCCAACAACAGACGTGATCTCAGCAGGGCTTCAATTATGCTATGGATGACAATTCCCTAATTCAATCCAAAGCTGTAATTAAGAACGTAATTAACTCCTAAGTTGCACTGATGTCATACAACACGAGAACACAGGACAACCCTTCTCGTGCTCGAACAAGATCCTTGGCAAGTAGAATGATTCCTCTAGGGAGAGCATGTTTTTCCTTTTCGCTCTAAGTATATAATGTGATTTCTAGTGGGCTTGGTTACATGGACAGTGCCAGGAAATGCAAGCGACATCACTTTTCCAGCACCTGCTTCCCGGGGAATTGGGGAGCCAGAAATGTGGGCTTGTTTTTCACTACCGATAAAGAGACATTTATGTGCAGGAGGAAAAAAAAAATCCCAGGGTAGTCCTGCAGGCATTTATCTTCAAACACAAACCAAGTTCAATAGCTCTTGCAGACTTGTGCTTCTTCTTCATTTCTCGGTAAGCTTTAAGGTTGGGTCCCTGGTATTCTTCAGGGTGTCCTCCAAACCATGGCCCACTATGACCTCTACCAGATGCATGCCACATGCGTGAACTCAGAAACCCTCCACACCCTCGCTAAGTGTCCATCAGTCACTTCTGAGAGCCACGAGCGCTGACTAAATACATGGTAGAGCCAGAATTTTAACACTTGCTTCTTAAAAGCTCTGTAATTTCCATAGAGGTGCGTCTTCATTCCACAGAGCATTTGCTTTGCCCAGAAAGTCCCTATAGGAATTATGTGAAAGGAACCAGAAACGAAATATTGAGCCGATCAGTCTTTCCTTTAGCCTTATTAACTCATCTTTAATTGTCGTGGGCTTGTTTCTTGATAGATGGTGGTTGTCTACTTTCCTCTTTCGTGCTTTATCATCAGGTATTACCTGTACACCCAGTACCGTGATCCAGAACCTCCTGACACCCAAGAGACGCTTCTGGCTAGAAAAGATAAATTTCTTGGTGGCTGAGTTTACTGAATGTCTGTTCTAGTCCTTTCATTATATAACCACATGGCAACCAGGGTCATTCCTGGCTTTGTTCCTTAAAGAAAGACGTGAAGAAATAAGAAAGTCTTGCTTAGGAAAAATAGAGTAGCTAAGAGCATTGGGGGCAGATGCATAGAGAAGAGTTTTCCCAGAAGACAAGGTTGAAGTCTTCGGATTTGAGCACTAAAAACTCCTGCCTGAGAATCAAAGAAATGTCTGAAACAGATGTGGTTACTGAGCAAACAAAAACCTCAGCATTATGTAACCGAATTTGAGAGTGCTTCTGGGTGTTAGCTCTTCAAAACCATGGGGTGAAGTGGGTGATTGTCAAAGCCCCAGCTTTCACTTTCGGTGATGGGTTTGAGGGTGCTTATTTCATTATTTCTAAAGAACCCATTAAATAACCACGTAAGTACACGTGAGTGGGCAGAGGGAGTGTGTCCCAGAAGCAGCATTATGATTAAGCCAATTCTGCACCTGCGGTCAGAAAAGAATAATGCACATGGAAGAAAACATTAAACCAAGACCACGTAACGTGCTTGTTTTTGATAAAACAAGCAAATGGAAAACTGCTAGCCGCACGCGGCAGAGGCAGCCTCTTTGGCCCATGCTGGGGTTTCCTGGGAAGACTCAGCTTTCATTTGCTTCATGGTCTTTCTGGGCCTGGTCCACTCTCGCCAGGCAGCGACGTTGCTGGGTCCACAGCTGCCTTTCCAAACGCCAAGTCCGCTTCCCCCAGGACCTCACCGCTGAGCCGGACTCAGATCCCTAACAAAGACAGACTCTCTGGAATGCGAGAGATGACATGTCCCCAGAGTCAACGAAAAATTCTCCAAAATGCCTGTGGGGTCTGCTCCACTGCTGTGGGAGGGGAACTTGCTGCAGCATCTTTACACATGGAGCTCAGATGACATACCACCTGGACCCCACCTGGAACTGTGTCCTCCCCCAGCCCCTGGCACCAGGCTCCTGCTGGAACAGGCTCACGGAGTCAAAGACAAGGGCAGAACTGTGGTCACGTAACTGAGGCTACTCTACATCCAAAAGACGCCCAAACCTTCTTCCCCCTTCTATTCTCTCAAAACAGCACACCTCTGTGCCCTGAGGAGGGGTGTCCCTGGAGGGACTGCACTTGTCTCCTCGGGCTGTGGTGACACAGACCGCAGGCAGTGCCTGGACAACACGGGAATGTATTCTCCACATCTGGACGCCACAGAGGTGTGGTCTCCTCCTCTGAAGGCTCCGAGGTGAACCCTCTCTGCAGGTGGCTCTGCCATCCCTGATGTTCACACCATCATGTGGCTGTCTCCTCTGTGTCTATGTGTGTCCTCCTCTTTTATGACACCAGTCATGGCTGCAGAGTCCCCCTAAGTCAGTATGACCTCACTTTACTTAACTAATTACATGACTATTTGCAAATAAAGCCCCATCTGGAGTACTGGTCGACAGGGATTTGGGGTCCACTCTTCAACCCACCTCACCATGGAGCTGTCCAGCAGTGGGTGCACACATGAGGTTCTTAATCACACACTGAGCAACAAAGGAATGTGTGAGGTGAGCGAACCTTCTGCAGCGGACACATTCACCCGAGCTTCGAACAGCCCTGAACAGAAGGCCAGGCATCTGCTATCTATTTGTGCCTTCACCAATTATACATTTTTCCTGAAAAAGCTTGGAAATCACCTGAAAAGCAAACACTCAGATTTGCCATAAAGACAGAAATGGACGACACATCTCTCCCTTCCTTTCTCACATCAGGGGTATTTCTGGCTTAGATAATAATGATTGAAGTAACAGATTTCTCCACTGGGTGAGATAAAAGTCCTTTGATCTCCGAGAGACGCTTGTTTGCTTTCCATGCCAAGAGCTATTAAATAGATTCCAAGTTCAAGTGCTTCCCAGGGACCAGAACCATTTCTAGGGTTTCCCACCCTTTCTTCTCGGCGGTGAGTGATGGGTTTAATCAACTTCTCAGACAGCTTGTGGTATGAAGAGGATATCTAGCCTCAGACAAGGGGGCAAGGCTTTTTTCTTTCTGGGAACGCAAAGATTCTGTTAGGGGAAAACATATCATAAAATGAATTAGTCCCCATTTCTGCACTCCCCACCCCCGCCTCCCCGGTTATAGCTTATCCTTCCACGTGGTTTTCGCTGTAGCTCTGACCATGGTGCCTGGGCTGTGAAGTTGCCTGCATAACAGAAAAATCCAAAGTTCGGGCTGCCTCTGGCCTTCCCAATAGGAGCCCAGAGGCCTCTCTGTGGGGACCCTCTGCCGTTCCGGATGTGGGACCCTTGGTCTACGTTCAAAACAGTGGGAAGGAGCCTGTGGTCTCCCGGACAGCCCAGAGAGGAGCCCTCTGGCTAAGGCTCTTGGCTGCCATACCGCCCTGCCATCTGCACTGTGCAGAGCTGTGGGGAGTAGAGATGGACAAAAGCTTGCTCGACTAGCTGGGCGGCCTGACTTCTGGGGAAGAAGTTTCTCTCCATCAGGGTCCTGAAAGCCTTCGGGAGACCATGCACAGGATGGCAGAGCGGGTCTCTGGGAGCCTGGGGTCAAGGACAATTCTGTCATTCCATGTCACCACGAATGTGCACAGTGGCACTAGTCTCAGCAGCCAGAAGGTGGACACAGTCCCCACGTCCACCAGCTGATGGAGGGTCAGCAGGGTGGGCTGTGACCCAGAGGAAGGGCACCACCACAGACGACACAAGCCACAGCATAGCTGAACCTGCCGTCAGAGAAACCAGAGAGCCTTCACAGGCTGTGCTCTTTTCACACGAAATTCCCAGAGCAGGCAAACGCTAGAGAAGACACAAAGGCATACCGGTGGCCTTTGGGCTGGGAGGGTGGGGGTAATGCCGAAGGGGATGGGTGAATGGAAACATGAAAGTAACAAGGAGACCGTGATGTGTACACTTTTCCAAGTTGTACGTGATGACGCGCTCAGCCCCGTGAAATCAAGTGCATGCTGTGCATGCCTAGGAGCCCCCGAGTCCCTGAGGACAGGGGCGCCCATTGTCGCCGAGATCAGAAGGGAAAAAGCAAGAAGTGAGCTTCTCGGGCCCTTCCTCCTGCTCAGTGCTCAGACGGAAAGCTCGGATCCAGTCTGCTTCTCTTGGCCATCACGGGTGTCACCGAAGGGACCTTTCTTTGCCTTTCACTGGCCTCTCCTGAGTGTCCCCATGGGGTTCTATTGTCACAGACACACCCAATGTCTCCACATACTGGCCTCACCTCAGCGCAGAGACGATTGTCACTGAGTCACCACAGCTGGGAAATGCTCTCCAGCACATTTTCACACGAATTTCCCTCGACGAGGACAGGGGATGAGGTGACTGAGCCTAAGGGCCAAAGTGCTCACATGAAGGAATCCCTCAGTCCAGGAGGTGAGACTGAAGACTCCAGCACCTTTGGGAGCAACTCCAAGGCCAGCGGGAAGCTCGGCTCTCACGCAGGATCAGAGTTGCTGAGGGACCCGCCACAGCGGCAGAGCAGAGACGAAGTCCCGTTGGCCCGCTGGCCCGGCCTGCCTGTCCTCAGGGAAGCCTGGGCAGGCAGCCCCTCCCGAGAAGGCCGTGCTGAGGTGACTGTCACGTCCTTCCTTGCCCCTCCCTCTAATCAGCAGTTTCCAGGGTGGCTCCTCCTTGGTGCCTGGCCCCTGCACACTTGTCCCACCTAAGTGGGCAGCGCTTGCTGTCCCAAGCCAGGTGCTCGAGCTTGCGAAAAGGGAACAAACTCCAGAATTGAAAGTGCCAGAACTAAAAAAGCAAGCCTGCTGGAGGCAGTAAAACCACATCCACCAGGTTCTGGACAAAGCAAGCGTTGTGGGCACCCGTGATGGACAGACGGGCAGTTCTCCATGTCCCCAGGAGAGGATCTAGACTCAGAGGATGTCACGGCACAGCTAGGGCACCCACTGGTGCCCCTCGTGCTCAGGGGACCCACGACCTGGGGCAAGATAGCACTTTGTCAGCACTGTGGTCGACCTCCCAGGCAGTCACTGGTTGCCTCTGAAGGGTCCCACTCAAAAAAATCAGCCAACCCCAGAGCCCTCACTAACTCCTGGGAGACACCCCTCTCCTCACTGGGCTGTGTGGGGCTGCTGGTGCCTGGGTTTCAACCCCCACATGCAGGACAGAGAGCAAGACAGGTCCCCATAGACAAGGGAGGTGAGAGCCACATAGGAGGCAGTGACTTCTGAGCAGGCAGAAAAGACCCGGGAGAGGCTGCTGGGGAGCAGGTCACCTGTGGCCAAGGGACCCACCACCCAAGGGTGTGAAGGTGCTGGGCTGAGTTAACCTGTGATCCTCAGAACTCTGACCTGGTAAGATACGCACTGGAACACTTATTCCAAAAAGAAACTAAAAAGTCAAAATGCCATTAAGAGATAATACAGTTTTTGCTTCCCTTAATTATTAATAGACATCGAGGAATAATTTAGAGTTATATTAAAACTGGATGAAGGAATTCATAATACATCTGGGTCACAGGAGATTATGGAAATATCTGGCCTCATTTTCATGTCACCTGATAGAAATTTATCCTGCAAAACAATTGTGAAATGCAAAAATGTACATTAAAATATTGGTCCTTTATACCTTGGCTTTAATTTTTTTTTTTTTTTCAAATTCCAAGAACTGGAGCTTCTGTAGATGACTGAACATCTTGACTCAAACAGCCTTAAATTCTAAGTCCCATTTTGGTCCCTGTTGGGGTGAATATTTTTACATTTTGTCAGCTCGGAATCCTTCCCCCGCTCCCTAACAGCACCTGACTGTGGGGTGGGGGGAGATCGCACTGCAGCCCACACTGTCCAGTAGAAGTGGAGTCTTAAGCCCACAAAATCAAGCTGCATTCTCTCAGGGGGTCTCACCAGCCTTGAGTCAGGACATAGCGGAGGTCACCTGGATTCTAGCCAAGGACTCTGAATCTTAAGAACCCAGGAAGAAAGGGGTCATTTTCCCATCAGTGGGGTAAGGCTTCAACTACTTCATTTTTCTGGTTCCCGTAACATCATTTGTTGGAGTTTTTTGGCATCTGCACACCATCCACTCGTTGCTGACAAAAGCCAGATCTCTTCTTTGCTCAGGGCCAAGGTCCCTAACCTCAGGGTGATGCTTAGCCTGCTGGAGCACTGACGCTTTCTCAACATACTGATGTGACTCCTCGCACCGCTCCCCACCCCCAAACCCCGCCCCGACCCCTGACTGCATGGGCAGGATTAGGAGGAAGAACAAAGGAAAACCCACCTCCTGTGTCTGCAGTGATTTAATTTTGGGGGAGAGACTTTTCTGAGTCCTTTTCTGAACCGAGTGACTTACAAATGACCAACGTACTTCTCATTATTCTTGGGCCTGGAAGTCAGAGATGAGGGCACCAACCTCATAGGGTGGGGGTCTCTTCTGTGCCCCAGAGCTGCCACCTCACTGTGTCCTCATAGGAGGAAGGGGCAGGGGGCTCCCTGGGGTCCCTTTATAAGGGCACTAATCCCACCATGGGGACCCACCTTCTTGACCTCATCCCCTTCCAAAGGCCTTGCCTCCTAAAATCAACACTTTGGGGATTAGATTTCAACCTATGAATGTTGGTAGACATAGATATTCAATTCATAAAAATAACCCTCACTCATTCCTTCATTTTTCCCTTTTCTCCCAAGCCTTCATCTTAATCCATTTGACAGATGGGAAAACCAAGCGTCCGTGAAAGTTGACAGAGATCCCTTCTTTGCATGTGCTCTTCTTGAAGGCTTCAGAAACCAGAACAGGGGAAACAGCCCAAAAGAAATGCCACTGGCACATAGACGTCACACCTCAGATACTCAATGAACCTCTCTGAGCCCTTCTGCAATAGCATGACACCAGGACGAGCAGACACTCCCCCTCACACGATAGGATTTCGTCATGCCACAGAGGTCTGTGCATTGAACTGAAATCTTTACTTCTAAACACTTTAAATTGAAGTCGAGAGGATGAAAGTTGTTCTTGGGAGGAAAACTCTGCATCCCAGCTGGAAAATAATTCTTGTGTGCCCACCTGGAAAGTGGTTCCCTGTCTTTGGTGTTGAGCATGACGCTATCAGGTAGAGGCAGACTCAGACTTCATTCATTGCACAGGATGAGAGACTCTAAAGCTCAAATTAAGTCTCACATGAACCCTGACAGCATAGACCGACTGTTTTAGATTGTCTCTACAATGAGCCTCACGTCACAGTGACTAACATCGTCGCTACTGTTGGTTTGACCACTGTCTCCAGAACCAAACACCAGCCTTCCAGATCAAACCAGAACATCCTGCCAGCAATCGCAGTGGCATCTCAAAGATCCCCAGGTAGATGAAGCTAGTGTTACGTTTTCTGAAAGTCCAAGACCGGGAATCTCCTGAAAGGAGGCAATTTGCAGAGGACCATTCTTCAGCTTGCCATGGCAGGGAGGGCTTGTTCTTAATCACCAGTCGATTCTTCCATCAGCGCCTCAGATAATGATGTTTAAATGTCATCCAGTGCCCGCCGTTTAACGGCTGTGGTTTCATCATTCCAGATAATTTAATTTTGAATGAAAAAAAAAAGCCACAAAGCCACAACACCAGCAAGCTGAAGTTCAGGGGAAATGATGTGTAGACAGGATTCAGTTCCTGACAAGTGGGGAGCAAGACTGCCCCTGGGGTGGGGGTATCTCAAGTGCAGGAGTGCGGTCTCTCCCCTTGCAGACACAGTCCTCCCAGGGGAAAGTCGGCCGGCCACCTGCTGGGCAAACACATGTCCCCTCTATTGCCATTAGGAGGCCCTGGTCAGCAGCACTCTTAGCTCAGCGACCCTTTGGGTCTCTGGGTGTTGAGTCACGTCCCTGCCACTCGAACATGTCCCTCTGCCCACCTCTGGCATCCTTCCATCCAGCCCCATCCCCCTTCCTCCCTCTCCATCTCGGAACCAGCACCACCTTGTCACCCTACTGAGGAGAAGCCCAGGCCCTGTCTAGGTCTGTGACCCTGGCTCCCCTCCGTCTTCTTCCATGCCAGCTCCAGGTGACCCCAGGCTCCTGGGACCTGTTCTTGCTGTGATAATGTCGACTGCAAATTCATGTGGAAGGTGAGTCAGCTGGCATGAAACATGCTGCCCAGAGTCCCAGGGAAGAGCTGAAGGCAAGGTCAAGGGAGACACTGAACATGGGACTGAGTCGGGGTGATTTTCATACCACCCCCATATGCCCAGGATGGGAGCCCCACCCTTAGAATGAGCACAGCGGCCCTGAGCTCCAGAGAGAGCTGAGCTGCACTGCACAGGAGAGCGATGAACCGAGAAAATGCACAGCCCAGTCCAGAGCACCGAGTTCAATGGGCACACACGCACACATGCACCTATACCGGGACCCACTGGGAGGTGTGTGGATGAGAAAAAGGGCCTGGGCCATTTCCAGCCAGGTAGGGAGAGACTCCTGTACCTAGTAAGGGGGTTCCACAGTCCTTCCTGTCTGCAATGCTCACATCTTTCCCGGAGGGAATGGGTGCATTTATTATTCACTTAATTCAAAACGATTTGAGAATACATAAAACCCATGGGTAGTGGAGGCAGATCTCAAAGGGAAGCATATTAGATGCTTCTATTTCTCTAACATCCCCAAATGAGAAAAATCTCCAGAAGAAAAGCAATGTAGTGCTGGTCAGTGGTAGAGGAAGGGGATGGTGGGGAGGGGTGGCCATGCATAGCTGAGGGACCTCCATACATGTGGCTGCAGGGACAGGGCTCTGATGTGTGCTATCAAGGTGGGTCCCTGATTAGCTACTGGAGTCAGGTTACTCTAGCAACTTTGGGGAAGCCTTAGGGAGGGCATGTGCTGCTTTGCAACTTCCTGTGAATCTGTATTTCAAAACAAAGCAAACGAACAGGCTGAAAACAGGCTGCCCCAGGGAGAGGGAAAATTGGGCAGCTTGAACAGCAGGAGGGCTGAGCACATGGGTGAGGCTGGAGAGGTGCCTGGACATTGAGAAATGAGTGGCGCTAGGCTTTGTAACCTTTCATGATACCCTTGCAGCTGGAAGCGGCGAATCAGAGAGCCTGAAATGAAGCGGAATGCTTTTCTAAAGTATTTGATCTTGAAGTCAGAATCAGAAGATCAATATTTTGTTGACTTTCCTTCTGTTGGTTTTAAGCGTTGTTTTAACTTTGAATTGCAAACAGGCAGTGTGGGAACCCATAATTTGTCTTCAATGTTGGGGTCTCAGGGATTTGACCAGACCCAGGTAAAGGATTATGCGGATTCCCCCAACTTTCTGGAGATCTGTGGATACATAACACTGAGTTGAAGATGCACAGGTGATGATTTGCTAAACTGTATATTGTGAAGCATAACACGGTAACTTGGTTAGCACATCCCCACATCACTACTTTTTTCTTTTCCTGTAGTGAGACTATTTACATGGAGTCAGGAAGCAACCTCCAAGTACAAGCTATAGAGTTGTGAACTCAGTTCACCCTGTACCTTAGAACCCCCCATCTCTACCTGGAGTCTGGCCCCTTGACCCAGGATCCCCGTTCTCCCTCCACCCCCGGAAACCTCCATTCTGCTGTCTAAGATTATGTTTTACAGTGAAAATAAATCATTATACCCAGAGAACTTTCCCATAGAATTATGTGGGTACCTGAAAGAAGAAGAAGAAAAAAAAATAAAGCTCAGCTAGGATACTGAATTCTAAAATAAAATCTGTGCTAGTCAGTAGGTATTCCCATGGTCTCCAAAACCCGCAGCGAGAAAGGAGCTGCGGGTGAAAGTCAGGACTACTCAAGTGCAGGGTCACTTCCAAGCCAGTATTCACTGGACAGCAATGTACCCCAGTGCAGGGGGAAGATGATGGGGGAAATTCAACATTAATTAAGGCAGGACAGTGTTCCTCTCAGGAGGCGAAGCTTATTAGAGACTCGAAGTCATCCTAGTGGCCATAAATTACTGCGAGGCATGACCAAGGAGTAATCCAATAATCCATTTATGACTTTAGATAAATCAGGCTCCCCAGTAAAGCCCTTCGGAGTTTACAAATGTGTAATATTCACAGCTACCAGTCCAGCCTCAGCAGGGGGCCATCATGTCCAGCACCCCTTCTGCTCGGTGTTCATATCACAGAGAATTAACCAGAGGCAAGCAGTCAATACTGTATTATCTCCTTCACTGCAGTTATTTATTCCATTTGCTACTCTTCATTTCAAGCCAGCGCCAAGTGAAAAGTTGGCCAGTCCAACCCCGCAAAACAACCTCTGACTCTTTCTGCTGGATTATGAACGTTTAAAAAGGCGAACTAATATATGTCCATTACAATTAGGGAGGGAAAAAAACGACTTGGCAGAATTACAGCTATAGATCCTGTGTCCATGAAATCAAGAGGATGGTTCCATCCAAACATCACAGGGGAGTTCTGGTGGAAAATGCATGCTGAGAAGTCGTGTCTAAATCTGGGGATTCCCAACACGGAACGTGGGGAAATACCTTTCATTTTCATTATTATATCTTTAACTGAATGCCTAGCAAAACAAATTAGTACAAGCTTATTAAATCCTGGTATTTCAAATACAGCTGACTTTAGGAGAGGGCCCACTTAGACACAGATGGTTCTGTAGCCACTGGTGGCTGGGGTTACACCCACGGGTGGGACTCCCTCAGGAACATAAGGGTCTGCAGGTTTTGTTTCCCACAGGAAGGGTTGGAAGTTTCCTGCAGCCAATCCCCGTAGATTCCAAGAGAGGGCTGCCATGAGACTTTCCAAGAGTCAAAAGTTACACCTGGAATTTTTAATACAATAGTTTTATTATTTCTTTCATTGACATGGCTAGATGCATTTTATGATATGGGGTTTGCACCCCAGGCTGTGCGCATTTCTCACCACACCCGCCACTAGAGTCCCACCTTGTTCCCTCTTCCTTCCCTCCCCCCTCCCACTATCTTGCATCCTGTGAATTTTATTGGGATTTGTCTGTTCCTTTGTTTTGCTTCCTTATTTTCCACAAATGAGTGAAACCAGCTAGTAGTTCTCTTTTTCTTTCTGGCTTACAACACTTACTATGATTCCCTCCATATGTGTACTCAGTGGAATTCTGTACCTGGAGTTTTGAGTGCAGGGACCAGTACCCCCACCTTGCTTATCAACTGTATACTATCACCTGTATGCTAAGTCAAAGAAATGGTTGATTTTGAGGAAAATATTCATTCCTTGCAGACTCCTGATTTAACTCAATCTACACCACCCTCAAGCCATGAACCTGATGGAAGACCAAGGCCCTAGTCAGCTCCAGGGCTGGTTCTGGGCTATCGAAAGCTAACCCAGCCCCCTTTACCAACACTGGCTAAGAAACAGCTCTTCTTTAAATATAATGGCACACCCAGCAAGATGAAGAGAGGGAGCATCTAGGGTCGTCCTTCCCCGTTACTGAAGAAAGCCCTGAAAAGTCAGTCTCACCCAGCCATAAAAAAAAAAAAAAAAAAATTGTACACTCGGAGCGCCACAGACAAATCCCTATGATCCCATGGACAGTCCATTCCAGGACAATTCTTGGCAATGACACCTTGCTGTCTCCAAAGATGGGGAGACGCTGAGCGTCACTTGGTGGATTTAGCAGGCTGGGGTATGAAGTGAGACCAGCAGACCCCAGTCTTAGCCAAGCGCCCATGTCCATCCCTGTCAGTGTCCCTCTTGCCTGGGCACTGTCCTTGAAGACTCTCCTTACAGCTCACTGGGGAGTCTGCAGGCAGAGGCTGAGCTGGGAGCTGCTAATCTCTTCAAGAAATGAACCCATTCCTCCTCTTATCAAGGCGCCCCCATCCCCACTCTGGGAGATGAATGACTTGGGTTATTCCTGTTTGGCAAGACCCAAGAGAGGGCACCATTTTATGTCATTCTGATTCCCCAGGAGAGCACGTCATCTGATTCCCCTCTGGAGATATCCGTGCCAAATGGAATCTGAGTGAGGTCATTCATTATGAAAACTCACAATGCATAATTGTAATAATTACTCTGATCACATAAACATTGTACCACCATGAATAATTTAAAAGGGACCTCGCTTTTCTAGAGAACAGCAATTAAAATAAAACCCAGGGAGGTGACAGGGAGGCAACACGGGAGATATACTCTGGTCTGTTCTGGGGGAGGTGTCTTATCACCAGACATTCATTTCTGCTCCTCAGCTGTCATCCTTGACATTAGCAGGTGAAGAAGCAGACAGGGAGGCCTGGGAGCCTGGAGACAAACACCAATTCAGGGAAGTTGAGAAGCCACAAAAATGCCCTTTTCCTAACCACAGAAGTTCAAGCTCAGCCTTCACCCACCAGCAAGAAAACCCTTGAAGGAAAAGTGATCAGTTCCATCTTAAGTACAAACAGACAGTGATACACTGTCCCCAGGCTGAAATCCTGTCTGGAGCTAATTCCAGAAATAAATACAAGGTTTCTCCACCCCCCACACCCCTTGATACTTCCAATCAAGCAAAAGCTCAGGGACGAGGGAGTGATACTTTGCAAAGAGAAGAAACGAAATATACCTAGACGGTGATTTTCTTACCACTGAAAGTTTTCCTTTTCTTGTGAACATGCAACAATCTCTCCATGAAGCAGTCTCCTAAATTGGAAACTGACTTATTTGGAATGGCTAGAAAGGAGAGCTTCCGCCAGGCAGCGGTGTTAAACGTGACTAGACTGGGTTGGGAGCTGGATTCTGAAGTTGGGGTGTCTGCACCCCCGAAGAGAGTTCAGGAGACTTTGTGGTCTGATTCACGCAGCTCCAGACTCATTTGGAGAATCTTCCCTCTGGCCTCACTCATCAGCTTTACATGTTTTGTGAAAGACAAAATCTACAATAAGGAAAGTATTTTATAATGCAGGCCAGTGGGCGTGTGTGCATGTACACACTCACACACATTCACATACACACACGCCACCTCTGCTACGTGAACTGCACTGAGGATTCCACCCCACTTATTAAAATGAAATGCAGTAGCAATGTGCTGTGTTGATTCCACTGCATTCTGGTGTATTCATCTAACAGGCAACTATTAAGCACCTACTGTGTGTACAATACCATTCTAGGTACTAGGGTTCTGAATAGCCAAAGGGATACAATTCTTGCTCTTCAGCAGCTGTCACTCTGGCAGAGCAAGTCAGAAAGACGCTGACAACCCCACTTCAGACATGGACACTCACTCAGTAGGAGCGGGCAGGGTTAAGGCCCCCTATTTACCCAGGGCCCGGTCAGGGTGGGACAACTGGGACCTGAGACAGACCTCCCTGCCCTCCCTCTGAGGATGCTCCCTCCATCTTTGGTTAGGAGTCTTGACTGCAGGAAATAGAAAGCTTGAATATGCATTTTTCAAAAGGCTACTTTATTGGAGTCCAACCCCAGAATTCTTAGGGTTTTCCGACACTGGGGTTTGAACACAAGAACAAAGAAATCAGAGGCAGAGGGTGAAACGCCGGCCTGCAGATACCATACTAGGCAGATGGGCCATGGGGTGCCTCCTGAGGTCAGGGCCAGCCCCAGTGCAAACTGGGACAGAAGTCCAAGGTCTCCTGGGCAGAGTCCCTGAGAGAGCTGCTCCAGCAGAGGAGAGGGAAAACAAAGGAGATCGACTTCCACCTCTCCCCACAAGCATCTGTCATTGCCTCCTAATGGGACCTAGGAGCAGAGGCCTCAGAGCCCAGCACAGCAGTCAGCTGGGAGCAGGGGAGGGTGAGGGCCGGCAGATAGAGCACTGTGCAGGCGTCCAGCCCCAGCGCACAGGCATTTGGCTCCCTGCACAGGTATTCAGCCCATGTGCACAGGTATTTGGCCCACTTCACGGGTATTCAATTCCATGTACAGATATTCAAGTCCCCTGCACAGGTATTCAGGTTAAGTCTCCCAGGCCCATGTCCAAGGTGAAGGAGAAGCAGAACAACAAGCCTGGGGAAAGGAGTCATGGGCCACACACCACCCCTCTCCCTCAATCGAAATTTGTTGGGCCCATGTGGTGGCTTCATGCAGCTTCTCGACAGCACCCAGACAAAGGGCAGCTGGCGACAGGTAGATACAATGGGTGGAGATGCTGCAGTTGCCATAGCAGGAGGGGGTGCTGTTGGCATCTAGGGGTACAGGTGGAGCCCTACACTTGGGACTCGAATGCTGGCTAGACCAGGGGAAGACTGGAGGTAAAGGCTCATGAGTGCAGGACGGCGGAGTTATAGTCACCCTTAAATATTTATTTCCCTCTTTGCGCTTTCAGAAGAATTCGGGACCCCACTCTGTACAGGCCATAGGATCATCCCTGAAGAGTTACCAATTCCCTCCAGACCCTCCCTTTCTGCTCTGAACAGCATGCTGGTTTCATGGCTCATGGCTGCAGTTCCTGCCACGACCAGGAGGGCGGCACTCTTGCTTCCCTCTCTGATTAACTGTGTCTCTGAAAAGATGCAGATGTCCATTCAGGTCAGTAATCTCCAATGTGAAGGTGGAACATACATCTATCTGAATCCCGGGGGTCTGGTTAACATTCAAAATGTTATTCAATATTTGCTTTTAGGACATTGAAAATGACATGCTTTATGCTAAACGAACCACAGAAAGAAAAGTTCAGTATCTGTTGTTCTTTTGGCCTGGAAAAAACAGAGTGGCATTCTTAAGGAATAGCATATCCTTCAGGAAGAAAGAATGAATTTTTAAAAACCCCAAAACCTCTGGATTTTCCTATTTCTTTGTAAAAAGCATAGATGTTTAAAGTTGGGAAAGGCTGCCTTCAATATAAGTCTATTGACCACAGCTTTGGAATGTTCTGGTCCAAAACAATTCACCTGATGAAGGAGGCCAGCCCTCTGATGATACATCCAAGTTGAGGGCTGAAAGGAAACCCTTCATCCACGTCCCAATGTCCTGTTAGGGTCCACCAGTTCATGCGGTGTGAGAATGTCCCTTTGTTTTTAGGTTGGCTCTTTTAGAATTTTAGGAACCCACATATCCACCTGGTTCCCCATGATATGACAGAGAATGCATCAGAGACTCAAGTCGCGGAGAAAAAGCAGATCTCAGATCTGCCTGCTCCATCTGCCTCTGAGCCCGAGGCCAGGGTTGGCAGAATGAATATGAGATCATTTTGGGCAAAACACAGAAGGGCTTTTAACAAGTTATCAGTTATGTATTTATTTTAATTTTTTTTGAGGGGGGAGCAATTAGCATGTAAAACAGTGACTTTCACGGAATGTATTGCTCAGGGCAAAGCTCAGATTAAAAGGAAAAATTTGAGAGAGAGAAAAACTGTTCCTATGTAAATGCAAGTGCAGCTGATACTAATATATGGCAAAAATTACTGGGAATCATATAGGACAGACTGCAAATTAGAAAATGATGATTTAGAAATTATGAGCAATTTTCTGTCTTTGACGATGGGGACTTAAATATACCTCTTGGGGATGCATTCTTTCAAAAAATCTTCTAAAATGAATGTTATGAGTATGTGAGTGTGTGTGTGTGTGTGTGTGTGTGTTCAGATGAACCCTTCACACCTACACTCTTGAAGGAAACAGGGGTGTCACCATTAACGCAAAAAAAACAAGATGTGAACTGCTTTGTTTCGTCGTGAAAATGCGTGGACCTCTCCAACTAGGTTCTGCAGAGACAGGACTAGTTTTCTCCTAAATAGGGATTTACAGACCCTTGTGCCTAGAAACAAATGTCTCCTCCTGAGGGTGTGACTCTGCTTTCTCAGGAATAAGGCAGACATGAAGGGCTGCTTTTGCTGGGAGTCGGGGACAGTGGAAGAGGAGGAGGAGTAAAATACTCTCATTGTGGGGAAGGCCATGACTGGGACTGACATACCAGGGAACATCTCAATGCAATGATGTATCAGGCTTCAGTGACCAGAGTGGGGTCCCCGATGTATCCAGGGGTCCCCTGTTGTCCCCTTATCTTTTGGAAGCTCCCGCTAAACTCCACAACCTGGTCTGTTTTGCTGGGGAAATTGGGATCAGTGCCCCTTCCCTGCAGTAGAGGGAAATATGGAGTCCCTGCTAAATGGACAGCTACACTTGGAAATACCTGTGTGCAGGAGACCCCTGGCAGATGGTTACTGTAAAACAAAGGGGCAGGGGCAGAAGCAGTCATGCCCACTGAGGTCAGGACATTTCCAGAAAGAGCAGGAGGGGAGAGGAGGTTTCCTAAACTGGTTCATGGGGACATGAAAGGGAGGTGTGGATCTCTCTAGGAGCCCTGATGACATCAGTGATACTAAAGTTACATGGGACACATTGTTATTCTAAATCAGAATTTAATGTAGGAAGAGCCAGGTCAATTAAAACTGAAAGCAGCTATTCCTTCAGAATCAATATGGATCCAACTGAGAACTTTCTCCCCCCAAAACTGGACTGTGCTCATCAAGCAGGCTGGGGTTATGAAAGGCTAAAGGAGTAATTGCTTCTGATTAACAGAAACTAAGGAAACTTGACAACTAAACACAGTATGTGTTCCTGGACTGGATTCCAGGCCAGAAAAAAAAAAAATTTGTTTTAATGTGTGAATAAGTTTGCTTAATGAATGGCACAACTGGCAAATTTGAATAAAGTATGTAGCTAAGTAGCAGTACTATAGATGCATTATATTCTTGAGTTTGATCACTGCATTGCAGTTAGGTAAAAGAATGATCTTGCTTTATGGAAACACACATTGGAGAGGAATTATGTGCAGCTTCTTCACATTTAGTTGCAATAAAAAGAAAAAAAAAGCTGGCGAGAGACAGCTTTAGGTATACACACATAAATAAAAGAGAGAGACGGACACATACACAAAGAATGCTAAAGCAAACATGCTAAAATGTTAATTTGGGGGAATCTAGGTTTAGAGTAAATGAAATTCTTTGTGTTGTTTTTGCAACATTTCTTACAATCTAAAGTTATTTACAAGGAAAAAAGTTTTAAAAAGCATTCTAAGGCAAGAAGTGCTTTATACACAGTAGGCATGATTTAACAGTTTCCCAATCCAGGCTGAATTTGCCCCCCAGGAGACTGGCTGTGTCTAGAGACAGTAATGGTTGTCATAACTTGCAGCAGGAAGGTTGCTACTGGCATCTAGTCCCGCACAGAACATTTTCCCTAATATAGAACGATATAGCTAAATATATCAGTAGCGTTGAGGTGGAGAAATGCTGATTTCAATATTTAAGGAAACAAGATTCTTCATAGACATCAGGCACAGCAGTTCCATGGTTCTGATACTGCCAACATTCCTTTCCTCACCTTTTCTCTCACTTTCACTTGTCCAGCATCTCTACTCATTCTTTCTTCTCTCTACCAAGCATCAGGGTTCTGGTTAGTGGACATGAATTTCGCCTGCTCAGCATCCCTTCTCCCTTCTTCTGGTACCAATATATCTCTTCTTCTGAAGGGTTCCTCTAGTTATAACCATGTGGGATGGATGGAAACTCCAATGTATTTATGGATGCTGCAGCTGCAGCCACATGTGATTTGGCGCATAGTGGACTAGTTTCACGTAGAAACTTCACCCTTCCCTACCAAAGCTGAGTGGTCAAAGGCAGTAGTGGAATACTGGCTGTTCTAAGGTCATAATCTGAACTCTTCCTAAAACACATTTAAAATATTTTTTATTTTTTTCCTGAACTTGAAAATAGCCATTTCACATTATTTTAAACCCTGATTTCTTGAAACCACTAAGACTTTTGTGCCCCCTCAGGAACAATTACACCTTCTGGGGAAGTTGTGATGAGTAAATAAGCTAACATATATAAGTGAGCATTTTGTTGCACAAAAGAAGACATTTCTGAAATACTTTATAGCCTCTGAGAAAGAATGTTTTGATACATAAAAATTATCTTCTCTTTTCTTGGATACTGGAAATGCAAAAATATTTCATTGAGTTCACTGAGGCTTCCCCACAGCTGGCATGCCTTGGCAGTCACTGGTGTGTATCGGAAATAAAGCACTAGCATCATATACTCTATCATTTAGTCTGTAAACAATGAACTTTTGAGAGAAGACAGTGTGGTGTGTCCCAGGGTCATCTCTGGTCAGGGTGGTCATTCACCCTCAAAACAGGGTAACCTTGAGACAGAGAAGGAATGGCATACTTCTTTGATTAGAAATGTCTATACTTTTTCTAAGAAAATAACATAGTGAAGTAGGTGCAAATAACACAAGCTGAACTCTTCCCTTTCAGAACAGCTCATTCCAGCACCATCAGGAGCAGCTCATTCTAGCAAAGAAGGTGGTGACCACTGTGGCCTGGAGCTGGAGCCAGAGACTGAGTGGCCAGGAGAACAGGCCTGAGGTGGAGAGCTTGAGATGTCACATGTCAGCAGGGCGAAGAGCGCAGCCAGCAAGAGATGGATAAGATGAGGAAGCAAGGACCAGATGGCTGGATGTAAAAACAGGAAGAGAGAAAGCTGTAAGGGAGGATTCAAATTTGGATTTGAATTTAAGACAACACTGTGAACTCAAGGTTTTAAGAGGGTCTGGGAGGGATGTTAAAACATACACAAATCTTCCCAGCTCTGTTCACTGAGAGAGCCTGCAGCAGCCAACAGAACTGAGAACCTCTAGAGCCCAGATTTTGGTTTCTAAATACCATTTTCCAGTCAAAGGAACCAAAATGATTCTAGGACTGGTGCAGGAAAATTACAAGATGAGCCTGGAGGCTCTTAAATCCAGAAAGGAAGCGAGTGCTGAGAGTAATGAGGATGTGTCAAACAGACTCAGAAGAGGGCTCCCACTGGCCAAATCAGAGATATCTTAAGTCTTGAAATAAACAATGATAGGAATGAAGTATAAGCATAAAGTACAAAAGAAATCCATGAAGCCATTCTGTCAATAAATTCATACATACAACATTGACATTCCAAGGAGGAACAGGGTATTCATATTGTCTCTAAATATCTTTTCATAAAACATTTAGGAATTTTAAACCCGGTAAGAGTAACTTCACAGTAGGCATGACTGGCAGACACCACCTTCATTAAATGATCAAATGAATGTCATTACTACTGTGACAAATTTAAATCATGTGCCACCTGACAAACTCAGTAGGATGACAGAGCATCACTCTGGGCTGATACATCCTGAACTGAATCATTGGAATTGAATGGCAGGGGTGGCTCATTAAGTAGCCAGGGATTTTCTGAATATCAAGGTCATGACCTTCAAGGGAAGATCAAAGGAAAACAACAACCAGGCCACACACAGTGGATTATAAGGACAACAGGGAATGCTAACTTGGGGGCTGAGGCCCAGAGGGTAGGCACGTGCAATGCGAATTCTCTGATTTTGAAATTATTTTGGTTTTTAAAGAGAATGTGCTTGCAAAGAAACACACCCCAGATATTCAGGGGTGGTGAGCATCTATTCAGCCAGCTACTCCTGCAGGGCTCAAAGCAAAGAAGTTCTAGGTTTGTCCTTGAAACTTTTCTCTGTTTAAGCACAAAATCAATACACTTCCAACTCTTTTCCACTCTGTATGAGTAAGTTTTATTGGTACGTGCAGCTATCTCAGGAGGAAAAAGACAGGTTAAGTGCCTTAGAGGAGGGAATACTTATGCAGAAAATCAGAAAGCAAAGCCTGCTGGGCGCCTGAGGACCAGAAATGGGGCATCATGTTCATGGGAAGAGGCAGGAGACAGGGGTGTCACTGAAGCAGGCTGAATGGGAGACTTGTACAGAAACCGCTCCCCACCGCAGGAGTAGAGTCCTGGGGGGCACAGGCACAGGGAGCAGGCAGGGAATTAATAATTTAATCCCCCTCTTTTCTGCTCTCCAGTCTCCTACCTGTTGGCTCCATGGGCCAACCCTGCATGACTCAAGGAGGCCTAAGAATTGCCCTTTGAAGAGGTCAGCCTCCCGGGCACAGACTGGGATGCAGAAGACTGGAGACTGGTCTGGAATATGGGTATATAGGCCATTGGACCCTCTCAAGAACTCTCAGAGACCAGCGTCCTTGCCCCATTGCACAGAGCCAGAAACTGAGACTGCAAGATTAAGCAGCAAGTCCATATGGGGTGTGGCAGAGGTCCCCACTCCCTGCAACACAAGCCTCCTGGTGCCTGCCTCTGTCTCTCCACCGGCACTCTCGCCTAGCTCCTGCCTCTGTCTGAAGGAGTCTCTGATGCAGAAGGAGGGCCTGGCTGACAGGCGAGTGATGAATGATGTTTGCTTATCCTTGACTCAGGCAAGTATGACACCAACTCAATTAGGAAAAGACATCTTTACGCCGCCTCTTGTTCATAAATACTAACCCAGGTAAATTTCTGAGGCGGAAAGAGATACAACTTGTTTGTGTGACTTTTCTCAGTCTCACACCACTGAATCCCAGTGTGTAGAAATAGTGAGTTTTATCACCCCAGTCACACAGCCTTGTTCCTGTAACAGCACCCAGGTCTCAGCCCTCACCAACATCTCCCAGGCTCTGAGCCAGAGCACTGGAACACTTTGTCTTGTGCAAAGCTCGCTGCCTGGGTCAGAAAGGCATGTGACCCAGAGACAAGGAGACAGTGTGGCCTCTGCTGGGATTGTTGGGAATTGGGAAAGGGATATTTGACTCCTCAAGGGTGTGAATCTGGAATGCCCAGAGTCCCCGTGTGGAATTTTTAAATGAGAAAAAAAAGTCCTGATGTCATCATTGAACCCCTGGACCAAGTCTTTGCTATTTATATAATTTCATCACCCTCTCACCCTAAAGCCACCTCGTACCCATTTGTAATTACTTCTAATGAATGCTCTAATCAAGGGGACTTCCTACTGTCAACAGTGAAATCCTGGTCTCTGTTGAAAGGTGATTCCATTTATGTGGCCATTTCTGGAACCTGTTGTCTTCAGAGACAAGGCAGAGGGTCCCGAGAAAGACGACCACATGGAAAACAGGCTCTTGACCAGCACAGCCCCTCAGCCTGCTCTTATTAGCACCCTCACTTCACATCTGACAGGGACACTTCTCTGGAGGGACTGACAGAGGGAGGGAGTGATGACAACTTGTATTCCCCACTAGAGAGATTGCCTTTACAAAATGGCAGCCATCCAGAGATTCCATCCATCAAACTTATCTCCCTCCTTGATTTTCCTGAGCTGTCAAGAGCTAAAAGAGTAGTTCAGGATGAAAGGAACTATGAGAATCTCAAGGCAGCGTTGAATCATACATGTAGTCATTTAGTCATTTGTCCATTCAGCCATTCATTCATCAAGTATTCATGGCCTCACTGGCGCCAGACATTAGGGACATGGAACCAAACAGGTCTAAACAACAGTGAACAACATGGAGAGGAGTTGTGTTCTCATGGAACTTGCTTCTTGAGGAGAGAAAGACAAACAAGTTAGACCTACGGGATATTAGGTGGTAAAAAGAGCCAAGAAAAACAGCAGAAAGTGCCCCAGTAGGGAAGGATGGATGGTCAATGGGGGACCCATGAGAAGGCCTTTGGGTGAGACCTGAAGGCACTGAGTGGGTATGTGAGCAGGCCCCACAGCAGGAGGGCAGAGGCCCTAGGGTGGTGAGGGCCATAAAGGGGCCTGGGGGCTGGGGTGGTTGCGGGGCTGTGGGGTTGAGTGGGAGAGGGTGCTGGGGTCAGCATTCATGTAGAGCCTTATGAACTCTGAAGCCATCAGCGCCAGCTCTCAGTTGAGCCTTTGGCGGGTTCTGAGCAGAGTATAGCAGGATGGGAGACCTGGTCAAGAAGTGTGTGAGGAAGGTGTGAGGTCAAGGGATGCTCTGGGGTCCTTCTGGGTTAATTAACGGTCAGAACTGTCACCTCAGGATGAGCGTAATTGAGTAAGAAAGTGACAGCACCAAACCTTAGCATCCTTAGACTTGGAGAGCAGGAGCCGAGACACTTCAGACATTCAACCCTCCAGCCAAGGACCCGCAGGAAGGAGGCTGATGTGCAGCAGACTCCTGCCTCTGTGGGCAGACAGCAGCCCAGAACCAGCAGCAGCCTCTCCCACCAAGTCAAGTCTGGCATGCAGCCCTTTTCATTCAGGGGGTCCCCAACAGGGATCTCCACGGGGGTCCTCAGGGAGACAGCTGGGCAGGAGCGGGGACAGCAAAACTACAGAGCAAAGTATGTGCTTTGAAGGCAGATGAGAAAGTCTACTCTGAATCTATTCACTGCTCAGTTAAAAAAGGGGGGGGGGGTGTAATAATGACCTGAGGGGAGCACTGACCCGAGGATTTGCAGGAATTGAAGAAGAGTGCACATAGCCTCCACGGAAGGAGGTAAAAACTGAGCTGGAGAGAAGCAGCCCCCAGAATGGAGATGCCCCAGGAGTCTTCTCCTAAGTGTGGATGTGAAGCCAGTGTGTTGGGTTTCCTGAGACACTGTGGCTTTAGAACCTGATTGGCTACAGGTTCTTACCCAGAGCAGAGCTGACGGTGGATACGAAGGGGTTGAAGGGACAGGGGGAGCTTACTGCTGCACAGATGGGTCTGGCGGCAGGGAGGGAGGGATGGATGGATGGAGGGAGGCAGGGATGGATGGATGCATGCATGCGTGCATAAATGAATGCCAAAGCACTGAGGGAGACCACGGGCCCTGGGGGTGCACTGGGGGTGCACTGGGAGATGGAGAGCCGTGGCGTCCTGACATGCCGAGCATCACAGAGCACCTGCCTGACTGCGCAAGAGCACCCACTAACTCTGGGGGCACCTGTCAGAAGCACCATCCAGCTGGTGTTGGGTCTCTGGCTTTGTTGCTTCCATAGCTGGAGAGGCTTTTTCCTTTCTGGCACCACTCCCCTCTGTCTGACAGAGGCCGCTTTGTTTTGAGGACCATGCTTTCTGCGCGTCTGTTCTATACACTGAGGGTGCTGGAGGACTCAGAGGGTGGCGGTCACCTCTGCCCACTGGGTCAGCATGCCCCAGGCCATACCCATCAGAAACACCTTCCTCTGCCATCACAAGGTGTCCCCCATGAGCGGCAGGGCATTAACCCCTCAATGTTTCTATAATCATTTGGCAAGAAGTGTCTTTTTGTTGGATATGCCATGTGGACAGAGCTGCCTGTGACAATGGTGGCCACCCCAAAGTGCCACCAACACGGTGGCAGGGACGAGAGATGGGGAAGACTGGGTCTGGTGACCTGGGTTGGTCCCTGAATCCCACTGTGCCTGGAGTCCGCATGGACTTGACGGTCACCGGAGCCAATACATTCAATCCACCCACCTTTTCATCTTACTTTTCTTTAGATGTATTTGCTGTGACTTTGAAACCATTTGTTTAAGCTGTTTTCTTTGGCATTTGCAAGTGAAGGAGTCATGACTAACCATTAGGATTTGGTGCCTTGGTTCATAGTCCAAGACCATTCCCCCCGGGCAGGAGTGCAGCCGGTGGGTGGTCTCAGGGCCTCAAGCACAGCCTCATGTTCCAGGTGGCAGGCTGTGCGCCGAGTGCATGCTTGTTTCTGGTTTCAGATCACTGGGAAACTGGAACTCTGCTAGATGAGCAGAACCAGCCTTCTCTGTGTGTGCTGGGTGGGGGGTGATCACCTCCACTTCCCTTATTTACATGAGAACCCCTTACTACCTCAAATACAGGCTGACCATATTTTCGTTTTAAACGGGACAGCATCGTTTGTTTTCACATTCCCGGCTGTCAACTTTGTGCTGCTTTTAACAAAGCAGGGCTGTCTGTAACTTGGGTCATGTGGGCAGGTGAGTCGCCCTGAACCCAGTCTGTTGAAGGGACCCAAAAGCCCTATCCTGTTTTGGTCTCCAGGAGACGTGGTCAGCCCACTCAAAGAACAGCTCAGGGACCAGCCACACACTGGGCACCGTGTGGCAGCCACGTCACTGCAGCCCGAGTTCCTGAGGCTAATCTCGGCAGAAAGAAATATTACAAGGAGGGCCCCCAGGACCCAAGAAGGAAGACACATCAGCCACAGGCTGGGGTGAAACACAGGCCCTGGGGGATTGTGGGCGCTGCCCTGGACAGTGCTGACGACTCCCCAAACCCAGGGGGAGTCAGGGGCTTAGGACGCTATTGGAGTGTTACAAACCCGAGCCAGATGGAATTATGTCGAAGCTGGAGTCAGCATGAAAGGCACCAGGGATGTCTCAGCATACAAACCGTGGGCTCTCTGATCATAAATGGGCTCTTCTCATTTGAGCAGCTTCTCCCATTCCCTCCCATATGTCAACCTGGTGGTTCTTTCCTTCCTTTACATTATTCACAGTTATTTAAGAGCTATCTTGTGCCACTTCTATGAAATTTATTGTGTGATTCTGCTTCTCCCCAGCTTCCACATTACCTAGAAGAATGGCCCAGCTGCACTGCCAGATGTCACCATGCGCGATGGGTTGCACAGCCCCAGGAGACATGCCCACTTGGAACCTAGAATGTGACCTCACCTGGAAAAGGAGTTTTACAGATGTAATTAAGTTAAAGATGTGGAGATGAGCTCATCCTGGATGAGGGTGGTCCTAAATCAATGACAGATGTTCTTAAAAGACAGGAGAAAGACACATGGAGCAGCCACGTGAAGGTGGAAAGTGACACAGCCACCCCATCCAGTCAAGGAGCCAGGGGGCCCCCCATGTCGAGAGAAGCAGCAGGATCGTCTCCTGGAGCCTGCGCAAGAGTGGGGCCTGTGACATTTGAGTTTGGACTTTTGGCTCCAGAAACATGAGAGAATAAGTGGGTGAAATGCCCATTTCATGGTCACTGGCTTCTAGAGCCTCAGGAAATGAATGCACTTTACAAGGTGTCCAGCTCACTTTTCCACCATGTATTCTTAATGATTGTGCAAGGAGGCACCATTGTCTCCACTTTAGAGAATCAGCACAGAGGCCCAGAGGGGTAGACCCGCCCTCTAAAGTTTTCCAGACACGTACAGGAGCCAGAATCGCGGGGATGGGTGTCTGCTGGCTTTGTGCCAGCACCCCCACCTCTTTCCTGATCAGCTCTCTGTCCTTCTCTGGGAGGAAGGAACAGCCTTTCTATACACTCTCTAACTGTAAGTTCTCTTTGCCAGAGTACAAGCTGTATGCACTCAAAAAGGGTTATATGTTGAAGAAAAAAGTATTAATATGGTGTCATTCAGCCTATGAAGCAGTGTAGCAGAATTTGAGTATAGGCTTGGATTCATTAGAGATGGATGTTTGTCAACTGTAGGGAAATGCCTAAAATTTTTAAAAAGGTGTAAATAATGATCCAGTAGTGGAGATAAAGATGAAATCATAGGCGCTCCTTAGTGGAGTGGTGGCTAAGTCAACTGACTCCAAAGGAGTAGAAGCCACAGAGCCCTTGATTTGAGTCCTGGGTTCGGGAGGAAACAACCAGTGTGAACAACTAGATAAAAAGAAATAAAGTGCTTCTTTCTCTTCTCTCTTCCTCCCTGTCTACTCACCTTTATTCCTGCCTGCACCTTTCCTTTAAAACAACACAAAACAAAAAGTATTTTAAAAAATGAAATAAAAAAACCTATGTTCAATCTAAAAGCAGACAGCAAAAGAGAAAAAGCGGTAAAAGACACATGGGGCACAAAGAAGAAAGCAAGAAAGATGGTAGATTTTAGTATGAACCCATCAATAATTACACTAAATATAAATAGTCTAAACACAATGATTAAAAGACAGAGATTATCATTTGGTTAAACAAACAAAACCCAACTAAATGCTGTCTACAATCCATCATATATATATGTTAAAAACAATAAATATGAAAAAGATATTATAATGAAAACACTAATTAACAGAAAGCTGAGGTGACTATATTAATATCTGATTAAATAGACTTAGAATGAGGACTACTTCCAAGAATAATCATAAAGGATTTCATTGCTCAGGAAGACACGCCAGCCCTAAGTGTGTATGTGTCTAAAATAGTGTTTCAAAATATATGAAGAAAAAGCTGAGAATGAAAAGGAGACAGCCCCACACTTAGTTGGAGAATTTGCCACTTCTCTCAGTAAATGACAGAAGACAAAAATAAAAGTCAGTGGGAATATAAGATCCTCAACAACAGTACAAACAGCTAGAGTTTTTTTGTGACCTTGGGCTCGGAAGAGATTTCTTAGATGTGATATCAAAGCACAGTGACTAAGAGAAAAAAATTAACAAATTAAAACTTCATTAAAAATTAAAATCTTTTGAATTCTCCCACACTGGGAGAAAATATCTGTGCACGCATATCTGACAAAGGATGTACACCCATAAATACAAAGCATCCCCACAGATCAAAAAAAGAAAAACAACTGATGGAGAGTGAGCAAAAGACTTGAAAATGACATTTCACCAAAGAAGAAGTAAGGGTGGCAGGTGTCAGACATCGTTTACGAGGGTGAAAATGAAAACCTCAAAGAAATACCACTCCACGAGGTTAAATGCTGGGCAAAAACACACACAACAAAATGCGTAACATTAAGTTAAGTACTGAAGATATAAAATAACTCTTATACCTGTGGTGGGACAGCAAAATGTGACTCTTAGGAAAATGTGTCATTTCCTGTAACATTAGACACCCTGTCACTATGCCACACAGCAAGCCCAGCACTGGGGTTTACCCAAGAGAATTGAAAATGTAGCTCATGGTTCGCCCTGTTAACTTATCGGATATGTCCACTGGGCATAGATCATGTGCTTCCCAAGGACCCTGGTTCAAGACCCAGGATCCAGGGAAACAACCAAGATGAACGACTAAAGAAAATAAGTCAAAGCTTCTTCCTCCTTTACCTGCCAGCCTGCCTACTTGCCTTTATTCCTGCCTGCACCTTTCCCTTAAAAAAAAAAAAAAAAAAAAAAAAAAGTAAAGAAAATGTTGTTCACACAAGAACCCATCCTTGTGTATTTATGGTGACCGTTTGCATAGCTATCAAACATTGGAAGTGGTCCAAATGTCTCTCACGTAGGAAATGAATAAACAAATGCCTTGAAGCTACTCAGTGGAATATTATGCAGCAAAATATCCCATTAAAAAAGGAAGACTATTGCTATACGGGGGAATATTAAATGCAGTGTGCTAAGTGAATGAAAGCAGATTCGAAAGGTGTACACTGCAGGACTCCATTTTGAAGGAATTATGAATAGGGCCAAACTAGAAGGACAGGGGACAGATCTTGGTTTCCGAGGACTAGGGCAGGGGAAGGAGGCAGCAGGGCAGAAGAGGAAGAGGGACTTGAGGGAGCAATGGAAATGTTCTGCTTCACGGTGGTGGTGGCCTTTACATGATGTGTGCATTCCTCAAAACTTACAGCTCTACACTCAGAGGGTGACTTACACTGTGTGCAAGTTAAACCGTAGTCTGACTTTTAAGCAAAACAGATTACTCTAAAAATATTCCATCAATCAAGATTTCCATTTATTCCATTAATTCAGTAATATTCCCTTTCACTCCAATTACTATACCAAAGACTCATTTTATCCCCCTTGCTTCTCATGACTATGGATGTAGGAAAGAGCTGGCCCATCCAAGGGTTTTGCTTTAACCTCTGCTCTGGGGGCACTAACTGCTAATACGATGGTCACTTCTCAGTTCTTCCCGGCCTGACTCCACACCCCGTGGTGAAGCAACAGAAAATGGTAAGAAGAACTCAGATAGCAACAGAAAATGGTAAGAAGAACTCAGATGGCCAAGGGACAGGCTAGGCAGGTAAAGGGCGGAGCGCGCCGGAGTACACACCCCGCCTGGGACACCGTGCCCAGCTTGGGTGCCACGCAGACAATGAGTGAGGGTGCCCAACATCAGGAGCAGAGCGGGCTCTTCAGGGACGCTGGAAACGCTGTTTTCACATATGCATTGTCCCAAGTTGGGAAGCCCGTTCTTAAAATACAGGGAGGAGACTCTAGCTGCTTGCAAGTGATGGGCGTTACAAATTCTAGTCAGAGCTGTGGGGATGGAAGCGAGAGCTGGGATGAGCCCGGAGTCTGGTGCGTTCACAAAATGGCTCAATGAGAAACCATGTCTAAGAAGCTGAAACACAGCAGTTTGTTCAACTTGAGCTTTAGCACGGATTGGAAAGGAAGAGCAGGCCCGAGAGTGGTGCATGTACGGGGGCCAGGGCACGTGAGGAGCCCAGAAGACCCTCTCCCCCCATGGCATCGTCCCACTGCTGGCACCTACATTGACCCCAAATCCCTTATCTGAAGTTCCAATCCCAAAACATCCAAAGGTTGGCTGGTTGGTTTTTAATACATTGGGTGGTCAAGGCTGATTTGAAATGAAGCAAGACTATTTGGGGATTTTATGTGAATACTTCTGTTTCATGTAAAATTACTAATGTGCATAGTTGAGGAGTCATCTCCATAACAAACTAATGACCTTCTGCATCATCTATTTAAGACATCCCTCCATCATCCATCCCTCCAACCATACATCACCCACTATCTACCTGTCTCTCTAGCATGCGTCCACCCATCCATCCATCTAGCATCCACTAATTATGTCTATCTGTCTATATATGTTTGATCTATTCATCTAGAAGCCATCAAATATCTTTCTATCTTTCTTTGCATTATCATCCACTCATCTGTCTGGGTCCATAAATTACCCATCCATCATCCATCTCTCTATCCTCTGTCCATCCTTCCATCTAGCATCCACCAATTATCTATCTTTCTATCTGTCATTCATTCATCTGTCTAGCATCCACAAACACCCATGTACCTATCTATCAATCTACCTACCTACCTATCTCCCATCCATCTGGCCACTCAAAGATCTCAATAATTCTGAATCTTGAAACACAACTGGCCCCACAAATTTTTGAAAAGAAGTTATAATTCTCCCTTCCCAGGGTTCTTACATAACTAACAACCATCGCTACAGTCAAATAGCCCCTCAGATCACCATAATGAGCTTCTATCTGCTTTATCTGGGCCAATTCCTTGACCTCCAGTTCAAGGATACTTCCCTCACCTACCTCAGCCTGAATTTAAATCTCAGGAGACCCCTTTCTTCAATGCGTGATCTATGTCTGGAACCTCCCAAGAACAATGATTCCATTCCAAATGCTAATGAATTGCAGAGGCTCTAAACTCACAGTCAAAAATAAACCTATAACTGGTATTAAAAAGTGGTCAGTGGTTTTGTGGATTCCAGAAAATCAACACTTAAATCCTAAGGCAGGAGGAGTCGGTGAGGATGACTTAAAAAAAAAAAAAAAAAAAAAAGACGGCACAAATTTAAAGG